>CM053028.1:491493611-491540539 GCA_028564925.1 Lithobates sylvaticus | reverse complement strand
TTAAAGTCTAAGGTTGCTATGTCTATGGTATCAGCATATCCTTATTTTATAAACATATTAACCACTTAAGGGCCGCCTCCTGCACATTTATGTCGGCAGAATGGCACGGCTGGGCACAAGCATGTACAGGTACGTTGCTCTTCAAGAGCCCAGCCGTGGGTCGCGCGCCCGCGGCCGCCGGCGCGCTCGCCACTCGGTCGTGACCATAGCCGCGGGACCTTCGGACCCGATCGCCGCCGGTGTCCCATGATCGGGTCACAGAGCTGAAGAACGGGGAGAGGTAAGTGTAAACAAACCTCTCCCTGTGCTTCCTAGTGAGGAATAGGGAAAAACGATCAGTGAAGTCACACGCCAAGCCACGCCCCCCTACAGTAAAAAAAAACACATAGGTCACACTTAAGCCCCGTACACTATCCGAAAATTGTACGGAAAATGCCGCATTCAAATCGATCGTACGATAATCGGATCGTTAGTACAGAGCTTTCGAGAGCCGATCAGGACAGTTCATCCGATATTATTCTATCGGACATGCACGGAAATGTTTTTCGTACGATGTCAGATCGTTCAATTTTCGTTTAATCAGTACAGCTATCGTTTGAAAATGCAATACAAATGCATTACAACACATGACATCACTTCCGATTTTTTTTTCTGTCGTGCAGGAATTTTTGTGACTTTAGTAAACTCATCAGACTCGACATATGATTAGCATGCATTAAAAAACGGAGGATCATTCGTCCGATAATCTCATCGTGTGTATGGGGCATTAACCCCGACACTGCCCCTAGTGGTTTAAACCCCTTCACTGCCAGTGATATTTTTACCACAATCAATGCATTTTTAATTGCACTGATCGCTGTATTAATGGTCCCAAAAATGTGTCAAAATTGTCCGACGTGCCGCCATAATGTCGCAGTCACAATAAAAATCGCTGATCGCCGCCATTACTTGTAAAAAAAAAAATTATTAATAAAAATGCCATAAAACTATCGCCTATTTTGTAGACGCTATAACTTTTGCGCAAACCAATCAATAAACGCTTATTGCGATTTTTTTTTACCAAAAATATGTATAAGAATATGTATCGGCCTAAACTGAGGAAAAAAAATTGTTTTTTTATATATTTTTTGGGGACATTTATTATAGCAAAAAGTAAAAAATATTGAATTTTTTTCAAAATTGTCGCTCTATTTTTGTTTATAGCGCAAAAAATAAACACTGCAGAGGTGATCAAATACCACCAAAAGAAAGCTATATTTGTGGGAAAAAAAGGACACCAATTTTGTTTAGGAGCCACGTCGCACGACCGCACAATTGTCAGTTAAAGCGACGCAGTGCCGAATCGCAAAAAGGGGCCTGGTCCTTTAGCTGCAAATTGGTCCGGGGCTTAAGTGGTTAAAAGAGTGGCACCTGATGCACCTCCTAATGGAATCCAACCATTACAGAGCTGACAGCCAGGAAAGAAATTGAAAAGAGCTAATGTGCAAGATCAGGAGTTTGTCTCTTGGATGTTCAAAACATCCAAGGGATGGACTCCTGTATCTGAGACTTAAACTCCCTTCTTCTCCAGTCACCCATTAGGAAGAGGATCTGGGTTCGGACAGAGCTATTGACTGGCCAGGTCTGCCATGTGACCAATGCCTTTGTGTATTCTTGTGAACAGCGACATAAAGAAATAAACAAATTCACAGGATTTCCAGACAAAAACTTTTATGTTTTTATTACTGTTGAGGATGTTCCTCTACTTCCAATCTGGTGAAATTGTGGACATTAAGTGAGGGGGGCCCCCAAGATAATATTAAAAGTCCTTCCTTTCTGTATCCAAATCTAGAAGAAAATGTTTTGGCTGCACTTCCACTAAAGGTAAATTGATGGACTTTCCCACTTTAGGACAGTTTCAAAGTTTCCTGGATAAGTTTAGTAAGTTCTCTGACTGACCCGCTGTCTAAAGTTGCTGACATCGCATTGTCAAGTGTTACACAGCAAATTCTTTCAAAGCCTAATTATCGTAATATTATACGCAATGCTACATGGGACATTCTTGGCAGATAAAAACTGGACATGTAAAATGATTGTTTCTTTTGCAATTATAGTTTTCTGGGCATTGGGGATATTATAAGCTGATAACGGAAAATGATTAAAGTCTAACCATAGTTTGTAGAAACTTGACCTGATAGTTTCATTGGAATGCACAGCATCAGTGAAAAATGGAGTGAGTGGGTGGCTGGACTAAAATGGAGCGATTTATTTTACTTTTATTCACATGGATGTTTGGTCTCTCAGCAAAGCAGTTTGTTCTCAGTCAAAGACCAATTCAGATACTTCCAATTAACCTTTTATTTGATATTTTAAGTTTCCTGTCATAAAGCCATAAAACAAATTAATTGGGCCTGCAATGTTTGTGTCTCAGTACAGATGGTCTTCCTTGAAATTTTATTGAGATGTTTCAAAGATATCTGCACAAAGCTAAACGCTAAGCCTCCTTCTTTATATCAAAATGACACATGGCCTGCTTTATAGGAGAGACTACATCCAACACTGGGGAAATGGTAAAAAACACTGGACAGGCTGGAGATAGATAGATAGGTAGGTAGGTAATGGTAAATGGACCCAGAGATTCAAGTAAGAGGAAATCTAAAGTGGAGGAATTCCCTTGTTGGACAGTTGTCCTCGAAACAGGTGACCCCATTGGAAGACTTTCCCTTACCACTTATTTTTGGCACAATTCCCCAATCACATTTCCCATTGCTTTCTTTCTTGGTGACAATGGTCACTAGTACAAATAGAGTAGTGAATCTCCCCACTTGAGACACAGTCAAAAATAACAACCCCAATCTATTCAAAGCTCAAAAAGAAGGTTCTGTCTGGATATATAATTTTAGTCCAGACAAGCTCTAAACCCCAGGACTGAGTTAGTTCCCATGTTTTCTTCAGTTCCTCTCCACTATATCAATGGCAATATTGTGTAGTGCTACCCCCTAAGGAGCCGCTGAGTTTTGGGTCCCCCTATAGTCTGCACAGTCAGGCAACACACATTTTCCAACTTGCATCCAGACACAAGAAACAGCCCATGGGTTTGTTTTTTTTAGGATTATTAGGGAATTCAACTTGAATAGGGTAAAAGTGTTATGGGATGCCCAACTTAACGCAAAAAAAAGGAAAAACAGGGACAATTTCCTTCTCTGGCACACTGCAACAACTGGTACTTGATTGTGTTCCAGCTAGAAAAGGCAACTTTAACAAGATAATCCCCTCCTAGGAATTTGGTGTGTGGATTTTCAGCAAATTGACAACTTGTAGGAGCTCTTGGTCTCCTTGGTGAACAAAATACCAGCCCACCTGGCTACAGTATCCAATCCCAGGACATGGGATTGGGAAAGCATTAAACTGTTCCCTGAAGTCTTGCCAAGAACTTGCAATTTGCAGACTTCTCCCTTAAAGGCCCAGAGGGCATAAAGGTACTGACTCTGTCCTTATCCTTCAGCTATACATAGAACTGCTTTCAGGCCTTCTGCTGGGCTGGTTGCTTTCCAGGCTATGGAGACTGTCCTTCCCCAGTGGACTGCAGGGCTCCCTCTGTTAGCTTTCCCCCCTCCTCCACCCTCTAACCTGGAGGCAGAACTCCCCCTTCTCCGTGGCCCTCTGGCCCCACTGCACAGCAGTACCTTGACCATCCATCTTCCACCCGACCCCCTGCTGGCCAGGCTCCTCCATATTTATTGGTTAGTTGAGCCACCCTGCCAGGCCTCCTGCCTGGGGATTGGACAGATTCTAAAAAATATTCAGATCAGCACCTCCTGGCCTTTGCACACCAGCTTCTAGAAACGTATCCAAGCTTCTAGAACCAGGGGGCGGTACCAGGGGCCCACCAGCCTGTCCACCAGCCTGACCTAAATTAACCCTCTGACTACCCAGTTATGTACACAAGAGGGCGCTACAATTGTTTTATGGTACAAATTAGTCATACAGAAAGCTTTTATCTGAGTAAATAAATTCAAAGGCATAACTCACACTTGTAATACAGGCTTCTAGTGTAATCGTACACCACAATTCACAGTCTCAGAGTGAATATCTATCATAAAGTCCACAATGGCAAAAGATCACTGGTCAGCGCGACCACGTGATCACCCCTGCCAATGATAAACACTTCTTTCTTCTGGGACACCTTATCAGAAATAAAAGCTTCAGATGCACTTCTCAGTGGTCAGCAATGTCACGTGGTTATGCTGATCAATGAATGCTTGCCATTGCGAGCATTATGACTGATAATCAGTCCGGGCTGTGTATTCTGGTGTATGGTGCACACACCACTATACCGGCAACACAGGGCATCATGGCCACTATGTTCAATGATGTCCAGAGAGGTGGCCAGAATATTTTGAGTTAGTTCAGGAGACCTGAAGCTGTTAATCACTGAAAAGTTCAGAAGCAGGAAGAGGACAGGGCAGCCCTGCAGTGAAGATTTCTACAGAATTCTTCAGCCTGTGCATCTTGGGACATTGGTCAGGCCAGGTAAGTAATATAAAATGTGTGTTTTTAGCTGTACTTTGGCTTTAATTATGTAAATACATACAATAACTCACCAGTACAATGTGGGACATACTGGGACATATTATAACTAAAACTAATAAGAAAAAACATGTTTTATAGCTAAACTTCAGCTTTACCCCTGTCTGTACAGTACTGTATTGGCAGATCTAATTATCAGTTGTAAATTAGATGTGCACAGTCTGTCCTAACAAAGAGCTAAATATCGCAAGGCTTGGGTGGTACATTGTATGCCAACGCACATATTTAAAAAAAAAAAAACGCACCTCAATCTGTCCCTTAATTTCAAGCTGTTCCAAGCAATAGAGACTGAATATTGTGCTATGTACAGTATAAACCTGCTCCAAAGAAACTACTAGAAAGGTAAGACCATTTTTTTTTTAAATATAAGTTGTAGATATGCCATGTGAATTGGAGCACAAAACAGACATATTGTGGGATTTCTCAAATTTGACTGCAAAGATGGATATGCACTTTAATATTGTTCCGTATCTGTTATAGTGCCACCTGGTGTTCATCAGAGTATGCTACACTATAGAGAATCTTCACAACCAAGTATATTTTAATTTATTGGTTAGCTCTTCTGAGTTTATTTTGCAATTTCTTTGCTTCAAATGTTGCAGACTTGTGGCCCTTAAAGTGGATGATTAGAAGTGTTCATAAGAGTGCCATTTACACCAACTACTCACCTCCTGTAATGCTCAGAAACCTTCTTTTTTAAAAGGAATAGTGAAAGTCTTCTTTAAATACATTATATCCCATCTTCACCTCACCCCGGTTTATTACACTTTCACAATTAATCCTGATTGGCAAGTGTAACTGAACTACCCTTGCCAAGTCATGACATATCTTCAGAAAACCACTGGCACCCTCCTAGAATATAATTTTTTTGGTTTCAACATAAAAGCCAAATGTTGCTTCATTCTGGATGTCCAGTGCCCTAGCAGAGTCCTATGAACCTGTTCCCAGAATGATGTGAATTTCCAGTAATGTATTCCCAGTAGAATATTGTGACAGTCCCATATAAACTATGCAGTTGGGAAATAAGTACATCCAAGTAGACCTAACAAGCAAAACCGAAAAATCTCTTATGAAATGTTTGAGCTTTGAGGTGATGCCAGTACCTTAAGCATAAACTCCAGTTGAAACCTAAAATGAAACCTTGAGATGCTTACAGGGGGAACATATTCTAGCTGTTTTCTAGTTCAGTTATTCATAGAGGCATTTGCTGTACAACACCGATCCACCTCACTCTTTTATCTATAATATGGAGATCCAGGAACGCACCTGCTGGTGATGTTGAAGATCACTGCTTCCTGCCTCTCAGAAACATAGTTTGATATAACAAAAATACTTGTTCCGAGAAGTTTCTCAAAGATTTATACCTGCCTTGGAAGTTTGAATGTGGTCAGTGATCCAGGAAGTAGAGAAAAAATTAAACAGTACAGGTTTCATGTGAAATACTCCCACTACTGACACCATATGCATAGCTCCCAACTGTCCCTGATTTCGAGGGACTGTCCCTGATTTGGATCAAAGTCCCCCTGTCCCGTTTCCTCCTTATTTGTCCCTCATTTTGGTCTGATCTATATAGTTGTATGTAAAATGCACTATTTATCTTTCAAATGTGTTTTACAGTGCTAAATCTTTTACCAAATTTATAAATTGCTGCATTTGTAAATGTCAAAAGCCAGTATAAAGGAATAGCAGTGGTAAAAAAAGAACTCAAGATGTTGGAAGGTATGCATATAGAGGTGTGCTTACTTTTCAAGAGATTACACAGAAAGGCAGTACAGCCAGCCCTCCTGCACTGGGCCTGGGCCCCATCATTTCAAAAGGGGGGTCCAGGCACCTGTTGGGCGGGAGGTCCGGCTGCACTGTCTTATTGCAGAGACAGATCCTCTTCTGCCTCCCACTGCAGCGCTGCTGGCTTCTCCTCCCTCCCTGTGCTTTTTCTATCTAAGTCACTAAGTAGCATATAAACCCTGCTCCACTCTAAAGCATGGCCACCCGCCGAGTGACATTTCTTAAATAGGTAAGGGGCGGGGCAACCCTGTGAAGTCACATGGGGGCACCATCCCCTTCTGACATCACATACTGGTGCATGCTGGCGGGGAGCTGTCCCTGAGTGGCAGTTTGGAAATGTGGTCACCCTAGGTAAAGGTGGTTGGTCCCTTTGTGGCGACAGCTTCCCTTCTACCTCTAACCAGTGATATGTTCTCCGGCCAACAGAACCGTCACTTCTGGTTGGACTGCAAGCCGCTGTCCCAACCCTGCGCTGCCCTCTTACTTCTGGATAGGCCCTTACACGGTAGGGTGGCCACATCATCCCTTTAATCCAGGACACATATGAATTACACAGGTTCTGAGGCTAATTTATTGCAGATAAGGCACCAAGTGAGTTTAATTACCACCTTAATCAGCCACAGAACCTGTGTAATTAATGTGTGTCCTGGATTGCAGGGATGATGTGGCAACCCTATTACACAGCCCTGCAGCCAGATGCCCCCGGGATAGGCCCAATCTCTGGCATAGCAGCCCGGGGTGTACGACCCACATCCACCCAGACAGCTGACCGGGTGACATAGAACACAGATCACCTGACTCCACCCAAATATATATGTGCTCCCAGCAGGCCAAGGGATTCACGGAAACCCTGCCCATTGGATGGGATACTCCATATGCCCATGACCTGACCCTGGGTTGCCCTTCTCATATCTAGTACCACCAAGTACCCAGCCACCTAGTGGTAGAAGAGAAAAGTGCAACAAGGCCAAACTTAGATTAATCAATAGATCTCTATCAACCAGGATAACTACTCCTGGAAAAGTAAATTTGTGAGGAGCTCCCTGCCTAAACTACAGGGTGCTACATCCTCCCCCTGCCCAAAAAACTATGTCTCTGAGTTTGCAGAAAAAGTTATTTTTCAGCCCTCAAACCTGAGAGTGAATGTCCTGGCAAAAACTGGCATGGGTGGGAAAACAGGAAAGGGTTAACAGTATAACAGTAGAATAACATATGTGTGGCCAGGGGCGGACTGACAACTGATGGGGCCCCCGGGCAATAGAAGATCATGGGGCCCCCTGCATCCCAAGTCACACCTGCTGCACAGGGGGACATTGTGGGGGGGCACACAGGGAGACACTGTGGAGGGGGAGAGAGCACACACGGGGATACACTGGGGGGAGAGCACACAGGTGGGACAGTGTGGGGGGGGGAGAGCACACAGGTGGGACAGTGTGGGGGGGGGAGAGCACACAGGAGCACACAGGTGGGACAGTGTGGGGGGAGGGGAGAGCACACAGGTGGGACAGTGTGGGGGGGGGGGGAGAGCACACAGGTGGGACAGTGTGTGGGGGGGGGGGGGGGAGAGCACACGGGTGGGACAGTGTGGGGGGGGAGAGCACACAGGTGGGACAGTGTGGGGGTGGGGGGGAGAGCACACAGGTGGGACAGTGTGGGGGGGAGAGCACACAGGTGGGACAATGTGGGGGGGGGAGAGCACACAGGTGGGACAGTGTGGGGGGAGAGAGCACACAGGTGGGACAGTGTGGGGGAGAGCACACAGGTGGGACAGTGTGGGGGGAGAGCATACAGGGGGGACAGTGTGGGGAGAGCATACTGAAGTGTTCCCCGGGCCCCATACATCTGTACTGCCCCCTCCCTCCGCTGGCGACCCTCCAGTATAAAAAAAATTTCACTCACTCCATGCCTGTAATAATACAGGCATGGGGTGAGTGAAGCAGTGGCATCACTAGGGTTGGTGTCACCTGGTGCGGTAATACATGGTGTCAACCCCCACCACTAAGCAGGATAGTGCATCAGTGCGGCTCTCCCCCCTTAACCTACCACATTGGATGGAGCTGGGATTGAGGTGGTGGATAGAGCTGGAATGGGATCGGGGAATGGATGGAGCCAGAATAGGATCAGGATCAGGATGGGATCAGGGGATGGCTGGAGCCAGGATTGGATCAGGGGGATGGATGGAGCGGGGATAGGATCAGGGGGGGAATGGATGGAGCGGGGATAGGATCAGGGGGGAATGGATGGAGCGGGGATAGGATCAGGGGGGATGGATGGAGGGGGGAATGGATGGAGCGGGGATAGGATCAGGGGGGAATGGATGGAGCAGGGATAGGATCAGGGGGGAATGGATGGAGCGGGGATAGGATCAGGGGGGAATGGATGGAGCGGGGATAGGATCAGGGGGGAATGGATGGAGCGGGGATAGGATCAGGGGGGAATGGATGGAGCGGGGATAGGATCAGGGGGAATGGATGGAGCGGGGATAGGATCAGGGGGGAGTGGATGGAGCGGGGATAAAATCATGGGGGATGGATGGAGCAGGGATAGGCTCATGGGAGATGGATGGAGCGGGGATAGGATCATGGGGGATGGATGGAGCGGGGATAGGATCAGGGGGGAATGGATGGAGCGGAGATAGGATCAGGGGGGAATGGATGGAGCGGGGATAGGATCAGGGGGGAGTGGATGGAGCAGGGATAAAATCAGGGGGGAGTGGATGGAGTGGGGATAGGATCAGGGGGATGGATGGAGCGGGGATAGGATCATGGGGGATGGATGGAGCGGGGATAGGATCATGGGGGATGGATGGAGCGGGGATAGGATCATGGGGGATGGATGGAGCGGGGATAGGATCATGGGGGATGGATGGAGTGGGGATAGGATCATGGGGGATGGATGGAGCGGGGATAGGATCAGGGGGGATGGACGGAGTGGGGATAGGATCATGGGGGATAGGATCATGGAGAGGGGATAGGATCATGGGGGATGGATGGAGCGGGGATAGGATCATGGGGGATGGATGGAGTGGGGATAGGATCAGGGGGGATGGATGGATGGAGTGGGGATAGGATCATGGGGGATAGATGGAGCGGGGATAGGATCATGGGGGATGGATGGAGCGGGGATAGGATCATGGGGGATGGATGGAGTGGGGATAGGATCAGGGGGGATGGATGGAGTGGGGATAGGATCATGGGGGAATGGATGGAGCGGGAAAAGATCACCCCCCTAGCAAATATCCTCTACCCCCCTTCCTGGCAGCATAATTACCTGGCAATGCCCCCCCCCCACCCCCCCCCCAACCACTATCTCCCCCTCCTCTGCATACCTCAGGGCAGGTGCTGTAGTGGATGGTGTCTGTCTGTGTCCCTCCTCGTCCTCGGCTCTTCCTCCCAGCCGAGGAGGAAGCGGCAGCGAGTGCAGCTGGTGGGGACAGAGATCTGATCATTGCGGCCACGTGTGGAGGTGTGTGTGGGGACGGTCTGACGGTCTGTCTCTGCCTCTCTCCCTCCTCCCCCACTCTCCCCGCACATCACGCAGAGGAGAGGAGATCCCGAAGGGGAAGGAGGGAGCCGCGGCACCCCTCTCAATGCGGCGCGGTCCAAGTCAGAGCCGGGTGCATAGCAACGCACGCACCCCCATAGCAACCACTGGAGTGAAGGACCTGCGATAATACCGCTAACTGCGCGCGGATCCTCGCCCGCTCCTCCTTCCCGCCGTCGGACGGGAGGGAAGGAGGGGCAGGCGGGGAGCAGCGCGCCGTTAGCGGTATTATTACAGCCGCTTCAAGCAGCCTCTCGTTGGGCCGCACGGGCCCCTAATGGCTCCGGGCCCTCGGGCGGCGACCGAGTCACCGACCGGTCAGTCCGCCCCTGCCTCTTCCTCTTTGGGACCGATGTCCCTTGCAGATGAGCCGGTGATCGGCTTTTTTTTCTCCTCCGCTGTCAGTGTTAGAAGAAAAAAATAAAACGATCACAAGCTTTTGTTTTGATCATGTGATCAGCTGTCATCGGCTGACAGCTGATCACATGTTAAGGGACCGGCCCCTTACTCGAATCGGTGATCACCTGAGTCTCAGTGACTCGGTGATCATAGAGAGCTCTGCGCGGCCCCTGTAGGGCGCGCGCAGGGAGCGTGCACAGCAGAGGCCGGCATTTGACGGCCTCCCGGAAATTCAGGTCCACGCTGTGGCTGTCATTCGGCTATAGCGTGGACGTCAAGAGGTTAAAGTATTTTCCTATATACTGCACTTGGTTGGTGCCCTTTGTGTTTACTTTATATATTGCAGAGATTGCTTTAATCTAATTGAGGAGCTGCCACAGATATCTTTGGACCTATGGACTTTTATTATAATTCTACACCCCCACACCACATTTCATGTGTACAATTATGTTGTAGTTTAGCTGTATCCCTGTGTCATTCTCGATAATTTTCTATGAATGGATGAAAGAAGACCCTGTTGTTTAACCCCCTCCCCTTTCTTTTTCACTCTTCCATTCATAGAATGTCCTGTATTTAGTGGAAAAAAAATCCAGGCTTTTTGTGAATGAATGAGGAGCGAGGAAGGGGGAGAGCAAGTGATTCTCTTCTCCACTATACATTAGCCAGGACTGTTAGTCTTAATGATGGAATGAAAGGCCTTATCACATTAATATGCATGTTGTAAAACCCTGCAAAGGTCTTATTTGGCGCTAAAAATGTATGACCATTATATGGGGCTTATTTTATAGGCAAAAACTTTTATTACCCCTAGCATGGACTTTCTGTACTCCAGGGTTTTAAAATGGATTCTGATTGCTGGCCATGGGTCAAAAAGACATTTCTCCCATAGCATAGCTTCTGTGCATCAGCCTCTGGGACACATGCTGTAGTGTTGCCGGGTAAAGTCTGCACATCAACCTTACAAATACAGGCCTATACACAACAGATGATTGCTTTTCCTGTCAAGTTTAATCAGCTTGCTGTGTGCCCATAATGATATTCCTGGTGGCCTAAACCAGCGCACATAATTAAAATACATGATTGGCTTAGTGCTTTAAGAAAACATCTGGTTTTACTTTCATAAAAGATGACTTGGCTGTTTGAGAATGGAGTAACCCCGGATTCACATATTCTCTTTAAAATTTATATTTTCTCTTTTCCATGCCTCATATTAAATTAAACATTTTGAGAGTTATTTCATATTTTTAGTACAAGTGAACCCCTAGGAATTAATGCATATTTAACAGTGATCCTTGTAAATCTGTTTCAACAGTTACAGATTCTGAAAAAATATTCATATTCAACTATATCAATTTATTTCCAAAGTGCAGCAATGTGCAGACAGTGGATAAAAGATAACAACTGAAAAAAAGGTTAAACAAAGTAATTTTTTACACTGGCCCTAAATACATTAATGCTCTTTTCAGGCCCCATGGCATGGTCAAAAAATGGACATAAACAAAACTGTAAAAAAAAAAAAGGTTGCAAGCAGTCATACTTTGGGGAATGAACAAAATTCCTGCTCCATTACCAACCAAAGTTTATGGCACTTGTAGGCCTTCTATTACTTAGGAGCAGGATCTGCTCAGCTAAGTTAAGAAGAGTGGCCCAAGCATTATGTTTGTGCCACTCTTTGGTAATAACCTCCCACCTCCTGCTATCCCTAATCTACAATAAAACAAACTTACTTGGCTGTTTTCAATCTTCTTTTGAATATACACTGAGTTGCCAGAATGAATGAACTTCCATACGCATGTGAGGGAGTTTTGTTGTTAAGATGGTTTAAGATCCTAAATCGGGAAGAAGACCAGGTAATTGAGGCTGTCAGCTTGGGCGAGGGACCTAGGAGAGGTGAGTTTAGTTCAGCTTTAAGGACAAAGTCACTGGTGGAACTTGAGGGTTACAGGGGCTGCATTGGCGACCTCGTCCATGCTACAGGGGGGGGGGGGGGTTTACCCCGGGGTCAGCAACCACACGATCGCAATCTACCTGTCGATCGCGACCCTTCCTTGTCAACGCTCAGAACCTGGACAGGAGGGGTGGCAAGTGTGATATTTACTGGAACCGATCCCCTCTATCTTCCTCCTGCAGCAACTGGAAGCCAGCTTCTCATCCTCTCCCTCCTGCCAGTGTTCAGTTGCTAAAGGAGAATAGAGGGGATCATTGTGAGGAAATGCCACCCCCGCCACCCCTCTTTTCCAGGTTCCTCTTCCTTTCTTCTGCTCAGGCCCCCCTCTGCATTCCTGTGTGTCATGCTTACCCCTAACACAGGTGGTCAGACACTATAGCTAGCTTCTGTGTCCTTCACCTATAGCAGCTCCCTTTCCCATAAGGAAAGCAGGCCTACCTGCTGGTTACCATTCCGAGGCAGAAGCAAACTGAGCAAAGCAAAAAGGTACTTGTGGTTGGCAGACAGGCAAAGTGGTTCAATGACAGTCCAGGTACAAGGCAGGTGAGGTTCAGAATAGTCGGGGCCAATACATAGTCAAAAGGCAGGCAGAGTTCAGAGAATAGTCACTATCCGATCTGAGGTCAGACAGAGAACTTTCACATATTACACACACTATCACAAGCATGAGACTGCAGGCTTGGCTGGCTTAAATCAGGTGTGGTCTCCACCCAGAGACTGGCCACATTAGTCACCTTGCAGGTGGACAGACAGACATGAAAAATGCCACAGCCAAAACCAGGATGCTGGAATGAGGAGCAGGAGCACTAAACAGGTATACTTTCAGGACGGAGATCAGGGGAAGGAGCCAGGCATTTACCCCTTTCTTTTCAGAGTGAACACAGTGATTGCTTCCAATCACTCACTGTGTTCATTCATACCTGAAGCACAGTACACTGTGGAGGAAAGTTAGAGGAAATCTCCTAATTTGGGGGGAATGTCTCTCTTCTACAGTTGTCCATGTAACAGGTGCCCCAATTTTAGGATTTCTCCTTCCTGAGGGCAACTCTAAAATGTAATTCTTAGTGACAATGGACAACGGTTGACAACGGGGAGACTAAGATAAAACATTAAAAGAGAGTCTAGCTCTTACCCACACTATCTATAACTTGAGATGCACTTTCATTTTTCTTTTCTCTCCCGCACCTCGAAAACGACAGTTAAAAAAGTTGATGAGTATTGTACATGCTAACTTGTAATGGTCCCATGAAACTTGGGAACTGGTCAGTGGTGGCAGTCGGCCGGTCAGTCGGTCATGCAGCCTCCCACTTACCCCATCGAGGTCGCGGGCAGGCAGCTCTCCTACGGGCAGCGGCTTCCATAGCGTCCACTCCGCCTCTGCATCAGGGCTGCTTCCGCCGTGCGTCTCCTCCCTCCTTCAACTAGGCATCCAATAGGATCGCCTGTACTTTCAGCCAATCGGGTGATGAGTCTTATGACCCGCTCCCTGATTGGCAGGGAGGACAATCAGTGTGACAATATTGAATATTCATTCGCTATTTCCACACATATGCATTGAGGTGAAAATCCTTTCGTGCTGCAGCTCCCCCCAGACCCCCCCCCCCTTTCTTACCTGAGCCCGATCTGATCCAGCGATGTGCACTAGTACAGCGGCTCCAGCTGTTGTCTCTCTCCTCATTGAACAAATTGAGATAAGCAAAGCCCATTGGCTCCCACTTCTGTCAATCAAATCCAGTGACACTGGAGCGGGGGGGGGGGCGTTTGTGCCAATGGACACAGTAGCAGGGCTCGGGAGTGAGCTTGCACGTGTGCCCTCAGGGAAATCGGCTTTCCCCAGAAAAAGAGGATCGGGCTGCATTGTGTAGAATGATTGCACAGAGCAGGTAAGTATAGGCATGTTTGCTATTTTTATTTAATTAAAAAACAAGGGTTTACAACCCCTTTAATCAGCAACAGCACACAAGGAGTTGGGGTTTCTGTTTGATTTCATAAGTCCATTTGGGCCTTTATAATTGGGATTTCTTCTGGCAAATTAGGAAGTGGCACCCTTATTTTCATACCACAAGCCATAGCTTTTATTTTTCTCTTTATTGTAATCATTTTTCATGTGGTATATTTCAGTTTTTGCTGTGCTTTAGCTGTCATACTGTGGTGTTAATCTATTTTTACGCCAAATGTGTAATATATGTCCTAAATACCATAAGCTTAAATTAACAACTGGAGAGGTCATGGTTTAACAGTCAACTGAAAAATTATTACCATCTACTGGGCAGGCTGTATCAGAACCTACATGAAATCACGCAAGAACTGCTAGCTTTGATTCTAAATCCTAAATTTTAATAATTCTGTACTTACGGTGAACTTTGAAGCCTGGAGCAGAGCCATATTTAGTATTAATGGTGCCCCAGGAGCAGGTAAATGAAGTTCCCTTCCATAATGTTCCTCTTCTTCTGTCTATAGTGTATATATAGCAATGGTAAAAATTAAAATCAGATAGTATTTTACATGTTTTATATATAGTGCTCTTACAAAACCTGATGTCGTCTTACCTTACAAAGTTGTACAGGCTCCTCTCCTGTACCAAACTTGCTTACTCTGATTAAAATGTACACTGCAAGCTTCTTAAGCCCCATACACACGGTCGGACAATCCGCGGACCAGGTCGCTCGGATCCTGTCCGTCATACTTTGTCTGATGTTGGTTTTGTGTACACACGGTCGGACAAAGTTGTCGGAAAATCCGATCATTCTGAACGTGGTGACGTTTGTTGCCTACGACGGGACTACGTAGAGGCTAGTAGCCAATAGCTTTGGTCTTGTAATGTGATCTGAGCATGCGTAGCACTTTGTCCGGTCGGACAACCGTACACACGATCGGATTTGGTGTGATCGGACCGTGTTGTCGGCAAATCTTTCCAGCAGGAGATAAGACTTTGTCCGTCGGACAATCCGACGTACACTGTCCGATGGTGCATACACACGGTCTGATTTTTCAACAACATTGTCCGATCGGACAGAATCCATGAAAAAGTCCGACCGTGTGTATGGGGCTTTACAGTGTGCATTCGAAGTTGGAGCAAGTCAGACAGAGCCTTCCTCATTTCCTGGCTGGAAGACATTCAGCATCATGTAGCTCTTTTTTTTTTTTTTTTTTCACAGAAAAGTTTTTATTTATTTCAGAAAGTAAATGTTTTACATACATCAAACAAAAAAAAAAGAGAAAATCAGAGGCACAGATTACAGTACAACACAATGAAGGACATTACACAGCTCGTAGTAAGTTCTGATTAGTATATACATAGACAGTACATTACACCCTATGTGAGTATTTCAAAAAGCTGAGGCAATGATATGTTGACCAAACAATCAGTCATTTTTAGAGGGTTTGCGGGGAGTGGGCTAGGAAGGAAGAAAAGAAAGGGTGGGCTAGGGGAAGGGGGAAGAGGGAAGAGGGAAGGAAGGGGGGGGGGAGTAAAAACAGGCCCACTCTGGAAAGTGGAGGAGTGACATCACATATATCTCAAGAATACCTGCTATGTCAAAACACCCATATTCTCCACGGCATTAAGCCTTCGCCCAAGACCCCCAAACCTTATCAAACTTCTTAGGGCATTTTCGGCTGATATATGTGAGTTTGTATAGAGGAGGAACAGAGTCGACCATGGACTTCTATTGTGAAACCTTGGGAGACTCCGCCTGTTTCCATTTGATCGAATGACTTTTCTAGCATAGAACGCAACATAAAAATCATCCCAATCCTCAACAGTAAGGCTGGGTATATCCTCCTTCCAGATATGAAATAATCAGGTGTTCTGTTCAGAAGCTCTGCTAGAAATTCTAATGTACAGATACAACAATATACTGTCTGTATTATTGGTGATAAGGAAGCGCTCTACCACATGTGAGGTCACCATTACCACAGCTGTGAACTGTGACTGGGTTGCGTATCGTAACTGTAGATAACTGAAAAACAGTTATGCTTATGTCACACACAGAAGATCGGATTTCTCGTCGGAAAAGCCTTGGATGGTTTTTCCGACGGAATTCCGCTCAACCTTGTGTCGCCTACACACGGTCACACCAAATTCCGACCGTCAAGAACGCGGTGACGTACAACACTACGACGAGCCGCGAAAATGAAGTTCAATGCTTCCGAGCATGCGTCAGAATTTTGCACGTCAGAATTGCCACAGACGATCGGAATTTCCGTCTGAAAAATTGAGAACATGCTCTCAATCTTTTGCTGGCCGAAATTCCTCCAGCAAAAGTCCGATGGAGCCTACACACAGTTGCATTTTCCGACCAAAAGCTCACATCTGTCTTTTGCTGGTGGAATTTCCGATCGTGTGTACGCGGCATTAAAGTATTAAATGGATAGTAGTTGTCCCTCTGGCATTATGTGTTGTAATTTCTTAATTTCTTACCTGGCCCAGAGGCTAGGATCAGGGATGGATTGAAAGTGTGGCAATCGGGGATTGCCCCAGAGTAGGGTGTGGGGGGAAATAGCGTTAGCCTTATTCACCGACACAGACAGACGATCGGAATTTCCGTCTGAAAAATTGAGAACATGCTCTCAATCTTTTGCTGGCCGAAATTCCTCCAGCAAAAGTCCGATGGAGCCTACACACAGTTGCATTTTCCGACCAAAAGCTCACATCTGTCTTTTGCTGGTGGAATCTCCGATCGTGTGTACGCGGCATTAAAGTATTAAATGGATAGTAGTTGTCCCTCTGGCATTATGTGTTGTAATTTCTTAATTTCTTACCTGGCCCAGAGGCTAGGATCAGGGATGGATTGAAAGTGTGGCAATCGGGGATTGCCCCAGAGTAGGGTGTGGGGGGAAATAGCGTTAGCCTTATTCACCGACACAGATACCTGTCCCCATACCCTGACAGTCGTGCGCATCGGCGTTGTCATCCTGGGGTGCGCCTACGTATATGTGCAGGAGGCGGTCGGGAAGCGGTTAAACAAGATAATAACATTGGTATCATAGTTACATAGTAGGTGAGGTTGAAAAAAGACACAAGTCCATCAAGTCCAACCTATGTGTGTGATTATAAGTCAATATTGCATTTCATATCCCTGTATGTTATTAACGCGGAGTAGAAACCCAGCATGGCAGCCTCCAAATTAACCACTGGATTGACTGTGATTTGGCAAACGTACCGTTACTAGGACAGAAAAAAGAGGAAAGGGGATTTGGGACTTTATATGAAGCCATGGCCTGGTAAGGCTGTGTGCCTCCATCTCTATCAATTTGATAAAGGAACAGGAAGGTTGGGACTTTATATGAAGTACGTGGTTGCAAATTAGTAAATTGGTGAATATAACAGGATGTTCATTAACGCATATACATGACGTACAGACATAATCTTAATGTCAGGTACTGAAACAGTTAACCACTTCAGCCCCGGACCAATTTGCAGCCAAAGGACCAGGCCCCTTTTTGCGATTCGGCACTGCATCGCTTTAACTGACAATTGCGCGGTCGTGCGACGTGGCTCTCAAACAAAATTGGCGTCCTTTTTTTCCCACAAATAGAGCTTTCTTTTGGTGGTATTTGATCGCCCCTGCGGTTTTTATTTTTTGCGCTATAAACAAAAATAGAGCGACAATTTTGAAAAAAATGCAATATTTTTTACTTTTTGCTATAATAAATATCCCCAAAAAATATATAAAAAAACATTACTTTTCCTCAGTTTAGGCCGATACGTATTCTTCTACATATTTTTGGTAAAAAAAAATCGCAATTAGCGATTATTGATTGGTTTGCGCAAAAGTTATAGCGTTTACAAAATAGGGGATAGTTTTATAGCATTTTTATTAATATTTTTTTTTTACTAGTAATGGCGGCGATCAGCGATTTTTATTGTGACTGCAACATTATGGCGGACACATCGGAAATTTTTGACACATTTTTGGGACCATTGTCATTTATACAGCAATCAATGCTATTTAAATGCATTGATTCCTGTATAAATGACACTGGCAGTGAAAGAGTTAACCACTAGGGGGCGGGGAGGGGTTATGGTCTGTGACGTGTGTGTTTTTTTATACATTAGGGGGCGTGGCTGACGTCTGACGTCACTGACCGGCTTTCCCGATGACAGGGAACAGCCGATTAGTGACAGGCAGTGTAGGAAGCGCGGGGAGAGGTTTGTTTACACAGACCTCTCCCCGTTCTTCAGCTCTGTGACCCGATCGCGGGACACCAGCGGCGATCGGGTCCACTGGTCCCACGGCCGTGGTCACGGAGCTCCCGATCGCACGGCTAGGCGAGTAAAGGGGACGTACCTGTACGTGCTTTTGCCTAGCCGTGCCATTCTGCCGACGTATATGTGCAGGAGGCGGTCGGGAAGCGGTTAAACAAGATAATAACATTGGTATCATAGTCACATAGTAGGTGAGGTTGAAAAAAGACACAAGTCCATCAAGTCCAACCTATGTGTGTGATTATAAGTCAATATTGCATTTTATATCCCTGTATGTTGCGGTCGTTCAGGTGCTTATCTAATAGTTTTTTGAAACTATCGATGCTCCCCGCTTAGGCCACCGCCTGTGGAAGGGAATTCCACATACTTGTCGCTCTTAAGCCCCATACACACGGTAGGATTTTCCGATGGATTCTGTCCTATCGGACAATGTTGTCGGAA
Source organism: Lithobates sylvaticus (assembly GCA_028564925.1). Taxonomy (NCBI): domain Eukaryota; kingdom Metazoa; phylum Chordata; class Amphibia; order Anura; family Ranidae; genus Lithobates; species Lithobates sylvaticus. The sequence goes on along the minus strand of CM053028.1, from coordinate 491,521,643 downwards.
ATCAGACCGTGTTTAGGCACCATCGGACAGTTTCCATCAGATTGTCTGACGGACAAAGTCCTATCTCCTGCTGGATAGATTTTTTGACAACAAAGTCCGATCACACCAAATCCGATCGTGTGTAGCGAATTCCGACAGGACAAAGTGCTACGCATGCTCAGATCACATTACAAGACCAAAGCTATTGGCTACTAGCCTCTACGTAGTCCCGTCGTAGGCAACAAGCGTCACCACGTTCAGAATGATCAGATTTTCCGACAACTTTGTCCGACCGTGTGTACGCAAAACCAACATCAGACAAAGTATGACGGACATGGTCTGACGGACCTGGTCCTCGGATAATCCGCGCGTGTGTATGGGGCTTTACAGTAAAGAACCCTCTACGCAGTTTAAGGTTAAACCTCTTTTCTTCTAATTTTAATGATTTGCCACGTGTCTTATTAAACTCCCTTCTGCTAAAAAGTTTTATCCCTATTGTGGGGTCACCAGTACGGAATTTGTAAATTGAAATCATATCCCCTCTCAAGCGTCTCTTCTCCAGAGAGAATAAGTTCAGTGCTCGCAACCTTTCTTCATAACTAATGTCCTCCAAACCCTTTATTAGCTTAGTTGCCCTTCTTTGTACTCGCTCCATTTCCAGTACATCCTTCCAGAGGACTGGTGCCCAGAACTGGACAGCATACTCCAGGTGCGGCCGGACCAGAGTCTTGTAGAGCAGGAGAATTATTGTTTTATCTCTGGAGTTGATCCCCTTTTTAATGCATGCCAATATTCTGTGTGCTTTGTTAGCAGCAGCTTGGCATTGCATGCCATTGCTGAGCCTATCATCTACTAGGAGCCCCAGGTCCTTTTCCATCCTAGATTCCCCCAGAGGTTCTCCCCCCAGTGTATAGATTGCATTCATATTTTTGCCACCCAAATGCATTATTTTACATTTTTATACATTAAACCTCATTTGCCATGTAGTTGCCCACCCAATTCATTTGTTCAGGTCTTTTTGCAAGGTTTCCACATCCTGCAGAGAAGTTATTGCCCTGCTTACCTTAGTATCGTCCGCAAATACAGAGATTGAACTATTTACCCCATCCTCCAGGTAGTTTATGAACAAAATAAATAGGATTGCTCCCAGCACAGAACCTTTGGGGACCCCACTACCCACCTCTGACCATTCCGAGTACTCCCTATTTATCACCACCCTCTGAACACGCCCTTGTAGCCATATTTCAATCCATGTACTCACCCTATGGTCCATACCAATGGACCTTATTTTGTACAGTAAACGTTTATGGGGAACTGTGTCAAATGCTTTTGCAAAATCCAGATACACCATGTCTACGGGACTTCCTTTATCTAGATGGCAACTCACCTCCTCATAGAAGGTTAATAGATTGGTTTGGCAAGAATGATTATTCATAAATCCATGCTGATTACTGCTAATGATACCGTTCTCGTTACTAAAATCTTGTATATAGTCCCTTAAATTCCCCTCCAAGAGCTTGCATATTATTGATGTTAGGCTAACTGGTCTGTAATTCCCAGGGATGTATTTTGGGCCCTTTTTAAATATTCGTGCTACATTGGCTTTTCTCCAATCTCCTGGTACCTCTTCCAGTCAGTAGACTGTCAGTAAAAATTAGGAACAATGGTCTGGCAATTACTTGACTGAGTTCCCTAAGTACCCTCGGATGCAAGCCATCTGGTCTCTGTGATTTATTAATGTTAAGTTTCCCAAGTCTAATTTTAATTCTGTCCTCTCTTAACCATGGAGGTGCTTCCTGTGATGTGTCATAAGGAAAACACTGCAGTTTTGGTTAGTGAAGCCCCCCGATTCCCTTGTGTAGCCTGAGGAGAAGAATATTATTATTATTATTATACAGGATTTATATAGCACCAACAGTTTACGCAGTGCTTTACAATATAAAAGGGAGACAATATAGTTATAATACAATAAAATACAAGAGGATTAAGAGGGCCCTGCTCAGAAGAGCTTACAATCTAATAGGGTGGGGCAGGTGGTACAAAAGGTTGTAACTGTGGGGAAGTGATGGAAGTGGTAAAAGATTAGTTGGAGTCGTGATAGGCTTTCCTGAAGAGATGAGTTTTCAGGGATCGCCTGAAGGTAGCAAGAGTAGGGGATAGCCAGACAGGTGGAGGTAGCAAGTTCCAGAGGATGGGAGAGGCTCTGGAGAAATCCTGGAGACAAGCATGGGAGGAGACAAGAGAGCTTGAGAGTAGGAGGTCTTGAGAAGAGCGGAGAGGACGATTTGGGTGATATTTGGAGACAAGATTGGTGATGTAGCTCGGGGCAGAGTTGTGAATGGCTTTGTATGTTGTGGTTAGTTTTTTTTATTTAATTTGCTCGGTGATTGGGAGCCAGTGTAGGGATTGGAGGAGAGGGTTGGCAGACACTGAGCGGTTGGTAAGGTGTATAAGTCTGGCAGCAGCATTCATGATAGACTGAAGAGGGATAGCCTATGGAGAGGCAGGCCAATGAGAAGGGAGTTGCAATAGTCTAGGCGAGAGATAACAAGGGAGTGAATGAGGAGCTTGGTGGTTTCATTTCTTAAAAAGGGGCAAATTTTAGAGATGTTACAGAGGTGAATTCTACAAACTTTTGACAATGATTGGACTTGAGGCTGAAATGACAAGTCAGAGTCTAGGATTACACCCCTAGTACCCTGGCGTGATGGGAGGGACTGATAATTGCATTGTTGATTTTGAAGGAAAAGTCAAGGAGGGGGGCACGGGTGGGGGGGGGATATTAATAGCTCAGTTTTTAGAGAGATTTCGTTTAAGGAAGTGGTGTGACATCCATGCTGATATGTCAGTTAGTAAGTTAGTAATGCAAGAGGAGACTGAAGGAGTGAGGCGAGGAGTAGACAGATAGATTTGGGTGTCATCGCCATATAAGTGGTATTGGAAGCCGTGGGCAGTTATCAAGTGACCAAGGGAGGAGGTGTAGATAGAAAAGAGAAGGAGTCCAAGAACAGAGCCTTGGGGGACCCCCACAAAAGGGGCAATGGAGAGGAGGAGACAGTTGTAGGTGACACTGAAGGAGCGCTGTGATAGATAGGCAGAGAACCAGGATAGAGCAGAATCTCAGAGGCCAAGGGAATGTAGTTTATTGAGAAGGAGCGGGTGGTCAACAGTGTCAAATGCCGCAGAGAGGTCAAGTAGTAGGAGTATAGAGTACTGGTTTTAGCAGTTAGTAAATCGTTAGTGAGTTTCCGTGGAGTCCTGCAAGCGAAAGCCAGACTGTAAGTGTCAGAGAACTCACGCGTTCCATGCCCGTCCTCGTCCAGTAGGGGTTAATCTCCGTTCGGCAAGCGCCAATACCCATGCGCAGCCTTCTCAACGAAACCGAACGTGCGGGCGTACCCGCGTACCAACGCTGACCTGTGCGCGCCCTCGTTTGTCAATACGAACGAGGGCACGCACTTCCACGTCAGCACGAACGTGTGCGCGTAATCACGCACGGACCCGTACCTCCACCAATCCCAGCACAAGGCGCCCTATATAAACAGGGCCTTCACATGGTGTCAGTGCTGGATCGTCTTCAGTCTTATCTCCTGAATACCTGCCTGAAGTTCCTGCCTACCTTGGTCCTGATTCACCTGGTTTTCCTGTTACCCTTCCTGGATTGACCCCGCTTACTGACTGCTTCCTTTGGTTTGACCTCAGCTTGGATCCCTGGACTACGGCTCTGCTCTCTGATTCGGTACCTTATCACCTGCCTGTTGCCAACCTATTGCCTGCCTTGACCACGAACTTGCCTTCTGCCTTGTACCTTGTTTGCCAGCCAGTTGCCGACCTACTTGCCTGCTTTTTGACCACGAACTTGCCCTCTGCCTTGTACCTTGTTTGCCAGCCAGTTGCCGACCTGTTTCCTGTCTTGACCTCGCAGTGCCTACATCCATCTGTTCGGCTGTTGCTGCACACAGCCTTGGAGACCAACGTGAACACCAGCTCTTCAGAGGAACCAGTACTTCCAAGTACCAGTCTACCAGCCGCAGGCACTTGCACCCTTTCGTGCCCCAGCACTCCCTGTTCCCACCACCAGGGGTGTTTGGACCGGAACCGTGCACGAGGCCATCCCCAGCATCCGGACTCCGCTGTAAGGTACGTGATAGTACGATCCAGCCAGAATGGAGTCCGAAGGGGGTGCCTCGCCTTTGGAAGCTTTGTGCCAACAGATGTCGGCCCTTACCCTGGCAGTCCAGGGCCTGCGAGATGGCTATCATCAACTAGAACAGAGAGTGGAATCCATGGCCCCGGGCTCTGCAACTCATCAGGCCTCCCTGACATCCCGGTTTTCCGGCTCAGCAACCTCTGCATCGGCACCCACAGTAATGATGCCACCCCCAGAACCTCGTGTGCCCCCACCGGAACGGTTTTCAGGGGACCGCAGTAAGTTCCGCTCCTTCAGGAATGCCTGTCGGCTCTACTTCCTGCTACAACCCCGCACCTTCTCCCTGGAGAGCACTAAGGTGGGGTTCATAGTCTCTCTACTCCAAGGGGAGCCTCAGACCTGGGCCCACCGTATGTTGGAACAAGCCAGTCCTCTTCTGGATACCCTGGACTCATTTTTGGATGAAATGGCCAAGCTGTATGATGATCCTCAGCGCACCACAACAGCAGAGGCCAGCCTCCATGCCCTCCAACAAGGGCGCCGGCCAGTAGAGGACTACGTAACAGACTTTAGGCGGTGGAGTTCCGACACCTCTTGGAACGACGCCGCACTCCTCTATCAGTTCCGCATAGGCCTCTCCGAAGCTCTGAAGGATGAGCTAGCCCGAGTGGGAATCCCTAGTTCTTTGGAGGATTTGATTCAGCTGTCTATCCAGATAGACCGTCGTTTAAGAGAGGTCCGAGAGGTCCAGCTTGACACGCCCCACATGGGTGTTACCCAAGGGTCCCAACTACCCTCCTACTCCCGTTTCCAACGTGCCTGCTGCCAACCCAGGAGCACCAGAGCCCATGCAAGTCGGCCTACTCCGCTCACCATTATCACCCGAGGAGAAACAGCGGCGTCGCCAGAACAACCTCTGCCTCTACTGTGGGGAAGCTGGGCACTACGCCAACACATGCCCGAATAAGATCCGTAAGTTCAATTCATCATCCCGTGTGCCTTTCGCCTTGTCTCTAATAAAAGCCGCTCACATCGCTGTTCCTATTTCCTTACAGCTCCCAGGAGAAATACTCCAAGTCCAGGCTATAATTGACTCTGGCGCATGCAGCTGCTTTGTGGATCATGCCTTCGCTCTACAACATAACATCCCATTAACACCTAAGCAGCATCAACTCTCCATACGGCTAGCAGATGGGTCAAATATCAAGTCCGGGCCTATTACCCTGGAGACACAACCCCTGTTCACCAGCATCCCACCAGGTCACCAGGAGCTACTTCGTCTGGATGTCATCTCCTCACCTTTGTTTCCTGTCATCCTAGGAATGCCTTGGCTACAGGCCCACAATCCCCAGGTCAACTGGGTCACCGGTGAGGTGACCTTTCAGTCCTCTTACTGTCTACAGAACTGTCTCAAGACCTTCCACCAGATTCCACCAGTTATTGGGTGCCTAAAAACGGACTCTGAATTCAAAGAGTTGGTGCCACCAGTGTACCACAACTTCCTGGACGTGTTCGATAAACAGAAAGCAGACACCCTTCCTCCCCATCGGGTCTACGACTGCCCGATTGAGTTACTACCTGGGGCCGAAATCCCTTTCGGGCGGATCTTTCCCCTGTCCGAACCCAAACTCCTGGTCCTCAAGGAGTACATCGATGAGAACCTCAAGAAGGGATTCATCCGACATTCCTCCTCCCCAGCGGGAGCCGGAATATTCTTTGTGGAAAAAAGAGATCACTCACTCCGCCCATGTGTGGATTACAGGGACCTGAATAAAGTGACAATTAAGAATCGGTACCCGCTTCCACTAGTCCCGGAATTATTTCAGAGACTCCGCTCAGCAAAAATATTTACGAAGTTGGACCTACGTGGGGCCTATAACCTGATCAGAATACGCAAGGGTGACGAATGGAAGACAGCATTCCGAACACGTTTTGGCCACTTCGAATATTTAGTCATGCCATTCGGACTATGCAACGCCCCGGCCACTTTTCAGCATTTTGTTAATAATATTTTCAGAGACTTTCTAGATTCCTTTGTAATCGTCCACCTGGACGATATCCTGATATTCTCCACCTCTCTAGAAATTCATCGTGATCATGTCAAGCAAGTTCTGGGCAGATTAAGGCAACATGGACTTTACGCAAAAGCCGAAAAATGTGAATTCGAACGCCAGACCATTCACTTCCTCGGCCTGGTTATATCAACTGGGGGTGTAGCCATGGATCCCCAGAAAGTCTCTGCCATCATGTCCTGGCCACCTCCAAATGACAAAAAGGGGGTGCAACGTTTTGTCGGGTTCTCAAATTTTTATAGAAAATTCATCAGGAACTTCTCCAAGATCATCGCACCTATCACTCAGCTCACCAAGAAGCAAAGCCGCTTCCAGTGGACTTCAGCGGCCCAAACCGCCTTTGACCAGTTAAAAAGGGCATTCACCTCCGCTCCAGTACTGAAGCACCCTGACCCTGCATTACCCTACACTCTGGAGGTCGATGCTTCAGAGAGTGCAGTGGGAGCCATCCTGTCTCAACGCCAAGGACCCAAGTCTCTAATGCACCCGGTGGCTTTCTTTTCCAGGAAACTAGGTGTATCAGAAAGGAACTATGACGTAGGTGACCGAGAACTCCTAGCAATAAAACTGGCCCTGGAAGAATGGCGGTATCTCCTGGAAGGGGCAGCACATCCGATACTGATCTTCACAGATCACAAAAATTTAGAATACCTCAGAACTGCCAGACGCCTTAGACCCCGACAGGCCAGATGGGCTCTTTTCTTTTCCCGTTTTAATTTTCATATTACTTATCGCCCTGGATCTAAAAACGTTAAACCCGATGCCTTATCCCGAATGTTCACAGAACTTGAAACCCCGTCTCCACCAGATACTATCCTGCAAGCAGGGAATTTTCTCCTGACCCAATCCAGTTTCATGACACAGCTCCGCCAAGCTTCCGTGGAAACACAATTACCTCCGGGCATCAACCTTCAAGAGAAGGATGGGTTTTTTTGGCTCAACAATAAAATTTTTATCCCTCAAGACCTACGCACCACCGTCTTACAGGCCTGCCATGACTATCCTCTGGCGGGTCACTTTGGGGGCCACAAGACTATGGATCTAATCCAGAGACACTTTTGGTGGCCAAATCTGGCCAGGGACTGCAGGAATTATGTTAACTCTTGTCTGATTTGTCTCAGAAATAAAAGCAGTAAAAATAAATCATGGGGCCTGCTAAAACCACTGTCTATTCCCGAGAGACCATGGGACAAAATCGCCATGGATTTTATTGTGGAGCTTCCCCCCTCTAAAGGGTTCTCTTCTATTTTTGTGGTGGTAGACCGCTTTTCTCGGATTGCACATTTTATTCCCATGAAAGGGACACCTTCAGCAATTGAAACCGCCAGGATCTTCATTAAAGAAATTGTCAGACTTCATGGAATCCCCAGTGACATCGTCTCTGACCGTGGAGTGCAGTTCACGTCCAAGTTTTGGAGGTCGTTATGCAAGGCACTAGGTATTAAATGTAGTCTCTCTTCAGCTTACCATCCACAGACCAACGGGCAGACCGAACGTACCAACCAAACGTTGGAACAATACCTACGTTGCTTCTCCTCGTTTTCCCAAGAGGATTGGGCCTCATTGCTTCCCTTGGCAGAATTTGCTTTTAACAATTCCATCCACTCCACCACAAACCAATCACCGTTTTTCTCCAACTACGGATTTCATCCCTCCTTTCTACCCGCACTTGTACCCGAATCTTCTGTACCGGCTGTTCAAGATAGACTGGATTTCCTTTCCTCCAACAACCAGATGCTCAGGGAAACTATTGCTAAAGCACAGGAGGATGACAAAAAATACTTCGACAAGAAGAGAAGGGGAGAATTGAACTTGGAGGTAGGAGATCGTGTGTGGCTATCTACTACAAATTTAAAACTAGCATGCCCCTCCAAGAAATTGGGACCTAGATACTTGGGCCCTTTCCCTGTCAAGAGAAAGGTCAACCCAGTGGCCTATGAACTTGAACTCCCTGCCTCATTCAGGATACATCCGGTGTTTCATGTCTCCCTACTTAAACCTGATGTTCCAAATTCCTTTCCAGATCGTGAAGTGGGACCTCCAGAGGCTATCCGAGTGAATGGGGAAGAGGAATTTGAAATCGAAGCTATCCTGGATCACAGAAAACGGCAAGGTGAGGACCAATATTTAATTAAATGGAAAGGTTTTGGCCCAGAAGAAAATTCCTGGGAACCAAGAACGAATCTTCATGCCCAGAGACTTATACAGGCTTTTCATCGTTCCCGCTCCCAGGGTTCGTTTCAAAGAGGCATCCGGAGGCTGCCCCTAAGGAGGGGGCAATGTCAGAGAACTCACGCGTTCCATGCCCGTCCTCGTCCAGTAGGGGTTAATCTCCGTTCGGCAAGCGCCAATACCCATGCGCAGCCTTCTCAACGAAACCGAACGTGCGGGCGTACCCGCGTACCAACGCTGACCTGTGCGCGCCCTCGTTTGTCAATACGAACGAGGGCACGCACTTCCACGTCAGCACGAACGTGTGCGCGTAATCACGCACGGACCCGTACCTCCACCAATCCCAGCACAAGGCGCCCTATATAAACAGGGCCTTCACATGGTGTCAGTGCTGGATCGTCTTCAGTCTTATCTCCTGAATACCTGCCTGAAGTTCCTGCCTACCTTGGTCCTGATTCACCTGGTTTTCCTGTTACCCTTCCTGGATTGACCCCGCTTACTGACTGCTTCCTTTGGTTTGACCTCAGCTTGGATCCCTGGACTACGGCTCTGCTCTCTGATTCGGTACCTTATCACCTGCCTGTTGCCAACCTATTGCCTGCCTTGACCACGAACTTGCCTTCTGCCTTGTACCTTGTTTGCCAGCCAGTTGCCGACCTACTTGCCTGCTTTTTGACCACGAACTTGCCCTCTGCCTTGTACCTTGTTTGCCAGCCAGTTGCCGACCTGTTTCCTGTCTTGACCTCGCAGTGCCTACATCCATCTGTTCGGCTGTTGCTGCACACAGCCTTGGAGACCAACGTGAACACCAGCTCTTCAGAGGAACCAGTACTTCCAAGTACCAGTCTACCAGCCGCAGGCACTTGCACCCTTTCGTGCCCCAGCACTCCCTGTTCCCACCACCAGGGGTGTTTGGACCGGAACCGTGCACGAGGCCATCCCCAGCATCCGGACTCCGCTGTAAGGTACGTGATAGTAAGGGATCAAGAAGGTTGTTTTCAATGAGGTAGGAGCTAAGACGGTTGTAGACTAAGCGCTCTAAAAGTTCAGAGGTGAATGGGAGCAATGAGATGGGTCTTAAGTTGTTCAGGTTGCTGGGGTCCAGTGAGGGCTTTTTAAGTATGGGAGTGATCTGCACATGTTTTAGAGGGGAGGGGAAGGTGCCACTAGAGAGGGAGAGATTGAAGATGGGAGTGAGGGAGCATAGGATAGAAGAAGAGGGTGACAGTAGCAGTTGTGAGGGAACAGGATCCAAGGGACAATTGGTTAGGTGGGCATCTGAGAAAAGTTTTGTAACCTCTTCAGTAGTAGCCAATTCAAAAGAATAAATACATAAAATAATAAATTCAATACCTTCGCCATCTCCCCATCCTTTGTAACCAGATGTCCTTCCTCATTCTTTATGGGGCCAATATGGTCTGTCCTCCCTTTTTTACTGTTTACATATTTAAAGAATTTCTTGGGATTTTTTTCGCTCTCCTCTGCTATGTGTCTTTCGTGTTCTATCTTAGCCTCCCTTATTGAATCCTTACATTTCTTGTTGCATTCTTTATAAAGTCTGAATGCTGATGATGATCCCTCGACCTTGTATTTTTTGAAGGCCTTCTCCTTTGCTTTTATATGCATTTTACATTTACATAAGCCATCCAGGACTTTTGTTCTCTCTTTTAAATTTATTACCCAATGGGATGCATTGGCTAGTGCCCTTATTTAATATGCTCTTAAAACAAACCCATCTCTTCTGCGTGTTCTTTGTTCCTAAGATTTTATCCCAATTCATGCCTTCTAACAAGGTTCGTAGTTTAGGGAATTTGAAATTCACTGTCTTTGTATTCCCCTTATGTTTCCTATTTGTGTGATTTATACTGAAGCCAATTGTGATCGCTGTTTCCTAAATTGCCCCGTATTTCCACATCCGTGATCAGGTCTGTATTGTTGGTAATCAGTAGATCCAGTAACGCTTTATTTCTAGTTGGTGCGTCTACCATCTGAACCATGAAATTGTCCTGCAAGACATTTAGGAACTGGTGAGCCTTAGACGAATGTGTGGTTCCCTCCGCCCAGTCTACGTCTGGATAATTAAAATCCCCCATTATGATAAAACTTCCCTTCCTTGCTGCTAATCCAACTTGTGATAGGAGATCCATCTCCCCCTCCTCCATCAATTTAGGGGGCCTAAAGCCTACTCCAGTAATTATCTCCCCTTAGCTTCATCCCTATGGAGCTCTACCCATAAGGATTCCACCTCCTCCCTAGCCCCTTAATGATGTCATCTCTCACATTCACTTGTACATTTCATCTTGATATATAGGCATACCCATCCCCATTTTTTACCCTCTCTATTCCTGTGATAAAGGGTATACCCTTGAACGGTTGCCAGCCAATCATGAGAGCTGTTGAACCAGGTCTCTGAAAATCAATTAGTATCACAAGGTTAAGATTCCACAATTGACCAAAATTAATAAATAAGTACATACATATACATATTACATGGTAATGCCTGCATGACCTATGGCCTCACTAGTCCTTAGAATTAATTGGTAGGGGTCTGTACTAAATAACATGAAAATCTGATAAGTACATGATAAGTATAACATGGTATCTGTTAGCTCTACGTGTTTTGTGGCTTTTAAGCCACTTTCCAGGAGCAAGCACGTGATGTATCTGAAATTAAAAATAAGTTCTCTAAAGGATCTAACATGTATCAATAAATAAGGGGGTGGAATAAGAACACCCCTCCTAGATGGTAACTTACAAGAATCCGTGTAGTGCTGAAGACCATGAGCCATCCGGAGACATCATGACTGGGAGCTGTGGTGGCAAGCTCGGCGATAGCAGCCCACACCGACAACATCCGAGGTGGGTATGGGCACACAGGGCACTACTGGTGTGAGATGGGAATGATAAATGAGCCAACTAGGACAGCCGCCCAGTAATATTGATGGAAACATGGGAGTGCCAGCCCCCTAAGGGTCAGGGGCAACTGTAAGGTGGTTCTGGCAAACCCACAAATGCCTTTTTACCACTACTATTCCTTTATACTGGCTTTTGAAATTTACAAATGCAGCAATTTAAAAATTGGATGAAAGGTTTAGCGCTGGGAAACACTTTTTGAAAGATTTTATATACAACTATAGAGATCAGACCAAAATGAAGGACAAATGAGGAGGAAAGATGGACAGAGGGGCTTTGTTCCAAATCAGGAACAGCCCTTGAAATCAGGGACAGTTGGGAGCTATGCTGTAGTTGTGGGACACATCAGTGCTACTCAGAGAACATAGTGAATACCTGTCACAGTATTCAAGGAAGTAAATGTGTGGGGATTGTCACAAAATACATTTATAAACTTCAAGATTGTTCAGATTAATAGGAGTAGGAGTAGAAATAATTAAATTACAATGTGAAAATTAATATTTGATTTTACATTTTGACCATAGATACGCTTTGAGATGTACTTATTTTGACTGCTGGATTTCATTTGTACATATACTTATTGAATTAGGCAAGTATCCTTCATTTTAGAAGATGCAAAATCCTGCACCTGGCAAGGGTCCACTTTAATGTTGTTTCAGCAATTTGTGGTAAGCTGTTGGGTACAGCTCACTTCTAAGCTTGCCCATGAAGTGTAAAATAAAACTGCACGCCTTAAACATTTTGATATGGCTCTTATATACAACGTTTTCAGCTGGACAAGGAGACATGAGTGACTGCATTACAATATTTCATGTTCTGAGCATAGGTGAAGACAACATGACAACATTGATGGTGCTGAGGTTTAATCAGTGAGCTTTAGGAGAAATTTCTAGTTGGTTTCCAGCTGTCATTTTTTCAGGACAGGATTTAAAATGAATCAAAGATTCTGATTGGTTGATATGGTCAACAAGATATTTTTTATGTGCCAGCCCTTCACGTTAATGTTCTTCTTCTCAAAAGACCTAACTTAAAGTCCTAAGCCATCCAGAGAATGGGGTGTCCACGGCAATCCCCAGCTGGGGAAAACTCCAAAAGGCTACATACTGAATGCTCAAAAAAGACCTCTTATGGGGGCAAATCAGATTTTTTTCCTCTGACACCCAAACTCTTATGCCCCGTACACACGGTCGGAAAATCCAACCACAAAATCTGTCTGAATTTTTCAGACGGATTTTGTCCGACACTGGTGTTGCATACACATGGTCGGACAAAGTTGTCAGAAAATCTGATCATTCTGAACGTGGTGACGTTCGTTGCGTACAACGGAACTACGTAGAGGCTAGTAGCCAATAGCTTTGGTCTCGTAATTTGATCTGAGCATGCGTGGCACTTTGTCCGTCGGAATTCTCGGATTTTGTTGTTGGAAAATTTGAGAGCAGGATCTCAAATTTTTTCCGTCGGAAATTCTGATGGATGAAGTCCGATGGAGCCCACGCACGGCCGGATTTTCCGACAACATGATCCGATCGGACATTTTCCGTCAGAATTTCCGACCGTGTGTATGGGGCAATACTCTACTGCCTGCGGATTACCATTTATAACCTATCTGAAGGGAATGAGAGGTGGGCTCTAGCGGCCAAAAGATGAATTACACCAGAGGTAATTTAACAGCTTCCTACAGGCAAACATTCTAAAGACTATGCCATTGTGCTGCCCAGGAGGGACATGTTTCAAACCTCCAGTTGGCAATTATGTTACAGGGAGCATGCCAGATCCATGGCCTGGATGGGTCATCCAGATCCAATCATGTCCAGAAGCACTAATTATGCCTAGGATGAGATTTCATCAAAATAAGCCCCCAAATTACTCCAATATATTTTACTGGCAAAGTGCTGAGTGAATTGAAATCACTCCACTCATACCTGCTAGAGTAGGGGGTTCTTTCAACATGGCAGAGGAGAGATACCAGAACTGTCATTTTGTTTACCATTATTCAGTGGTAATACAAATAATAGTTGCTGCTCTAATCATGTAACTAATCCAGGTCCATAATACATATAATTTCAACAATAATTCAAACAATATATAATAATAATAATAATAATATGAATAATAAATGCACCACCAAAATGCCCCAACAAACTGCTTGCCAGAAAAATATGACCCCCATTGTCTGAGTAGACATGTGAGCTGAAATGGTATGTGGACCCACAGAGCTGATGTAAAGATTTCTCCAACTCCTCTCAATATTTTGTCACATACAAGGAAAAATAATATAAAGGGAAGCACTACCAATAGTGTAATAGCATCAAAAGAAGTTTATTTAAAGGAATTAAAAATGACACATTAGGAAAAATAGATAGTGATCCATCTGGCTCCTCCCTACGTGTTTCACCAATATGTGACATCATCAGGGGCATAGAGGAGCGACATTGATCACATATTTATATGACTATAAGGCAAGGAATGTGGATCCCTCTCCCACATACAGTAATGTGCAAAAGTATTATTCAGATGTGAAAAAATTATGTAAATTAAGAATGCTTTCAGAAATATAAGTGTTAATCATTTATTTTTATCAATAACAAAATGTAAAGTAAATGCTGGGATACTGGGACTGTGACATCATAAGGGGTGGGGTCACCATGTGACATCAGCTGGTGACACCGCCCCTTGTACCTATATAAGTGGCCACGCAACGCGTCCCAGCCATTACAAGCGGAGAGAGCATCGTGTCAACATCGGGAGAAGAAGAAAGAAGAAGAAGAAGCAGAAGGCAGCGGCGGCGACGGCGACAACAGCAACGAACCAAAAGACCGGGTCAACGCTAGTAAAAGAGCTGCAAGAAGATAGCGGAAACCCGGCAGAAGAGACGAAGAGCGGGACAAGACCCACGAAGTCGGAAAAAGACCCCCGAAGTCGGAAGAAGACCCTTGGAGCTGTCTAATAAAGTACTTAAAAAACCTGCGTTGTGTTTTTTTTTTTAACACTTTTTCCCTTAGGTGAATGGGTAGGGGTACCATGTACCCCATACTCATTCACATAGGGTGGGGGCCCGGGATCTGGGGGCCCCCTTATTAAAGGATTCCGATAAGCCCACCGCCCGCAGACCCCAACAACCAACAGCCAGGGTTGTCGGGAAGAGGCCTTGTCCTCATCAACATCGGGACAAGGTTTTTGGGGGTGAGGGGCCGCAAAGCACCCCCCCATGTTGAGGGCACGCGGCCTGGTACGGCTCAGGAGGGGGGGGGCACTCGCCAATGGAGGCAGATGTCAATCTCGCCGATGGAGGCGGCGGCATTGACTTCTTTCGCTAGTCCTGTCTACCTGCAGTCACGTTCAAAATGAACGGACTTTACTCCGTGTGTGGGCAAGTCCGTTCATTTCAAAAGTCCGGCGGACCTACGCTGGAAAGTCCAGCGGATTGTCCGATCGTGTGTACGCGGCATTAGTCTTGCCATGGTGTATGACGTGTGACGTGAAACTGTCTTCCACAACCTCACCTTAGTAGCAGAGTTTGGCTGTATATATATAACTTTTTGTCTCTGAAGCAGCCAGTTTACCTGCAAAACCGGTGTTTTTCCTTATAGTGAAGATGGTTCTTAATGACATTGGCTGTATGTTTGGGGTTGTTGTCCTGCTGCAGAATAAATTTGAGGTCAATCACACACCTCCCTGATGGTATGGCATAATGGATAAGTATCTGCCTGTATTTATCAGCTTTGAGGAGACGATTGATCCTGACCAAATCTCCAACTCCATTTACAGAAATGCAGCCCCAAACTTCAAAGGAACCTCCACCATGCTTCACTGTTGCCTGTAGACACTCGTTATTTTACCGCTCTACAGCCCTTCGGCAAACAAACTGCCTCCTACTACAGCCAAATATTTCACATTTTGACCTATCAGTCCAAAGCACCTGCTGCCATTTTTCTGCACCCCAGTTCCTAAGTTTTCATGCTTAGTTTAGTCACTTAGCCTTGTTTACATATCCTATGTACAAAAACATAGGTACAGGGGTGCAGAAAAATGGACTGGATGAGTCGAATGTGAAATATATTGAAGAATGCACCATTGGAAAATTCATAGATAATGTGCCGGCACCAAGACTGTTAATACTCTTAAGAGGTAGAGCATTTTGGGGAGAGGGAGACTATTTTGACACTTTTACACTGCCTTGTATTACAGATTCTAGGATTCCCTCTGCCTGTTCATGTTGTTTTCCCAGAGTTCCACTTTAGAAGAAAGAGCCACATGTTGTACTTATAGTGACCCGCCTTACCCAAGGCTGAGACATTTTGAGTTATGATATTCTTAATAAATTGGGCTACATAAAAGCTGCTCGGTACAGAAGCTGAGTGCTGCAAGTCATGCGGGAGGAAGTGAGTTCCCATGATCTCCTGACTCCGCGGGCTAAGGAGGTATTTGGGGACATTTGTTAAGTGTTCAAGTACAGTAGTTGTGGCGAATAGAAAGCTTTAATGGTCAATGAAAAAAAAAGGGTATGGTTACCGGAGAAAGATTTATTTCCCTAGCAGTAATTATGAGTCCATGCCGATGAAAGGATGTCAGTGGAAAATCTCACTCGATTTCTTTAGAGGAGTGCATTTCTGGTCACCACATACACAAGCTTCTCCGGATGATGAAAACGCATTCACAAGCCATTTGTATCTTGATGAAGTTATGAAAGTTTCCATAGTAAACCCAAGACTCATTCTGCGACACACCTGCACTTCATTACTTGGCTTTAATCACTTAGTATGGACTTCTGTCTCCTTAAAGAGTCACTATACCACATCAAAATGTAAGCAGCATTGTAGGAAAAGGACAATCATTTTATAAATATATTTAAAGACAAATTTTAGCCATACATTCAGTCTTGCACAGTTGTACCAGTTCGTCTCACATACTAAAAATTGTTTACTGATTTTACCGCACAGTGTGACATTTTCACAGTGTGCATTAGAAGCTGCAGCAAGTCAAAGAGATTCTACCTCATTTCCTGGCTGGAGAACGTCCAATATCATCTAGCCCTTTACTTCCCAAACCTTTCAGTCTGTGGTCCACCTGTTTTATTCATGATATTTCAGTACTTTTAATCATATAGGCTCAGTATCACATGTGGGCTTTATTTAGGGTGCTTTTGCATGCTTATGCAGCCTGCTTAGAAATAGGGATGGGCCGAACGGACCCCTGTTCGGTTCGCACCAGAACTTTCAAACACCGCAAAAGTTTGGACCTGAAAAACGAACCCCATTAAAGTCAATGGGACCCGAACGTCAAAAATCAAAAGTGCCCATTTTGAAGGCTTATATGCAAATAATTGGGCATACAATGGTTATAAGGGTCTGGGTCCGGCCCTGGGGGACATCAATAAAAAAACAGTTTGTAAAAAACGTCATTTTTAAATGAGCAGTGATTTTTTGATTTTTAAAGTGAAAGCCTAAAAAATTTAAAATTCCTTCCAATATTGTGCCTGGGGGGGTCCCCTTATGCCACATACACATGGTCGGACTTATCGGCCGTGCTATCCGTTGGACTTAGTCCAGCGGACAATCCGCCGGACTTTCCAGCGGAGGTCTGCCGGACTTTCCGAACGTGCGTACTTGCCCACACACGCCCGGACTTTTCCGGCGGACAATCCGCCTGAGTTTTGGCGGAGGTCGGCCGGACGTTTACACGGAGTAAAGTCCGTTCATTTAGAACGTGACTCCAGGTAGACAGGACTAGTGAAGGAAGTCAATGCCGCCAGACCCCGACAACCAACGGCCAGGGTTGTTGGGAAGAGGCCCTTGTCCTCATCAACATGGGGAAAAGGTGCTTTGGGGTGGGGGGCCTGGTACGACTCAGGAGGGGGGCGGCGATCGCTCGTCCCCACCCCCTTTCCTGAACAGCCGGGCTGCGTGCGCAGATAAGTTAGTCTACCTGTAAAGTGGCAGATCTGTACCATGTCTAGAATCTGCTGCAGCAATAATTGCAAAGCAAAACAAAATGGCATTTTCCCTGCAAGCTGCCTTTATTTTGCTCAGCAACAGCTGGGGAGCCAGTGTGTATGATGAGGCCACAATGTAGTGCACTGGGAACAAGATTAGAGATTTTTTGGATACATTCTGGTGTCACTTTGACTTTGTATAGAAGTAACGGGTGCGTAAAAAATAAAAAATTACTGTGTCGGGGCGCCTTCCCACAGTAGCCCT
Source organism: Lithobates sylvaticus (assembly GCA_028564925.1). NCBI lineage: Eukaryota > Metazoa > Chordata > Amphibia > Anura > Ranidae > Lithobates > Lithobates sylvaticus. The sequence goes on along the minus strand of CM053028.1, from coordinate 491,504,160 downwards.
ATAGAGGTGCTCTTGATGAAGGCAAAAAAAAAATTGCAATGATATGCATATGGTTGGTGTTTTTTGCCACGTTTGATGTGCCTGAGACACAGTTTGCAGATAGCAACAGTGTGATCTGCTGCAGATGTGCTGAAAAAGGCCCAGACAGCTGAGCTTTGGGGAGTGGGCCGGGAGATAACAGCTGCAGAATGTGATGGAATAGGGTGGCTGCTCTCTACTTTTTCTTGATGTCGGCCTCCTTGGGGTTGTGCCGCCTCACCTTCAGTTTCCTCCTCTGCTCTATCTGGCACCCAAGTCGCATCAGTGACCATCATCATCATCATCTCCATCTCCATCTTCATCATTACCACTGGAGACAACTTGGCAATACGCTGCGGCTTGGGGAACATGAATGCCAATTTGTCTACCAGTGTTCCTCCCTCTCTCTAGGCTCATGTTCCTGTCATCCTCAACCTCAGAACCAACATCTGAATCCAGTAATGGCTGGGCATCATCAAGGAGCAAGTGGCTGATGCTGTGGTCAAATAACTCAGCTGACTCCTCAATGGCTGATGTTGGGGCTATGGCAGGAATAGATGTGGACAAGGAGGCAGGTTTATCCACACTGGCAACTGCAGGGGACTGCACACTTGTCTCTGCTTGCGTGACAGAGGATGAGGAGGATGAGGAAGGTTTAGTAAGCCAGTCCACCACTTCCTCTGCATGCTGTGGCTGGATAGCACAGGCAAACTCACTAAACAGAGGAAATGATGCCCTGCCTGAGGACTGACCACAATGTCCACCTTTGCCTGTGGACACATTTGTTGCTGGCCCCCTTGCAGTGCCAAGGGAATGTCTGCCAGTCCTTGTTGTCCTCCCATACATTATTGAGAGGGAGGGGGCGGTGCTTATAAGCAAATGTAAAGAAGAAGTTGAAATCTGTACGTAGATGCACTTTAATCAATGTAAAGAGGTGTTTAGTGCACTTTAATTTGAGTACTCACACTACACAGACACACTCCACAGATACACTTTAATATACTGCAATATAATGCGCCAAACATACAGTGACGCACAGAACTATATGGCGTTAAACTGGCAGTAACGCACACAAAACTATATGGCATTAAACTGGCAGTAACGCACACAGAAGTATATGGCGTTAAACTGGCAGTAACGCACACAGAACTACAGTATATGGTGTTAAACTGGCAGTAACGCACACAAAACTATATGACGTTAAACTGGCAGTAACGCACACAGAAGTAATGGAGTTAAACTGGCAGTAACGCACACAGAAGTAAATGGCGTTAAACTGGCAGTAACGCAATCAAATAGATGTGTTCAACCGTCACTACACTGACGCTATCTGAACTGTCCCTACTCTAGCTATACACTAATGTAAAGATTACTGACACGGTCTCAATACACTACACTGAAACTATCTGACCTGTCCCTACTCTACACTAATGTATGTATGAATGACACGGTCTCACTACACTACAGTGAAACTATCTGAGCTGTCCCTACTCTAGCTGCACACTATGCAAAGCTGAATGATGGTCCTCCTCACTTCATTCACACTATCCCTAGACTGACACTAAACTAATATTCTACACTGACAATTGAAGCAAAATAGCACAATATAGAACACTAACTAACTAATAGCACTGAACAGAGCCCTGTTCTATCCCTCTCCACGCCAAAATCACACTGAAAATGGCTGCCATTGAAAGAATACTTTTATACTGTGGGGCGGGAATGAGCCATGATTGGATAAAGTCATGATGAGTGTCCAATCATGACTCTGACAGTGCTCTGTGCCCTGATTGGCTGAAGCTTTCACTGCTTCAGCCAATCAGGGCTTGCAATGCACTGTTCAGCGCCGCAATGCATTGTGCTCGGTTCGGAGGGCCGAACAAATGGTCGAACGACCCATTTGTTTTGGCTATTCGTCGAACGTCCGAACAGCGAAAGTTCGGCCCGAACTTATGCTCGAGCCGAACCGTTCGCCCATCCCTACTTAGGAACAACCACTCCTCTAGACTGACATCCAACTATTAAGACATTTTTGATATTTACATAACTACATCCAAGAGCCATCCCGCTGCCTGCGTCAGGACTGAGGGCTCTTCAGTGGAGTACTGGAGTAGTATTTTCATCTACAATAAAGAATGATTGATTGAGGGTTGTCACCACGTAAGACAAAATATAGGCACATTAAATTTCAACTATTTACTATCTTGCGAAAAACTGCAGCCAGGAGCCCAAGTGTGTGCGGACAGCTGTAGCCAGGAAGCCAGTACAAAGCAATGACAGAGCACCAGCAGCCACAGCTCTCTGCCAGTGTGTGGAAGTAATCTCATCGCTGCAGACAACCAAAAACAAGGACCTTAAATTGTTTGTAAACCCTTACATATGTAGCACCCTCTAGTGTGTGCTAGTTGGTAGTGTAGATTTTTAACATGGGGAAATTTATTTGAGCTTAGGGCTAAGTCTGATGTGTGAATCTGGGTCAGGGTTCAGTCAGGGCTGGATAACTCATCCTAGCAGCCTCTCTGGTGCCTCCCCCTTTTTCTGGGACATTGGAGAATGTTCTAGAAATAGTGCGTGGAGGTTAGAAGGAGCTACTTGGAATATTTATAAGGGCTTCAGCCTATCCCTTGTAAAGGACTAGCAGGGGGCAGGCCACATCATAAATGAGCATGAGTTATGCCAGAGGGGGAGTCTGTGGAAGATGTAGATGGAGTGCTGAGGAAGCTGTCGGTGGCCCTCAGGGGTGCCCCCTAGTCTGGGGGGGTGACCTTGGGGCGGGGTTCTGTAAGCAAGTTAGTGCTGGAGGAAGAGGTGGCGCTGTATATAGAGACTGTAGAGAAGAAGGTTATTTATGGGAATTAAATGTGTAGAACTGCCAACATCCTTAAAGTGGTTGTAAACCCTTTACAACCACTTTATACTACAGGCAAGCCTATAATTATGCTGCATGGTTTAGGAGATATCCCTGTATTTGCATGTGCCAACGTCATCAGCACATGCACACTTAAGCAAACTGAAGCAATGGTACGTATGTGCCGTTGCTTCAGTTGTACTGTGCCGTTACCGGCGGCTCCCGCACGCATACGTGGGATTTACGTCATCACGGCTCCAGCCAATCACAGTGCCGGAGCCGCGATACCCGGAAGTAACTCCCCGGGGAGATGTCAGCCGCCGGAGTGGTGAATGAGGACCGCTGTGGGGGACTCGATCTCAGGTAAGTAATTCATAATGAGTTAGTGTTCCGGAAATGTTATCAATATTTTCCTTCATCAGGGTGATGAAGTCACTTGGGTGACTTCATCTTTATCTGCAACATAGATATAGTTACATAATATTTGTAAAATAGTACATAAAAAAACATGTGATTTTACATAATTAGCTATATAGTATTTAGGCTTAAAGGTACTTACATATAGGGTTCATTGAAAAGACATGGGGAGATGGTAAAAACAAATGCAGGGAATCCACGTTGGCTGAAAGAGTCCGCGTGGACACAGATATGGACAAGCATGCAACCCAGAGCCGGCTACTGATTCACATCCACAAGAGCAGCCCCAATGTTAAACCAGCAAAGGAGTATTGCTGTCTGAAAGGCCATAAATAAATCAATGTTTTTAGAATAAGTATACAAGCATAACTAGTGTGATGTAACAACAGGACAAAGGCATGTGTTACCCAGAATTGCCTATATAAACTAGTATGTTACCTTTCACTGTGCTGATAGAGGTGCAGACATCAGAGCGGCAGTCCTCAGACTGAAACATGCCAGCTGTGTCTGAGCACTCTAAATAGTGAGTCAGCTGATGAGAAAGCCAATCCTCACAGGTTGTTTGGGTAAAGCTGGTTATTCTGCCCCATTAGCTGTATGGAAAACAGCTGAGGCCAGAATTCAGAGCGTCTCTCCCCGTCATCCATTTAGCCATGCACTGGTGGATCCTACCCACCAGTGTTTGTGAAGAAACAGCGCAGCCCAGCGAGCACACCATACGCCACCCAGTGGCAAAAAGGACAATAACAGCCAACATGTGAACAATGAAAAATATATGAAATAAAACAAAAACAAACATTAAAAATGCAAAGGAAAAGAAAAAAGAGAAACATGGTGATTAAATATCAAATGGACATGGTTAACAATGAAGTGAATCATTCACATTTCACGCATGCAATTATAGAAATAATGATATAGTCACAGAGCTGTGCTCTGAGAAATAAATCACAGTATAGAGGTGCTAAAATGTCACTAATTGTAATGTCCCCATACTGTCAAAAGGGGCACCTTCATAGCTAATAAATTTGTGAAGCCATGGTGTGAGGGATGTAGCATAGAAGTACCATATCCGGAACTTGAAAAAAGAAGCTATGAATTCAATTCACAGCCCCCTGAAACAAAGTCCAGAAGAAAAGATTTAAAGTTGAAAGCCTCATTAAGGCCAGGTGGTGAGGGGGCCTATACATTTAATATCCATCTCACCTCACATTGGAGGAGACGCTTTTTAAAGTTACCGCCTCTGGAGTTGAAGTGGATATGATCAAGTGCCAGAAAGTATACCTTGGGGATAGATTCTGGGTGAACTAATGCCACATGGTGACCAATAGGCACATCGGGGTCTCGTTTGCATATAGTGGATAGGTGTTGGTATATTCGTTTCCAGAATTCATTTATAGTTTTCCCGACATAGTACCACCCACATTCCCACGTGAGTAGGTACACTATGCCGGGAGTCCTACAGTTTACATAATGTTTAGAACAAAAATAGCTTCCATTGGGTAAATCGATGTGTCTACGCCTATCCATGTATTGACAATAGACATCCACTACACGCAAAGGTTCCCAAAGTCTTGCATTATGACCTTTATAAGGTTTGTATTTGCTTGCTACCAGTTTGTCACCCACAGAGGGAGCCCTCCTGTAGGCGACAGCTGGTACTTCAGAGACATATGGAGCAAGCAATTAATCCATCGTTAGTAGATGCCAGTATTTATTCAGGATACGCCTAACTTGTTTGTGCTGTGTTGAGTAAGTGGTGAAAATTCTGTTTGTATTATCATTTGAAGGTTGTTTTGTATATTCAATAAATCTTGACGAGATACATTAATTGTCTTTCTATAAGCTTTCTTAAGACAAGTATTGGAGTATCCCCTTTCTAGAAGACTTTTTCTCAGGGTGTCAGCCTCATTTTTGAAGCTAGCATCATCTGAGCAGTTTTAACGAGCCCTCAAGTACTGGCTAAAAGGGATTGATGCAAGTAGGGGTTTGGGATGGAAAAACTTGATACGTGTAATAATGAGTTCCCTGCTGTAGGTTTATGGTATAGTTTACTAGAGAGACCTCCATCTATCTGTTTTTAATAAGTACATCCAAAAAGGTGATTTCAGTTGTACTGTGTGACCTGGTAAAACTTAAATTAAATTCATTGATGTTAATACAGGCCATAAACTTGTGTAAAAGTTCATCTGAACCATCCCAGATAAGGAACACGTCATCTATGTAACGGTGCCATGCAAGTACATGGCCCATATACATAGATAGCGAGTCATTATTAAGCAGTGAATGTTCCCACTCTCCGAGGTAAAGGGTTGGCATACGATGGGGCACAACATGTCCCCATCACCACCCCCTGCACCTGGAGGTAGTGGGAACCATCAAAGCAAAAGGCATTGTGATGAAGTATAAATTCAAGAGATGTTAAAATTAAATCAGTATAGCTAGGTTCCCATTCGCTAAATTGTGACAGCACATGACGTATCAATGCAAGGCCCTTCTCATGAGGAATGGTACAATACAGGGACTCGACATCTATTAGATATGTGCGATTCGTTTCGTACGAATCAAAAATTCGTACGAATTTCCGGAAATTCGTACATTCGTACGAATCCGAAAATACAATTTTTTTTGCATACGAATTCTGTATGAAATACGAAATTTCGTTTACTAATTTCGGATCCAAATTAACAGAAATGTGGGGACATTTTTTATTTTTTTTTAAACGGATGTTTTTCTGGAACAGTGATTTTAATAATGCCTAAAGTGAAACAATAAAAGTGTAATATTTCTTTAAATTTTGTACCTGGGGGGGTGTCTATAGTATGCCTGTAAAGGGGCGCATGTTTCCCGTGTTTAGAACTGTCTCTGCGCAAAGTGTCATTTTTGAAAGTAAAAAAGCTATTTAAAATCACTCGCGGCTAATGTTAATTCACGGCTCCCGTAACACAGAGAACAGTGATTCATTGAAACTCATTCATAAAAAAAAGTCATTGATAAAAATAAAAAAAAAATAAAAAATGAAAAAAAAAAAGCGTAGGGGTCCCCCCAAATTCAATAAACCAGGCCCTTCAGGTCTGGGATGGATATTAAGGGGAACCCCAGCGGAGCGGCCCAAGAAGAGACACCGACACCGACACCGACGCCGACGCCGACGGAAGAAGATGCCGGACGAGAAGGACGAGAAGACCAGCGCAAGAAGAAGCGGATCGGAGGAAGAAGAAAATGGAAGAAGAAGATGGAAGAAGATGAAGGAAGGAGAAGATGAAGAAACCGAAGGATGAAGAAAGAAGAAAGAAGATTTTAATAAAGGAATTGTCAAAGACTGTCTCCTGTCATTTTTACCATTTTTGCCACTTTTTTGGTGAAATGGTAGGGGTACTTTTGTACCCCCTTACCATTTCACACAGGGGGGGGGCCGGGATCTGGGGGTCCCCTTGTTAAAGGGGGCTTCCAGATTCCGATAAGCCCCCCCGCGCCGCAGACCCCCACAACCACCGGCCAGGGTTGTGGGGGAAGAGGCCCTTGTCCTCATCAACATGGGGACAAGGTGCTTTAGGGGTCTTAGACCCCCAAAGCATCCTCCCAATGTTGAGGGCATGTGGCCTGGTACGGTTCAGGCGAGAGGGGGGGCCGCTCTCGTCCCCCCCTCTTTTCCTGCGGCCTGCCAGGTTGCGTGCTCGGATAAGGGTCTGGTATGGATTTTGAGGGGGACCCCACGCCATTTTTTTTGGCTAGGGTTCCCCTTAAAATCCATACCAGAACTCAAGGGTCTGGTATGGATTTTGAGGGGGACCCTACGCCATTTTTTTTTTTTTGGCTGGGGTTCCCCTTAATATCCATCCCAGACCTGAAGGGCCTGGTTATTGAATTTTGGGGGACCCCTACGCATTTTTTTTTTGTTTTTTATTAATGAATGACAGCTCTCTGTGTTACAGGAGCCATCAATTCATTAGCCGCGAGTGATTTAAATAGCTTTCTTCCTGCAAAAATGACACTTTTTTGCAGGGAAAGTTCTAAGCACAGGAAACCTGCCCTCCTTCACAGGCCACCTATAGACACCCCCCAGATGTGATACTGCAATGCTGTTCTAACAGCATGCACACACATATCCCCAGAAATAAAGCACATATTGTTGTCAGCAGTCAGCAGCACACTGACACGCTGACACTGTCTGAAACATAATATGCGAGGCCGCCGGCGCGGCGGCCTCTTATACCGTGGGGCGTGTACTAAAGCCCTGAGCTATAATTGGCTACAGGCATCCTGCCTGTAGCCAATTATGGCTCTCCTCGCTGCCGGCGCTGTGATTGGCCAAGCATGCGGGGTCACAGTGCATGCTTGGCCAATCATCAGCCAGCATTGCACTGCGCGGGCCGCAATGCATTGCGGGGCGCTCGCATCACACGAATTTGATGCGAGCGGCCCCAATAGTTCTGGGCTCGCCGAGCGAGCGAACACCCGGTGCTCGATTCGAACATGGGTTCGAATCGAACACCGGGCTCATCCTTACTCCCGAAAAAACGTTAGTTTTTAAAACTTTTTCTTGCATTGATACATGTCCCCTGGGGCACGACCCAGGTCCCCAAGTACGAAATATGAAATTTAATTTACGAAATGTAAGAAAATTTACGAATCTAACGGAAATTCGTATTTCGTACAAATTTTTTTTTTTTATACGGAACGGAACGAAACAAAACAAATTTTTTGACGGCACCAATGTCTAACACCTATAGCAACCAATTGAGTACTATCCTCATTGTGCATATCTTGAATGGTTTTCAAAAAGTGGATGGAGTCATGTACATAGGATGACATACATGTTTCAAAGGGTTTAAGATGACTGTCCACTACGCGACTGAGATTTCCAGTTAAATTTCCACACCCAGATATGATGGGTCTGCCTGGGGGATTTGTGGAATGCTTATGCAGCTTGGGCAGAGCATAAAAGGTGGCTTCCCTAGGGAAGCCCACTCTTATAAAATTCCATATTTGTTTGGATATGACAATCTGATAAAATGCTGCATCCACCATTAAATAAAAGTAAGTCGATTTATCTAGCAGCGACCTATGTATAGGTCGGTACCATTCAGAGTTGCTGAGTATTTTCATACACATTTCAATGTACTGAACGCTGTTCATAACCACAACATTGCCACCCTTTTCAGACAGTTTGATGACAATGTCGTGGTTACGAGCCAACAGGTCTAGCGCCCTCTTCTCATTATAATTGAGATTAGCATGAGACCCAGAGACATTTTTCATTCTCTGGATATCAGCAGATACCAATTTGAGAAAAACTGCTGCATTATGGTTAGAACTGGGTGGAGGATACATAGTAGATTTCTTTTTAGTGATGGATCAATAGCATGTATGTTTTCCCGTGCAGTGGGCGTATTATCCACAGCTGCAAGAAGGGCTTCTATGGCAATTGAATCAATTAGGTTTTCCAACTTGTTTTCTTCCAATAATAATATCAAGTTATCCAAAGCCTGTGTGTCTTGATTGGTTTGCCCAGGTTCTAAAACTTGTTTCTTAGCATATAAACTTTTTAATAGGATGTTGCGTATGAAGAGATGCATGTCCTTGATGGCCCCAAATTTGTCAAGACTGGTGTCTGGACAAAAAGTGAGGTCTGAAAATGCTGGGTGACAACCCTACTGCCATGGAAACAACCTGGGGAGGGACCATTCCTTATAGGACCTTACTTCTGGGTTTGCAGACAATAGGTGCACACAAAATAGATGTATATCCTTTGTGACTATGTAGGACTATATTAAGTGTTTCAATCAGCTTTAAACTGTGGCCTAGCATTCTACTTCAATGTAAAACAGTACAGTAAATATAAGAATTAAAAACAATATATTTTAGTTTTGCCTTTACCCCATATAGGCTGGTGTTTTGAGCAGATACGGTTTAATTCCAAAATTTGAAACTATCCAAATGACATCTGTATGAATTTGCTCCACAGCCTAATATGAAGTTATTCTGGAACAACAAATAAAGCCACCTACTTTAGTATTAGACAGAGCTCAAACCATAATTGAGCCCTGTGGGAAAACTGGCTTTTGCTCCGTTATAAATTCTTGGACTTTGTGGGTGGTATTGGTGAGATCGATGTGAAAAACCACAGACGTGCAAGTCATGAGCGACAACTCCAGCTATTCCTGCGTACTCAGCCATGCACATGCAGATATTTCAGTAAAGTAAATAATAATTAGCCATCAAATCAAACCTGTGTCATCTTGATTCAATCTGCTGGTTATTAGGATGCAAATAGCAACCTTTAATCTTGTTTTTGCTCTAAATACATTAACACATTTAGGAAATTAACAGATCTCAAAAACAGTTTTACTTTTCAAGGTTAAATATCAACCAAGTTTTTTAGATGAATAAAAAAATAGCCTGAAACCTTTTTCTGCTTTTTTATTTGTTTAAAAAATGTCTGTTCCCAATTATTGCTTTTAACAAACATGCAGCATCTAAAATGAGAATATAGTGGTTGCATTGCTTTCAAGATAGCTATGCAGCTGCTATTGTGTTTTACCGTAACTTAAAGATGGACTCTGGGCAGTTCCAAAATCATTAAAATTGCCCCCCTCTAAACTGATAAAAGATTCCTTGCTTGTTTTGTCAAGGCCCTAGGGGAATTAAGGATCACAGAGCAATACTTATTTTAACCTGCAGTCCTGCAATAGCTGTTGGCCTGGTACTCTTTTCTCTAGCACTGGAATGTAGACAGGCACTACTACGTCATCATTAGGGATGAGCCGAACACCCCCGGGTTCGGTTCGCACCAGAACCCGCAAACGGACCTAAAGTCTGTGTAAATTTAAGAACCCTATTAGTTACAATGGATGCGAACGTTCGAAATCAAAAGTGCTAATTTTAAAGGCTAATATGCATGTTATTGTCATAAAAAGTGTTTGGGGACCTGGTCCTGCCCCAGGGGACATGTATCGATGCAATTTTTTTAAAAACGGCAGTTTTTTCAGGAGCAGTGATTTTAATAATTCTTAAAGTGAAACAATAAAAGTGTAATATTCCTTTAAATTTTGTACCTGGGGGGTGTCTATAGTATGCCTGTGAAGGGGCACATGTTTCCCGTGCTTAGAACTGTCCCTGCACAAAGCGTCATTTTTGCAGGAAAAAAAGCTATTTAAAATCACTCGCGGCTAATGAATTGTCGGCTCCCGTAACACAGAGAACAGTCATTCATTGAAAGTCATTGATAAAAAAAAAGTAATTGATAAAAAAAAAAAGCGTGGGTGT
>CM053028.1:491286584-491493158 GCA_028564925.1 Lithobates sylvaticus | reverse complement strand
TTTTTACAAGTAATGGTGGCGAAATGCAATTTTTATCATGACAGCGACATTATGGTGGACACGCATTATTACAGCGATCAGTGCGATTAAAAATGCATTGATTACTGTAAAAATATCACTGCCAGTGAAGGAGTTAACAATAGGGGGCGGTAAAGAGGTTAACTGTGCAACCTGGGAGGTGATTCTAACTGAAGGGGGAGGGACTAACTACAGGAAGTGACAGATCGTGGTTCCTAGCTAATAGGAACACACTATCTATCACTCCTGTCAGAACAGAACAGGGAAGTGTGTGTTTACACACACTCGTCCCTGTTCTGTGTCTGCAGCTCACAATCGCACGTGGCCGTCGGTCATCGCGACCGTCCGCCACGAGCATCGGCACCCCCGCTGTGCAGCAGGCACGCGCCTGCTATCCAAACCCTGCGAGATCACGTGCAGTAATGCGATTTTGCGCAGGGGAGCCAACTTGACGCTGTAAAACTGGTCCGGAACCGGTTAAGGACATCCTTAACAGGTATACCCACTTTGAAGTTCTGTCGCTACATTGGGTGAACCTGCATTTTGTGAGTTTCATGAGCTGTGCATGTGTTTTCAATTGCCTCATTAGCACAGGTGCACCCTGTGGTCGGTTACAAAGCCTCCAGCAGCACTGAATGGGCTTTCCGAAAGAACGCTGGATGCAGGACAGGCTAGTAGCTCAATTGCATACTGTGCAAGCTCTGGCCAGTGATCCATCCTCAAGACCCAGTAACCCAGAGGATTTTCAATGGGAAAGGTGTCCAAGTCTGATCTTTCCCCTAGGTATTCATGCACCATGTAAATCAGACGCTGGCGATGGTTGCTGGAACCGATCATACCTTGGGGCTGCGGACTAAAAAAATTGTCTGAACGCATCGGTCCGACGGCCACCTTCTCCACCGCTCCTTCTGTGACTGACTGAAGCCTCAGCAACACATTGTCCAGGACCAGGAATTTGTAACCTTCCAGTCTCTGGGAACACGTTGCACAGACCTTTCTGCAAGGCCTCCCGAAGATGTTTCATCCTCTGCTCCCTCTGCGACGGCAAGATAAGGTCCGCAACTTACCCTTGTAATGTGGATCAAGGAGGGTTGCCAGCCAGTAATGATCCCTCTCCTTGATCTGACGAATACGAGGATCCTTCTGCAGGCTTTGCAGGATCAGGGAGGCCATGCAGCATAGGCATTCGGTCCAGAGTCCTCTGGGTCACTAAGGACGACATGATCCGCAGCCACCTCCTCCCAGCCACGTACAAGTCCATGGGTTTCTTGGGACTGTAAATGTTCCCTTAAAGACTGCTGCTGATGCTGAGTGCTAGGCTTCACCTCCATGCTGACACAATCCTCCTCATCCTCCTCGTCCTCTTCCTGTCTGATTGGCAGGCCAGCAGTAACACTGTCTGGATAAAGGGGGCCTTGAGAGGTAAGGAAGTCCTCCTCTTCCTGCCTCTGTTCTGCCTCGAGTGCCCTGTCCATTATTCCATGCAGCGTGTGCTCCAACAGGTGGACAAGAGGGACAGTGTCACTGATGCATGCACTGTCACTGCTCACCATCCTCGTGGCCTCCTCAAATGGTGACATGACAGTGCATGCATCCCTGATCATGGCCCACTGGCGTGGGGAAAAAAAACAAGCTCCCCTGACCCTGTCCCGGTGTCATAGTTGCACAAGTACTCATTGATGGCCCTCTGCTGCGTGTGCAGCCGCTGCAGCATGGCCAACGTTGAGTTCCACCTGGTGGGCATGTCACAGATTAGGCAGTTCTTGGGCAGGTTAAATTTCTTTTGGAGGTCAGCTAGCCGAGCACTGGCATTAAATGACTGGCGGAAATGCACACAGACTTTCCTGGCCTGCCTCCTGTAAGCCAGAGTACCTGCTCAAGAACCGCTGCACCACCAAGTTAAGGACGTGAGCCAAACAGGGCACATGGGTCCGTTGTCCCTGTCGGAGGGCGGAGAGGAGGTTGGTGCCATTGTCGCAAACCACCATTCCTGGCTTAAGCTGGCGTGGCGTCAACCACCTCTCAGCCTGCCCCTGCAGAGCTGACAGAATCTCTGCCCCAGTGTGGCTCCTGTCCCCCAAGCACACCAGCGCAAGCACCGCATGGCATCTTTTTGCCTGCGTACTTGCGTAGCCCCTTGAACGCCTACGGAGCACCGCTGGTTCCGAGGACAAAGCACAGGAAGAGGCCATGGAGGAAGAAGAAGAGGAGGGGGTGGAGGAGAGAGGTGTGTCAGAATCACCAGTAGTAGCATTTTGGAAGCGTGGTGGCGGAAAAACCTCCAACACTACTGCACCTTGTCCTGCATCCTTGGCAGAGTCACCCAATGCGCAGTGAAAGATAGGTAATGTCCCTGTCCATGCCGGCTGGCTGCCGGTAATATGCACCCTACCGCTGACCGCCCTGTCCAGCGAGGCCAAGACATTGCCTTCCACATGCCGGTAGAGAGCCGGAATCGCCTTCCGTGAGAAAAAGTGGCGTTTGGGAACCTGCCACTGAGGAACCGCACATTCCACAAACTCACGGAAGGGGGCAGAGTCTACCAACTGAAAAGGCAGCAGTTGAAGTGCTAGCAGTTTAGCCAAGCTAGCATTCAACCGCTGGGCATGTGGATGGCTGGGAGCAAACTTCTTTCGGCGGTGCAGCAGCTGGGGCAGGGAAATTTGCCTGGTACAATCTGACGTCGGTGTACCAAAAGCAGATTGCCCGCAAGTACTTGGCTGGGACACACCTAATTCTACACCTTCATTCCTCTCAGTGCAGGTTTCAGAGAGGACTGAAGGTATAGTGGGGTTGGAGATCCCAGCTGATGAGGAGCAAGGAGAGGTCCGCTTTGTTATTTGGTGTGGGTCTTTTAGGTACGCTTGCCAACGAACTGTATGGCAGGTTGACATATGTCTGGTCAAGCATGTGGTGCCAAAGTGGCTGATGTTTTGGCCGTGCGAGATACGCTTGGGACATATGTTGCAAATAGCAGCGGTGCGATCTGATGCACTCGTCTCAAAAAAGGCCCACACCAAAGAATTTTTGGAATAACGTGCAGAGACAGCAGCGCCCTGCACATGCGGAGCTCTGCGGTGTGATGCAGTCGTGTGCTGCCCTTAAGCTGGCCCCTGGATGGCATCCTTCCTCGTTGGAGATGTGCCTCCTCCTCTCTCCTATCAGGCACCCATGTGGAGTCAGTGACCTCATCATCCCCTCCCTCCTCATCACTGGAGAAAACCTGGCAGTATGCTGTAGCTGGGGGAACATGACTGTCAGATTGCTGTCCTTCTTGGGCACCCCCTCTGTCTGGGCTCACGTTACTGCCTTACTCTAGCTGGGTACCACCATCAGAGCCTTCAAAACGCTGGGCATCCTCCTGGAACATGTACCCAACACTGTGGTCAAACAGTTCGGGGGACTCCTCAGGAGGACATGGTGGGGCTAGGGAAGGAGTGACTGATGCCATTAAGCCGAGGGAAGAGGCCGCGTTGGCAGCTGCTTTGCCAGACAAAGTACCCTGAGCCTGGGTGAGAGAGGATGAGGAGGATGAGGACGGCTTGGTCATCCACTCTACCAAGTCTTCGGCATGTTGCGGCTCAACACGGGCAGATGTCGAAAAAAAGGACAAGCATGTCCCACGGCCACGTGCTGATGAGGATGCATCGTGTCCACGACCAGCACTGTTGCCTCTAGACACAGAGCCTGCTTGCCCTCTTTTATTGGCTCGTGACTGTCTGTTTCTCCTTGTTGGCCTTCCAGACATACTAATGGCTGGCAGGGAGATGTAGCTGCACAAAACTGGGATTTATATATATACTGATTATACTGCAACTAGCAGAATCAACTGCCTGCCTGTAGTATTATTAGTATGAGAACACCGGCAATTGTATTCAGGTAAAGCTTTAGGTGCACACTGTGGAAAGGACACTAAAACAAAATACTGCAGCTCCCTGCCTGTATTTGTAGGAGAATGCCGGCAATTGTATTCAGGTAAAGCTTTAGGTGCACACTGTGCAAAGGACACTAAAACAAAATACTGCAGCTCCCTGCCTGTATTTGTATGAGAATGCCGGCAATAGTATTCAGGTAAAGCTTTAGGTGCACACTGTGCAAAGGACACAATACACCAAGTGAAAATAGTGCAAAGGACACAATACACCAAGTGAAAATAGTGCAGCTCCCTGCCTGTCAGTATATTATGAAGAGAAGAACAGGAACGGATCTAGCTAAACTGAATACAGTGTATAAATATATATACAACACACCTGGGATGCATATATATCCTCTACATACTGTAACTGAAGCTAACTGACTCGCCTGCCTGCTCTATCTAACTCAAAATAAATGACACTGTCTCTCTCTCTCTCTCTCTCTGTCTGTCTGTCTTTAACCACCGCCGCAACACACTACACAAGGCCGCCACGCAGGCAGCCTTATATAGTGTGGGGTGTGTACTAAACCCCCTGAGACATAATTGGCCAAAGCCACCCTGGCTTTGGCCAATCATGGCTCTCCGTTTTTTCTGCAGTGTGATTGGCCAAAGCATGCGGGTCATAGTGCATGCTTGGCCAATCAGCAGCCAGCAATGCACTGCGATGCCGCAGTGAATTATGGGCAGTGACGTGCCACTCAAATTTGGCGCGAACGGCCCATAACGTTCGCAATTCGAGCTGATGTTCGAGTCGAACATGGGTTCGACCCGAACGCGAAGCTCATCCCTACTAGTGGTTACCACTTGTTTGCTGAGGGCTCCCACCTAGTTGTTGAGGATTCCCACGTGGTTGCTGAGGGTTTCCCACAGCATTGCTAGGGGTTCCCGCTTGGTTGCTAGGGGTTTGTACTTGTTTGTTAGGAGCTCCCTCTTGTCACACCCTTACTGTCACTTGCTTGTTACTCAAAGACCAGTCCAGGGTATTTGTGTTTTTGTATTTTATTTGGAACTTGGAGAGGAGAAGGGATGAGTGGGATACTCCAACTGGAACTATTCAAAATAGATAAGGACAACTCTGACTTGACCTCACTGAAATACTTGAGAAAGCAGTCACACTGCTTTACCCATACAGCCACATGTATGCAAAGGGTTAAGTCTTCTTTCTCTCACTAGCAGCAGACTTGATGTATTTATCTTCACAACACTCTCTAGCATCCCATTTGTGCTTACACCCTTCCACTATCCCACAATGCAATGCAGCACTTTCCTTTTGCCAATTGCCAGGGCTGTAACAAAGTCTGTGCTCTCACTTGCCATGTCACCTCCCACTGTCCAATATGCCTCCCTATTGGACCAGTGGGGGACAGTCAGAACAAGCTGAGCTGCACCTGAGTACAATGAGCAGACCTAACCAATAGATCCTGCTCCCTGGTAGGCAGAGATCACACTAAGTTTTACATGGCCATCTTCATGGTAAGCAGAAAGACCACAAATTATACTCTCTTCTAGCACCTACATAGGAGGGTGCTACATACAAAACCAGTATATGTTCCAGTTTGGTTATCCTTAAAGACCTTCTTAATTAATATGTTATGGAAACATCTACCTTTTAGGTGTCATGCACAATGGGCAATTAGCCCTGGTGCTTGAGGCTCCAACGCTGCAGCTAGAGGGCATAAGTGCATAATACAGCCATGATGCCGAATGGCTGTCAATCTCTATGAGAGTCTGGCAGCTGTTGCAGCTGGATGGGGCTGAGCGGTACACCCAGCGATATGTACCTTTAGGGCAATATGAATCCAGGGATGAATGCCTGGAATGCAAGCAGACTGTATCCTGGGCATTTGTTCCTGAATTTTTGACTAAATAAAGAAAAGTGACATGCTGTGAGTTCCCTGGATTTTCTTTTCTTGGATTGCTGTTTTTGGATACTTGCTTTATCTGGGGGCACTGTTTGAGGTGTAGGAGTCAGGAGCACCAGCGGGGGATCAGAAAAGAAGAGGAGGTAAGTATAACATGTTTATTATAAAAAAATAAAAGAAAGAAATGTAAGCCCAACCCACACAGCTCGTTGAAATGAACATGCACCTAATATGTAAAAATTTGGACATGCCCCTTTTTTTAACATAGTGCACTGCAATGCACTGTACCCAAACTCTATCCAGCACTGTGTCCTTCTACAGCAGCTCTTCTCCGCTATCTCTCTCTTCTTACAGGAGCCATTGGCTCCTGCTGCTGTCAATCAAATGCTGTGAGGAGGAAGGGGGGATGGGGCCGAACCATATTGTGTTTGTCTGTAAATGCGCACAGCCTGGCTCGGGATTAAACTTGCACATCTGCCCCCAGAGCAAGCGGTTTGCTATGGGGGAAGTCACAGAATGTGGAGGAGCCAAGATCGCCGCCGGAGGACCCCAGAAGAGGAGGTTCATGGCTGCTCTGTGCAATACGATTGCATAGAGCAGGTAAGTAAAGCATGTTTGATATTTTAGTAAAAAAAAAAAAACAAGCTTTACAATCACTTTAATCTGAGTTATTGTGTTTTCAATGTCATGTTTGAGAAAGAACTGCCCAAAAATGGCAAGATACAATTGTTACCCAGGAAAGATGAGTATGGAAATGTACCCCAAGTGAAGCTTTGGATCTTTCAAAAACTTAAACGAAGCTGCACAAATATATTAAAATGCAAAAATTGCTCACACTCATATGATGGTATAACTAGCACAAAAAGGTGTACCTGGGCAGGACATGTTAAAATATATAAAATATAATAAAACTTTTTAAAGAAAAAAGAAAAAAAAAATGTGTAACAGCATTTCCTTCCTCTTAAAAGAAAAACAACCAAATATATATTATATATATACAATTTAGCACCATAGCAAAATTATGTTTGTTTCTGTGCCGTTCATGAGGTTAGTGGCACTTGGTGTCAATTCAGTAAATGAAAACATGATGTATTTTTGATGTGAACTTAACTAAAGTCTCCAGGATGACTTTATTGACATTGGCACTTTCTTGCTTTGCACAGGGATTCTCCAATTGCAGGCCATACCTGTCTATAATTTGGCCATTTGTATGATGTCATTTAGCAAACACAGTGTAAAGAAAATTTGAATGTGGTTATTTGGTTTGGCATAGAGGTTTTCCATTTTATTTTTCAAAGTGAGCTGCATTTCCATGTGATGACAGCACGCCATCTATACATTAGTCACATTACAGTGAAACTCAAAGGCCAACATTAAGGTAGTATCAATACTGCAGCTGGCAGACTTGCTACATCCACTGGTGAGAGGGGACAGGAAAACAGATGGAGTTTTAGTATGGCGAAGTGCAGACCAGTTTCTGGTAGATATAAGTAATTCTGTGCAATTGCTTTTAGGAATTACTTTGTAGAATGTAGCTGGCTCCATTCACACTTGTACGACTCAAAAGTTGTGCCAAGTTTGGAGTGCAACATTATGTACACACGGTCAGACTTTCAGATCGTAGCTTGTTGTCGGAAATTCCGACCGTGTGTAGGCTCCATCGGACAGTTTCCATCGGAATTAACGTCGCACAAAATTTGAGATCTGGTTCTCAAATTTTCCGACAACAAAATCCGTTTGCGTAAATTCCGATCGTGTGTGGACAATTTCGATGCACAAAGTGCCACGCATGCTCGGAATCAAGCAGAAGAGCAGCACTGGCTATTGAACTTAATTTTTCTCGGCTCGTCGTATGCGTTGTATGTCACCGGGTTCTTGACGTTCGGAATTTCCGACCAACTTTGTGCGACCGTGTGTATGCAAGACAAGTTTGAGCCAACATCCATTGGAAAAAAAAACATGGGATTTTGTTGTTGGAATGTCCGATCGTGTGTACGCGGCATTGGTGCAACTTTGGCGCAACTTTGTATGGGTGCAACTTGGATAGGACTTTGGCTTTGACCAGTAATAATGAACAACTGTTGCACACAAGTTGCATTGTATAACATTTAGGTACGACTTTCATGCAACTTTTGAGGCTTAACATTGAAGTCTTTGGCCCTCAAGTTACATGAAAGTCAGACCAAAGTAGTGCATGAACTACTTTGAAGTTGCTGCAACTTTAAGTCACGCATACCATGAATGGTTATCATTGGAAAACATGGGAAATGGCTTGTCATGCAACTCTGATGTCTAACGTTGCATGACAAGTCACACAAGTGTGAATGGAGCCTTAAGCACCATGATTTTCCTGTTTTACAGAGAAACTATGAGGGTTTTGGATTAGCTTTATTTATTTATTTTTTTACTGATAAGCAATTTTTCATATTCATCTGTGTAAGCATCAGCCTAGAGCTGGAGTGCACACCTGCCCAAAATAAGAGTGATAAATAGTCTGCTGGACATTTAGGGGTTGATTCACTAAATTAATTGGTTTCTATGCAGGGTTGCACCATATTTTACACTCTCCAGTTTTAGTAAATCGATCTCATAGCCTGCGCCAGATCAAACTCTGACTTGTATCTGTTTTCATCTGCCCTGACTCTGCTGTTGTCTCTTCAAACCCCCCTGCCTGTGAAAATTGCTTGTGGTCACTGTAAACCACTCCCACCCTTCCTCTCTGAAGCACTTCCACCCATGCTCAGTTCAGTTTCACTTGTGTTTTCACCATCTCGCCATGCTCAGTTCAGTACCTGCATCTCTGAAGCACTTCTGCATACACTACCTTGGTGCATGCTCCTTGTAGCTCCACCTGTCAGCTGAGCCATCTTCTCAGTTGAATGCACTATATCTAGCTGGCTGAATTCTGTTCTAAATCCTGATTGGCTTTTACCTGTACAAATAGGAATTCCCCCCCCCCCCCCCAAATCTCATATCACTATCACGTTCACGTTTGAGTGCAGACACTTTCAGGACCTCTTGGTATATCCTCAATTCACCACCCTTAGAGGACTGCTGGTGATATATTATCGCCAACCAGCCCTCTTACATTCACCTTATCACCTTTTTGTATACGTTTTTGGTGCCATCACGGACGGTGACGCCGTCACCTGGGACCATCTTTTGTGAGGTGTATTTACCTATATCTCACTAATTAGACTGATATAACAATATTACCATCCTTACATAACATAGATTGACCTGGTGACCCCAACTGGTCCCTCCCCAGTCGCCACGGAAGGCTCTGCCGGACGCGTCCATGTTTCCTTAAATGCATCCACAAGGGTAAGAGACTGTTTACTTTTACATAATTTTCCCCATACTAAGAATGAAACATTGCTGCTGAATGTTGACGCAGCTGAGTAAATTGTTCATATATAGTTACCAATCTCAAATTCCTTTTTTGCAGATGTCAATACTGTATTTCCTCATGAAGCTTTTTATGGCGAAACTAGTCGAAATACGTTTTGTACACATTTGCTTTTATAACCGAAAAGTTCATTTTTGTATAAATAAAAACTTTGTATTTTATATACACTGGCTTACGAATCATGTTAACACATTGTATTGTACCACGATAGTCCGACAGCTCCCCCCTCTTGGGGGTCCCTGGTTGGGGACCAGGTTCCCCCAAAAAAATATTTTTCCATATTACACGGATGATGGTACCTTTTTATCTCTCTAATTGTATGATTTATGCGGAAAGTTAGGCCAAAACTTTTTCCATGTACAAATAGGAAGTCAGAATCTCAAACACTGCCTCTGATATAGGTACCGACCCTTGTTCTATGCTCTTGTACTGATATTGTAATTGTGTTCCTTGGGCTCTTGACCTTAAGATTCTACCCTGGACTTTTCAAACCTTGCTGCATTTCCTGCCCCCGGCCTGTTGAACTTCATTTTTAGATTTTGATTCTCTACCATTCACATAGTTGCTGATTCTCTGGCATCAACTCTTACCTATCTCTCACCTATACTTCTGTTGTCTCTTCAAAACCCCCTGCCTGTGAAAATTGCTTCTGGTCACTTTATCTCACCTGTACCACCTCTTAGTGGCCTGTCACCCCTGGCGACACTGTGAATACACCAAAATTAGGAATAATTACGTAATAAAAAGTGTAAAAAATTATTTTTCCAATTTACTATACATAATTTTGAATTTTGGGAAAAAAAGTATCTTTTTAGACTATTTGTGTTGCATATTGGATAGTACATGTATCTTTGCCCACACTGTAAACCACTCCCACCCTTCCTCTCTGAAGCACTTCCGCCCATGCTCAGTTCAGTTTCACTTGTGTTTTCACCATCTCGTCATGCTCAGTTCAGTACCTGCATCTCTGAAGCACTTCTGCATACACTACCTTTGTGCATGCTCCTTGCAGCTCCACCTGTCAGCTGAGCCATCTTCTCAGTTGAATGCACTATATCTAGCTGGCTGATTTCTGTTCTAAATCCTGATTGGCTTTTACCTGTACAAAACGGAATTTAGAATCTCAAACACTGCCTCTGATATAGGTACCAACCCTTGTTCTATGCTCTTGTACTGATATTGTAATTGTGTTCCTTGGGCTCTTGACCTTAAGATTCTACCCTGGACTTTTCAAACCTTGCTGCCTTTCCTGACCCCGGCCTGTTGAACTTCATTTTTAGATTTTGATTCTCTACCATTTAGATAGTTGCTGATTCTCTGGCATCAACTCTTACCTATCTCTCACCTATGCTTCTGCTCCTGAGCTGGCATGGCCAACTCCCTTTCTAACACACGCTGAGGCCCTTGCAATAGAACCACCAAGTTCTCCAGTTTTATAGGTTAATCTTTAACAACAACAACAGTAACAATCCTCCATTAAAAAAATAGGCAGCTCTTCATGTAGAATAATGCATATAATGCAATGGTTGAGTATGCCTTGGGCTCTGGACAGATCTGGAACCATGGAACACTTAGCCTGAGTTTTCCAATACTCAGATTCAGAGGTATGCCAAGATGGGGGTGAATGACAGACTTTTTATTTTTGGTTAGAGTGGACCTGCTGTTAAATAGTCTTTTTTTTCTGGGTGTTTTAAACCCAACACCTACGCAATGGTTCCTTTTACACATGGTATATATAATATCTAATATTTTCTTCTGCACAAACACTATGATAAACAGTAGTAGTTTTTCCATCTATACTTCTACCAAGATATTTCACATGCTTTTTTTGGTTGCTAATGTTCAAGCCATCCCTCAGGGCACAAGAAGTGGATTTTAACTTAAACAAGAAACACTTCCCGACCATGGCAGACTGTTTTCTATTTCAGACAAATAGTACAGGCTTGTTTCCAAACCTGACTTCAAGAGTAATAAATAATAACAATATGTTTAGCATATTTCAGTCAAGCCAGAGCCACCCAAAGAGATGAAAAATGCAGCAGAACAGTAGTCTCATTCAAAGCTTACTGTTCACGGAACTGGAATGTTCCTGCAACATTTCAGCTATGGAAGCAGCTTAAAGATGGTTCTAAGAGAACTCTGAATAAATTACAAACATCTACAGGTAAGTTATAGAACGCTCTCAACCCATGGTCAAAGACTGGTTTGTAAATAATATCTTGAGATATTAAACTGACTTGGCTAGGCGAACATGCCCCTGTAATGTGTAGGGTTCAATAGGAGCTGACAGCTTAAAGAGAAATTCTAATAAATTATATGTAATAATAATAATATGTATGGTGTCAGTTGTCAAGGTACAGAAAGTTAGGGGAAATCCAAAAAATTTTAGTGCATTTTATTGAGGTTTAGTGGATTTTTCGTTTTAAGTGCAGAAAAAAACATATGCAGTATATCTTGCCAATACAAACATGTTAAAAGACAAATAACAACTGTGCAAATACACGATACTTATAAAAAAAAAAAGGATATAATATATAAATAAAGATATGTAAATGTGAGCTGCATGTGTTAAAGCTATAAACGGTCTAAATCAGTTCCAGAGAGAGATCGCGCTCTCTAAAACTAAAATCAATAGTGCACAATACTAAATATATGTGAAAACATAAACCTCATAAATGTGTCAATCCAATGCATAAATAATAATACAATAACATTTGAACTAAAGTCCATAAAATATGTGCTCTGTCTCTTTAATTCCATCCATAAGTGAAAGAAAAAAGTGCCA
Organism: Lithobates sylvaticus; assembly: GCA_028564925.1. NCBI lineage: Eukaryota > Metazoa > Chordata > Amphibia > Anura > Ranidae > Lithobates > Lithobates sylvaticus. Next base: position 491,481,168 of record CM053028.1, on the reverse strand, counting down.
CCAGACAGGAAAGGAAAGTGTTGCCCACCGGCTCACACCGCACTCACCAGGAGGCTTTGACCCCCTTTTTTCAAAGTAAAGATCAAAATTCGCTTGAGTATAAATCTCTGTGTGTATCGGTTGTGTTCTCTCGTTCCCTAATGGTGTCTTGAACAGTTATTTAGCCTCTGTGTAAATAGCAGTGGTCCTGCACTTTTCAGACTCTCTGTATGAAACTCCCTCGCCAGGGATAAGGATAGGAGAACTTCTCATAGTGTAGTGTGTCATAAAAAGTATTTATTTAAAACGTTTAAAATGCACTTACATTCAAATTATAAAAGCAGGCATCTCTAAGTATGTATATGGAAACCAAAACTGCAGCTGCCGCTATGTGCTCCATCTATGCTCCAAGTACCGGAAGTGACATGTCATACAATGCGTTTCGTCAACTGCGTCTGACATCATCAGGAAATTAAACTGACTTGGCTTAGCAAACATGCCCCTGTAAAGGAGTGGGTTCAATAGGAGCTGACAGCTTAAAAGGAAATTCTAATAAATTATATGTAACAACACATGGTGTCAGTTGTAAACGTACAGAAAGTTAGGGGAAATCCAAAAAATGTCAGTGCATTTAGTGCAGGTTTAGTGGAATTGTAGGGAAGAAACATATGCAGTATATCTTGGCAATACATACACTTTCCCCTATGTTTTATCCCATAAAGGTACATAAAAATACCTATTAATCTGTAAGAAATATACTCAACTCCTAATTTTATGTTGTATTCTTACAACATAATGCCTTTTCTTGACTGAAGTTGCAGGAAATAGTGTCAACCCTGCCCAGCTTTCTCTTGGTAAACTACAGAAATCCTCCCCCTCTCCTCATCTTCACAACACAGGGAGTCTTTAATTAGTAGTCTAAGATAAGAAGAGGGATGGATCATCACACTTCCTAAGATAACAAAGGCATAGAACACAGGACACTGAACAGCTCTTAATTTGTATAATAAAAAGGAGGGGATTCTGCTTATGGTGACCCTACCCCTATTTCACTTAATAAGCTGCCGAACACCTATAATCCCATACAGGAAAATAGTTATATCTATGTATTTATAATAGTGCAGCGTTACAACACAAATGATGAATGAACTCTTATCAATATTAATATTTTATTAATATAATGGCATAATATTGATATTTTCATCCATCTTATGTTTCTTAGCACTGAATTGTTATAAATACATAGCTCTTAATTTGTGATAGGGTCATGGGAATATTTTTTTTATCTTTGTTGAACAGGTATAACATTAGTTTTGTAGCAAAAAAAACCTTTTAGGAGATGCTGGATTTTCTAGGTTCTAATATATTTCCTACTGGTGATTTGCCCTTTAGCTTCATCCAAACACCCACCCACCAATAGGTCGAATTCTTTTTGCAGAATTTATTGGTTCAAATTTCTAAGGGTTGGGGATACAGGAAACCCCATGAGAGCAGCAGAGATTCCTTCCACTCTGTGGTGTCTTCTCGGTATCTCTCAGTACCTTTATTTGTTATCTTTATACAGCCAAGCCATGCAAACCAAGGCTGGAAATTGACTAAGCATGACTCTTAGAACTCTTCTACAGCTTCAGCTTCCCTTCTCAGGCATAAGTGAAAAAGTGAGTACACCCCTAAGTGCAAATGCCCAAATTGGGCCCAATTAGCCATTTTCATCCCGGTATCATGTGACTGTTTAGTGTTACAAGGTCTCAGGTGTGAATGGGGAGCAGGTGTGTTAAATTTGGTGTTATCGCTCTCACTCTTTTATACTGGTCACTGGAAGTTCAACATGGCACCTCATGACATGGCACCACAAGACAGGTTTCACTCAGAACACGCCTCGCCATGGAAAATAGACGTATGAGTGCTGCCAGCATTGCTGCAGAGGTTGAAGGGGTCAGCCTGTCAGTGCTCAGACCATACGCTGCACACTGCATCAAATTGGTCTGCATTACTGTCGTCCCAGGAGGAAGCCTCTTCCAAAGATGATGCACAAGAAAGCCTGTAAAAAGTTTGCTGAAGACTAAAAAGAGGAACCCGCCAAGGGTGTCCATTATCCCCTCTTTTATTCATTCTGGCTTTGGAGCCCTTGGCGGAGGCCATCCGTTTGCATGCTGACATATCAGGAGTCGAGGTGGCGGGGACCTCGCATAAATTGTCCCTATTCGCAGACGACATCTTGCTCTCAGTTACCAAACCCAGAATCTCCCTCCCCAATTTGATGTCTCTCCTAGATACTTTCGCCACGTTGTCAGGCCTAACTGTTAATCCGGCTAAGTCCAAAGCCATGTCAATAAACCTTAGGCCCTCGGAACTAGAAGCGCTAAAATCGGCATTTTCCTTCCAATGGACGAACTCGTTACCCTACCTGGGGATTAAACTTACCCCTAACTACTCGGGTCTGTATCAAGCCAACTACCCCCCATTATTGCGTAAATTGACAAATCTGCTCGACTCTTGGTCCACCCTTCCTCTATCCTGGTTCGGTAGAATAACGACTGTACGCATGGCATATCTCCCGAAATTGCTTTACTATTTCCGAGTTCTACCGGTCCAGATTCCATCTCACATTCTCCGAATCCACCAACGCAAAATCATGCAATTTATCTGGGGGAAGATAAAACCCAGGATCAAGCGACAGGTGCTCTATGCACCTAGAATAGATGGAGGCCTCTCGGTCCCAAACCTGCAAGCCTACTATACAGCAGCCGGTATAGCCCCACTTGCCCATCTTCATGAAAAGCAACAAATGCCACTATGGGCCGTAATCGACTTAGTCGATTCCCACCCGGTCCCGTTAGCCTCCCTCCCCTGGCTCCCTAAAGCCCACCGGCCATCCACCCTGGGTCCAGGCCTAGCTCACGCTCTACGATTGTGGGACTCAGTCAAGTTCTCAGCTGGCCTGATCTCTCCCCATCTCCCCTTACTCCGTCTTCTTTATTGCCCGTTGTTCCCGCCGGGATGTGATAACCCCTTACAGTTCACGTGGTGGACGGACCATGGCTTCGTAGACGTTCACTCTTTGCTCACCCCGACTAAAATAGTCCCGTTCGCAGCCCTACGCTCCTCACACGACATTCCCCTAAAAGAACACTATAGCTATACACAACTCAGACACTTTCTCCTAGGCCTAATAAGGTCCCGGCCTATTCCCTATGCCACGACTCCCTTTGAAAGTTTGTGCAGATCTCGTCCTCAATCCTCAGGTATGATATCACTTATATACAAGGCTATAATTAACACTAGAAAACCACCACTGAGACCTTATCATCTCCAGTGGGAGGCGGAGCTGGGGAAACGGCTGGAACCAGATGACTGGCGGGCAATGACCATGGCACTAACTAAGTGTTCTAAGAATGTCCTCTTTTTGGAGAACGCCTACAAAGTTTTCTATAGATGGTACTACACCCCGGCAAGATTAGCGAGCTTCATCCCATCCTATTCCCCATTGTGTTTCCGAGGGTGTTCACAAGAAGGCACGATGGCTCACATCTGGTGGTCCTGTCCCAGGGTTTGTAGACTATGGATCAGAGTATATGCACTGCTTCGTAACCTTTTTAATACCACAATAAAGAGGGATCCTTTTGAAGCCCTATTATGCAAGCCCATCCCAGTACTTCTTCGTCCTGAACGCCAACTGGCTGCACACATCTTTACTGCAACTAAACTGACCATAGCACGGGCTTGGAAAACCCCGGCCCTCAGCTTTGAAGCGGTTAAAAATAGAGTAAATGACATTATGGTGAATGAGAAACTTACTGCCGTGCTAGCAGATACCCATGCCAAATTCCTTCGGGTGTGGCAGCCTTGGGTGACCCATATCCGCCCATCGCGATTTGACTCATCGCTTCTTACCCTTTAAGAAGTTTCTGTTCCCCCCCACCCCGGGGTCCCCCTATCCCTTTTTTCCCTTTTTCCCCACATTTCCCCTCTTTCCTTGACTTTCCTCCTTACTTCATCCTCTACTTGGCCTTTACACTAAAGACCTACGTCACCCCTTTTCTCTCTCTCCATCTTCTGGATTCACCTCCTGTATTCCCCCCTCCGGGGGCTCAACATCAACTTTCTTCTTACTCTCTCTTTCGATCTCCCCATCCTACGGGGCTGATCCTACTGGTGCTGGATACCTAACAAGACATACTATCTCTTCTCTGAGTTTTATCACCATTCCACCTTCTTTCTCCATTTTCCTCTTTTTCCTCTCTTTCTTTTCCCCAGGACTCTACAAATTTAAGATACAACCTGCTCAAGTGGTCTTCCCTCGGGAATCCCACTTGAGATGGTTCCTAAGTCTAATGTCCCTATGGGATAAGGTTTGTTATACTGTTTCTCTGCCTCAGATACCAGAACCAATCCAGAATACGGTCTTACGTCCCAGTTTACCCTAGGTCAACTTTACTCCATCAAGTCGCAAGACCTACTGGTTTTACAATGTCTTGCTGCCCTCACTTGTGATATTTTACAGTCTGTTCTATGGTTCAGGTCCGTACTCCGGACTCAACTGCATGCACTGTTCTGTTGTAAGAATTTGCACACTATTACTGTGTCCAGTTCCATTTTTTTCTGTTTTTTCAGTTGTTTTGTATTCTTTTGTATTGATGTCTCTCTTCAATAAAAACCTTTGTACAAGAAAAGTTTGCTGAAGACAAGCAGACTAAGGACATGGATTACTGGAACCATGTCCTGTGGTCTGATGAGACCAAGATAAACTTATTTGGTTCAGATGGTGTCAAGCGTATGTGGTGGCAACCAGGTGAGGATGGTAGAGTAGAGCATGATCCCCTCCCTTCGGAGACTGGGCCGCAGGGAAGTATTCCAGCCTGATAACGACCCCAAACACACCTCCAAGACGACCACTGCCTTGCTATAGAAGCTGAGGGTAAAGGTGAAGAACTGGCCAAGCATGTCTCCAGACCTAAACCCTATTGAGCATCTGTGGGGCATCCTCAAATGGAAGGCGGAGGAGCGCAAGGTCTCTAACATCCACCAGCTTCATGATGTTGACATGGAGGAGTGGAAGAGGACTCCAGTGGCAACCTGTGAAGCTCTGGTGAACTCCATGTCCAAGAGGGTTATAGCAGTGCTGGAAAATAATGGTGGCCACACAAAATATTGACACTTCGACCCAATTTTGACATTCTCACTTAGGGGTGTACTCACTGTTGTTGCCAGTGGTTTAGACATTAATGGCAAAGTGTAAATTCGTCAGTGTTGTCACATGAAAAGATAGAATAAAATATTTTCAAAAATGTGAGAGGTGTACTCACATGTTGTGTGTGTTGAGTTGTTTTCAGAGGACAGCAAATGTACACTGTTATACAAGCTGCACACTCACTACTTTACATAAAAGTGTAATTTCTTCAGTGTTGTCACATGAAAAGATATAATAAAATATTTACACAAATGTGAGGGGTGTACTCACTTTTGTGAGATACTGTGTATATATATATATATATATATATATATATATATATATAATACTGAATGCATATCCCATGCAGGATTGGGGTAAACATTCTTATATGATCCGATGGAAGAAGGTATTTGCGAAGGAGATTTCCTTGGAAGCATGGCAGGTATTCTGGTCTTAGGCATCGAAAAGTTCCTTTTGTACTCTTTATAAAGAAAATGCATACAAAATACTCTACTTTTGTTCCTGACATCAGATGTGCTCCATGCTATTTACCCTGTCAGCTTCTGATCACTACTGGCATTGCCAGCGTGATAGGGGCACCATCCTTTATATCTATTGGAGCTGTCCTGCACTCACCCCTTTTTGGAAATCCAAACAAAACTTGCTTGGCTGCCTCTTTGGGTTGCCTATTCCATTTACTCCCAAATTCCTGTTTAGCCTGTCTTCACTGAACTTAGCTTAGCCATGCAAAAACTGCTACGCCATGTGCTTACTGCTGCCAGATGCCTTGTAGCGCTTAATTGGAAAAAGCCTATCCCCCATCTCCTCAGCTGCTTTGTATGCTAGAATTAAAGATGTAGAATTAATGGAGAAAATGACAGCTAGAATCCAATGATAAATTGGAGACCCATAATCTCATTTGGCAACTATGGCATCTTAAGGAAGATCTGCCTTGATGGAATCCCCCTGTATTTGCCCTCCTCTTGATAGTTGGGGGGCTACTGAGGAATTGGAACACTGTGGTAGTCCTCTTTCCTCTTACTCTCTTCCCTCTTTTTCCCCCTTTTTTCTAGTATAATATATTTTTTAACTATGGGATAGTTTGCACTAAAATATTTAGGCTACAATGATGCCATAGTACTGAGAGTGTTACTGATATTTTAAATGCTCGTACACTGCTCATTATTAGTTGTTAATTCTTGTTTGATATAGCTATTAATGGCCCCTACTGAGGCACATTTCTGCTGTCTAGGCTTTCTCTCTTGTTTTATTCATGCCCTCTAAATTGTTACATGTTCTTTTATGATGTGCTGAGATTGTGAACTGTTTGACTTAAGTACAGTGCATGTATCTTTTTATATTTTCTTTATACAATTGGAAAACATTCAATACAAATTGTTATTATAAAAAAACAAAAAACAAACGGATGGGGATCAGATCAAGTGACAGTTGGATAAAAATGGACAAGTGGTCCATTTCCATTAGACAGCCCCATAGAGAACAGTGGGCTGTGTCCGTGTATGAGCGGATACGGACCAGTCATCCACCTACTCAGCAGGAATCAGAGGAGAGATCTGTTGGCGGATTCTGCCAGTGTGAAAGGGGCCTTAAAAGTTTGTAATGCTGGAGGCAATGGGCTTCCCGATCTTGTGATCACTGTGATTGGCTGTCGGAGTTAGTGTAAACAAGAGCCCAGGGTTAAGGCAGGGTCCCTGCAATATAATTAACAGACCTAAAGGGACCAAATAAAAGAAGTTCCTTGTTAGAGTTTGCATACAGCCAGCTGTATTCCTCCCTGCAGTCTACATAAAGTGCTTGCTATTAAGATACAACTCAAAATGTGAGCCCAATAGCCGTTCATCTCCTACTATAACTGGGAATACCAGAAGAGTGAGTGGTTCCTGAGAACATTAGTTTATGCAAACAGACTAAACAGATGCAGCTTTCCAAAGGGTTAGTAAGTACAATTTATCCATGCAAGCAAGGTGTTACATGACTTAACTGGGCTGGAATTTTACAGTTACAGTTTTACAGTCCTGAGTGCATTTATAGATCCACTTTCTTTTATTTTTATAGTGGGACTTAATTCACATTTTACACTACTAAAGAAGAGTTCTGCAAGGCTTAGACATATGCTACGAACTATCAAGGAAAGGTTCTGTAGATCACCAAATGATTAAAATCAAACATAAATACTAGAGCCATCAATAAGCATTTAGTCTGGTGATCTCTACACGCCTCACTGCTCCAAATTTGCCTTTGTCCTTCTCATTCCTGTGGACCAGCCAGTACCAAAGCCCAGGAGCCCACTCACGCTCCCAGCTACTTTCCAGGCCACACACCAATGACATCATGGAAATTCAGTTAACTTTATTGAACAGGCTAAACAGCACACACTGTGGACCTTCCACCTGAGGCCACTCCTCTACAATTAAGCCATGTCATGGGCAAAATGCATCAGTGGGTGGCCTCAGGTAGGAGGTCTGCTGTGTGTGCTGTTCAATAAACTAATCTGGATATCCAAAACGTCATTGGTGTGCGGCTTGTTTATTTGATTTGAAGCATTTTTCTGCTTATTAACACTCCACACCAGGCAGGTAGAATAATACCACCAATAAATCAGCTGACTGTACACTTTAAGACCAGCCTCGTTTTGGATTTTAGGTGTTTACATGTTTAAAAACAGTTTTTTTGCTAGAAAATTACTTAGAACCCCCAAACATTATATATTGTTTTTTTCTAACACCCTAGAGAATAAAATGACGGTCGTTGCAATACTTCTTTTCACACCGTATTGGCGCAGTGGTCTTACAAGCGCACTTTTTTTTGGAAAAAATTAACTTTTTTGAATAAAAAAATAAGACAACAGTAAAGTTAGTCCAATTTTTTTATATATCGTGAAAGATAATATAACGCTGAGTAAATTGATACCCAATATGTCACGCTTCAAAATTGCGCCCGCTCGTGGAATGGCGTCAAACTTTTACCCTTAAAATTCTCCATACCGATCGCGGCGATACCTCACATGTGTAGTTTGACCACCGTTTTCATATGCGGGCGCTACTCACGTATGTGTTCGCTTCTGCACGCGAGCTCGTTGGGACAGGGCGCTTTAAAAAAATATATATTTTTTTTTATTATTTTTTTTTCTTGATTTTATTTATTTTTACACGGTTTAAATAAAAAATAAAAAATTGGCTCACTTTTATTCCTATTACAAGGAATGTAAACATCCCTTGTAATAGAAAAAAAAGCATGACAGGTCCTCTTAAATATGAGATCTGGGGTCAAAAAGTCCTCAGATCTCATATTTGGACTTGAATGCAAAAACAAAAAATAGACAGGCACCGCTGTCTACGGCGAATGCGCCATAGACAGCGGCGCGCAGGCCGTGATGTTGACATGGAGGAGTGGAAGAGGACTCCAGTGGCAACCTATGAAACTCTGGTGAACTCCATGTCCAAGAGGGTTAAGGCAGTGCTGGAAAATAATGGTGGCCACACAAAATATTGACACTTCGGCCCAATTTTGACATTCTCACTTAGGGGTGTACTCACTGTTGTTGCCAGTGTTTTAGACATTAATGGCAAAGTGTAAATTTGTCAGTGTTGTCACATGAAAAGATAGAATAAAATATTTTCAAAAATGTGAGAGGTGTACTCACTTTTGTTTGTTGTGTGTGTTGAGTTATTTTGAGAGGACAGCAAATTTACACTGTTATACAAGCTGCACACTCACTACTTTATATAAAAGTTTAATTTCTTCAGTGTTGTCACATGAAAAGATATAATAAAATATTTACACAAATGTGAGGGATGTACTCACTTTTGTGAGATACTGTGTATATATATATATATATAATATATATATATATATATATATAATACTGAATGCATATCCCATGCAGGATTGGGGTAAACATTCTTATATGATCCGATGGAAGAAGGTATTTGGGAAGGAGATTTCCTTGGAAGCATGGCAGGTATTCTGGTCTTAGGCATCCAAAAGTTCCTTTTGTACTCTTTATAAAGAAAATGCATACAAAACACTCTACTTTTGGTACCTGACATCAGATGTGCTCCATGCTATTTACCCTGTCAGCTCCGATCACTACCGGCATTGCCAGCGTGATAGGGGCACCATCCTTTATATCTATTGGAGCTGTCCTGCACTCACCCCTTTTTGGAAATCCAAACAAAACTTGCTTGGCCGCCTCTTCGGGTTGCCTATTCCATTTACTCCCAAATTCCTGTTTAGCCTGTCTTCACTGAACTTAGCTTAGCCATGCAAAAACTGCTACGCCATGTGCTTACTGCTGCCAGATGCCTTGTAGCGCTTAATTGGAAAAAGCCTATCCCCCATCTCCTCAGCTGCTTTGTATGCTAGAATTAAAGATGTAGAATTAATGGAGAAAATGACAGCTAGAATCCAATGATAAATTGGAGACCCATAATCTCATTTGGCAACTATGGCATCTTAAGGAAGATCTGCCTTGATGGAATCCCCCTGTATTTGCCCTCCTCTTGATAGTTGGGGGGCTACTGGGGAATTGGAACACTGTGGTAGTCCTCTTTCCTCTTAGTCTCTTCCCTCTTTTTCCCCCTTTTTTCTAGTATAATATATTTTTTAACTATGGGATAGTTTGCACTAAAATATTTAGGCTACAATGATGCCATAGTACTGAGAGTGTTACTGATATTTTAAATGCTCGTACACTGCTCATTATTAGTTGTTAATTCTTGTTTGATATAGCTATTAATGGCCCCTACTGAGGCACATTTCTGCTGTCTAGGCTTTCTCTCTTGTTTTATTGATGCCCTCTAAATTGTTACATGTTCTTTTATGATGTGCTGAGATTGTGAACTGTTTGACTTAAGTACAGTGCATGTATCTTTTTATATTTTCTTTATACAATTGGAAAACATTCAATACAAATTGTTATCATAAAAAAATAAAAAAAATAAAAACAAACGGATGGGGATCAGATCAAGTGACAGTTGGATAAAAATGGACAAGTGGTCCATTTCCATTAGACAGCCCCATAGAGAACAGTGGGCTGTGTCCGTGTATGAGCGGATACGGACCAGTCATCCGCCTACTCAGCAGGAATCAGAGGAGAGATCTGTTGGCGGATTCTGCCAGTGTGAAAGGGGCCTTAAAAGTTTGTAATGCTGGAGGCAATGGGCTTCCCGATCTTGTGATCACTGTGATTGGCTGTCGGAGTTAGTGTAAACAAGAGCCCAGGGTTAAGGCAGGGTCCCTGCAATATAATTAACAGACCTAAAGGGACCAAATAAAAGAAGTACCTTGTTAGAGTTTGCATACAGCCAGCTGTATTCCTCCCTGCAGTCTACATAAAGTGCTTGCTATTAAGATACAACTCAAAATGTGAGCCCAATAGCCGTTCATCTCCTACTATAACTGGGAATACCAGAAGAGTGAGTGGTTCCTGAGAACATTAGTTTATGCAAACAGACTAAACAGATGCAGCTTTCCAAAGGGTTAGTAAGTACAATTTATCCATGCAAGCAAGGTGTTACATGACTTAACTGGGCTGGAATTTTACAGTTACAGTTTTACAGTCCTGAGTGCATTTATAGATCCACTTTCTTTTATTTTTATAGTGGGACTTAATTCACATTTTACACTACTAAAGAAGAGTTCTACAAGGCTTAGACATATGCTACAAACTATCAATGAAAGGTTCTGTAGATCACCAAATGATTAAAATCAAACATAAATACTAGAGCCATCAATAAGCATTTAGTCTGGTGATCTCTACACGCCTTACTGCTCCAAATTTGTCTTTGTCCTTCTCATTCCTGTGGACCAGCCAGTACCAAAGCCCAGGAGCCCACTCACGCTCCAGGCTACTTTCCAGGCCACAAACCAATGACATCATGGAAATTCAGTTAACTTTATTGAACAGGCTAAACAGCACACACTGTGGACCTTCCACCTGAGGCCACTCCTCTACAATTAAGCCATGTCATGGGCAAAATGCATCAGTGGGTGGCCTCAGGTAGGAGGTCTGCTGTGTGTGCTGTTCAATAAACTAATCTGGATATCCAAAACGTCTTTGGTGTGCGGCTTGTTTATTTGATTTGAAGCATTTTTCTGCTTATTAACACTCCACACCAGGCAGGTAGAATAATACCACCAATAAATCAGCTGACTGTACACTTTAAGACCAGCCTCGTTTTGGATTTTAGGTGTTTACATGTTTAAAACAGTTTTTTTGCTAGAAAATTACTTAGAACCCCCAAACATTATATATTGTTTTTTTCTAACACCCTAGAGAATAAAATGACGGTCGTTGCAATACTTCTTTTCACACCGTATTGGCGCAGTGGTCTTACAAGCGCACTTTTTTTGGAAAAAATTAACTTTTTTGAATAAAAAAATAAGACAACAGTAAAGTTAGTCCAATTTTTTTATATATCGTGAAAGATAATATAACGCTGAGTAAATTGATACCCAATATGTCACGCTTCAAAATTGCGCCCGCTCGTGGAATGGCGTCAAACTTTTACCCTTAAAATTCTCCATACCGATCGCGGCGATACCTCACATGTGTAGTTTGACCACCGTTTTCATATGCGGGCGCTACTCACGTATGTGTTCGCTTCTGCACGCGAGCTCGTTGGGACAGGGCGCTTTAAAAAATATATTTTTTTTTTTTATTATTTATTTTTCTTGATTTTATTTATTTTTACACTGTTTAAATAAAAAATAAAAAATTGGCTCACTTTTATTCCTATTACAAGGAATGTAAACATCCCTTGTAATAGAAAAAAAGCATGACAGGTCCTCTTAATATATGAGATCTGGGGTCAAAAAGTCCTCAGATCTCATATTTGGACTTGAATGCAAAAACAAAAAATAGAAAAAAAAATAGACAGGCACCGCTGTCTACGGCGAATGCGCCATAGACATCGGCGCGCAGGCGCACTGAGTGAGCCGCTCTCAACGGCAATATGCCGCAATGCATAGTAGTCCATTATGCTTTACCTTTGCAGGGAAAAAAAGAGGAAGTACACATGCTGCATCCACCTAGGTAAGTATAAATCTAAAAAAAAAAAAAGATGGGTAGTACTGGAGCACCAGTATCAATGACCCAAGTCTGGCAAGCCTTGCAGTTTATGTAGCTGCAGGAGTCTTAAAGCTAACAGTCACTGAAATCCTCTCCCCCTCTGGGCCAGTACTCACAGTGTGCTTCTGGTAAATAATCCACTGCAATTCCAGTAAACAGGCTCTCCCTGTGTCCTCCCAGGGCAGGTGTTCAGTGTGGTACCACTCTTGGTCCCTGAAAGATTGGTGGCTGAGCAGACCCTTTCAGCGCAATGGCTGGGATCCTGAGAAACAGGGTGGGCCTCCAGCAATGCAGTCAGGAAGGCAGGCAGCTCTCCCTGCCTGGGAGATTCTCCTTCTGGACAAGAACCCTGGGTTCCAGACTATTTATACACTCCCCAGCCACCAACTGAAAACAGCTCTATAGGGATTGGCTGGAGCCAAATAAATAATCAGACTGCTCTCCCACCCATTATGCACTGGAAAGCACAGAGAAACCCACAACAATCACACACAGCTCTGCTGGTAACAGGAGAGCAACACCACATTTTCCTGTACAAACCCCCCACCCCAGTAGCCTGGCAGGAGGGAGATATATACACTATATTGTCAAAAGTATTGGGACATCTGCCTTTACATGCACATGAACTTTAATGGCATCCCAGTCTTAGTCCATAGGGTTCAATATTGAGTTAACCCACCCTTTGCAGCTATAACAGCTTCAACTCTTCTGAGAAGGCTGTCCACGAGGCTTAGGAGTGTGTCTATGGGAATGCTTAACCTTTCTGTGAGATGAGGCACTGATGTTGGACAAGAAGGCCTGGCTTGCCATCTCTGCTCTAATTAATTCTGAAGGTGTTCTATCAGGTTGAGGTCAGGACTCTATGCAGACCAGTCAATTTCCTTCACCCCAAACTCCCTCATCCATGTCTTTATGAACCTTGCTTTGTCCACTGGTACGCAGTCATGTTGGAACAGGAAGGGGCCATCCCGAAACTGTTCCCACAAAGTTGGGAGCATGAAATTGTGCAAAATGTCTTGGTATGCTGAAGCCTTAGGAGTTCCCTTCACTGGAACTAAGGGGCCAAGCCAAACCCCTGAAAAACAACCTCACACCATAATCCGCCCTCCACCAAATGATTTGGACCAATGCACAAAGCAAGCAATCTAACACTGGTAGCTTTCTGAAAGGAGGTGAGAGCAAAGTGAATCATTTTATTAGTGTGGTGATGCTCCATAATCTATATTTAAAGAACAATAGTTTTTTTACTATCTGAGTCCCAATGAGGAGATTTTCTTTCACTTCCAGTTTCAAGACCGGAAGATGCAGCAGGAAATTGGAGGAAATGTCTAGGGAAGTTCTCTCTTGTCACTGGAACAGATATCTCCTTTAGAAAAAGTCCTCTCTATTCCTATTATGGTGACTCACAATTTCAGTTTTCCGCTTACTTTCAGTCTCAATGACAATAATCACCGGGACAAATGGAGGAGGTGAATCTTGCCAGAGGATTCACTGACAGCAAAAAAAAACTATCAGAGGCTGCAATCCTTCCCTGCTCTATTGAACTCTGGGAAAAAAAACATTACTTTAGATCAGTGATGGCGAACCTTGGCACCCCAGATGTTTTGGAACTACATTTCCCATGATGCTCATGCACTCAGCGGTGTAGTTGAGCATCATGGGAAACGTAGTTCCAAAACATCTGGGGTGCCAAGGTTCGCCATCACTGCTTTAGATATACAGTGGGGGTTATTTAATAAAGGAAAATCCACTTTGCACTGCAAGTGCACTTGAAAGTAAAGTCGCCGTAGATCCGAGGGGGACATAAAAAACAGCATTTTAGCTTGCACATGATTGGATGATAAAATCAGCAGAGCTTACACTCATTTCAGATCTACCCCTTAGATTTAGAGTGACTGCACTTCCAAGTGCACTTGCAGTGCAACGTGGATTTGCCTTTCATAAATAACCCCCATTGTCTAATCAGCAAGCTGGAACAGTTGGTGACTAATGCCCTGTACACACAATAGGATTTTCCAATGGAAAATGTGTGATAGGACCTTGTTATCGGAAATTCTGACCGTGTGTAGGCTCCATCACACATTTTTCATAGGAATTTCCGTCACACAAAATTTGAGATCTGGTTCTGAGATCTGGTTCTCAAATTGTCCGACAACAAAATCCGTTGTCGGAAATTCCGATCTTGTGTACACAATTCCGACGCACAAAGTGCCACGCATGCTTGGAATCAAGCAAAAGAGCAGCACTGGCTATTAAACTTAATTTTTCTTGGCTCGTCGTACGTGTTGTACGCCACCGTGTTCTTGACGTTCGGAATTTCCGACCAACTTTATGTGACCGTGTGTATGCAAGACAAGTTTGAGCCAACATCCGTCGGAAAAAACATGGATTTTGTTGTCGGAAAATCCTATCGTGTGTACAGGGCATAATTGTTCTTGACGTTCGGAATTTCCAACTTGACCAACAAACATTTGTTATGTGATTGTTCATTGTGTATGCAAGACAAGTTTGAGCCAACATCCGTCGGAAAAAATGTTTCTGTTTAAAAACTGGTAGCTGCAAACATAATAAAACTCATTGGGGTGGCCTGGCTTGCCGAGAAGATGGACGATTAGCTCGATGCCTGACTCCCAACTGAAATTTAAAGACCTGACTTAAGAACGACAGGTGGCTGAACAGAATTCTAAGGGTCTTCTAAATCTTTTGGGAGCTAAGACAGTTGACAACTATGTATTTTTCTGTTTTGCTGTTTTCCTAGGCTTAAAGCTGTTA
This sequence comes from Lithobates sylvaticus, assembly GCA_028564925.1. Taxonomy (NCBI): domain Eukaryota; kingdom Metazoa; phylum Chordata; class Amphibia; order Anura; family Ranidae; genus Lithobates; species Lithobates sylvaticus. Next base: position 491,466,151 of record CM053028.1, on the reverse strand, counting down.
ACCATGAAATGTCAATTGTTCTATTGCCCTATTTACTTAAAAGCACAACTCAATTTTTTTTGACTAAACTAAAATCCACAGATCATGTAAAGAAAATCAAGATACAACTTGAATCATGTATACCCAATAATCAAACTGCATTGATTGTGCTGCAAAACATAATGAGGGGGGTGCAGAGTGCAGGTGGTGAGGGGTGGGTGCAGAGTGCAGGGAGGGTGTGAGGGTGGATGCAGAGTGCAGGGGGGGGAGGGGGTGCAGAGTGCAGGGGGGGTGAGGGGGGGTGAGGGTGCGGGGGTGTGGGTGGGGTGCAGAGTGCAGGGGGTGAGGGGTGGGTGCAGAGTGCAGGGGGGTGAGGGGTGGGTGCAGAGTGCAGGGGGTGAGGGGTGGGTGCAGAATGCAGGGGGTGAGGGGTGGGTGCAGGGTGCAGGGGGTGAGGTGTGGGTGCAGAGTGCAGGTGGTGAGGTAGGTGGGGGAGGGGTGTGGGTGCAGAGTGCAGGGGGTGAGGGGTGGGTGCAGAGTGCGGGGGGTGGGTGGGTGGGTGTGAGGGGGGTGCAGAGTGCAGGTGGTGAGGGGGGTGGGTGCAGAGGGTGGGGGGTGCGGGGGGTGGGGTGGGTGCAGAGTGCGGGGGTATGAGGGGTGGGTGCAGAGTGCGGGGGGTGAGGGGTGGGTGCAGAGTGCGGGGGGTGAGGGGTGGGTGCAGAGTGCAGGTGGTGAGGGGTGGGTGCAGAGTGCAGGGGTGAGGGGTGGGTGCAGAGTGCAGGGGGTGAGGGGTGGGTGCAGAGTGCAGGTGGTGAGGGTGGGTGCAGAGTGCAGGGGTTGAGGGGTGGGTGCAGAGTGCAGGTGGTGAGGGGTGGGTGCAGAGTGCAGGGGGTGAGGGGTGGGTGCAGAGTGCAGGGGGTGAGGGGTGGGTGCAGAGTGCAGGGGGTGAGGGGTGGGTGCAGAGTGCAGGGGTGAGGGGTGGGTGCAGAGTGCAGGGGGTGAGGGGTGGGTGCAGAGTGCAGGGGGTGAGGGGTGGTGCAGAGTGCAGGGGTAAGGGGTGGGTGCAGAGTGCAGGGGGTGAGGGGTGGGTGCAGAGTGCAGGGGGTGAGGGGTGGGTGCAGAGTGCAGGGGGTAAGGGTAGGGGTGCAGAGTGCAGGGGGTGAGGGGTGGTGGTGGGTGGTGGGGGTGGGTGCAGAGTGCAGGGGGTGAGGGGTGGGTGCAGAGTGCAGGGGGTGAGGGGTGGTGCAGAGTGCAGGGGGTGAGGGGTGGGTGCAGAGTGCAGGGGTGTGAGGGGTGGGTGCAGAGTGCAGGGGTGAGGGGTGGGTGCAGAGTGCAGGGGGTGAGGGGTGGGTGCAGAGTGCAGGGGGTGAGGGGTGGTGCAGAGTGCAGGGGGTGAGGGGTGGGTGCAGAGTGCGGGGGTGAGGGGTGGGTGCAGAGTGCGGGGGTGAGGGGGTGGGTGCAGAGTGCGGGGGGTGAGGGGTGGGTGCAGAGTGCGGGGGGTGAGGGGTGGGTGCAGAGTGCGGGGGGGGTGAGGGGTGGGTGCAGAGTGCGGGTGGTGAGGGGTGGGTGCAGAGTGCAGGTGGTGAGGGGTGGGTACAGAGTGCAGGGGGTGAGGGGTGGGTGCAGAGTGCAGGGGTGAGGGGTGGGTGCAGAGTGCAGGGGGTGAGGGGTGGGTGCAGAGTGCAGGGGTGAGGGGTGGGTGCAGAGTGCAGGGGTGAGGGGTGGGTGCAGAGTGCAGAGTGCAGGGGGTGGGGGTGGGTGCAGAGTGCAGGGGGTGAGGGGTGGGTGCAGAGTGCAGGGGTGAGGGGTGGGTGCAGAGTGCAGGGGATGAGGGGTGGGTGCAGAGTGCAGGGGATGAGGGGTGGGTGCAGAGTGCAGGGGATGAGGGGTGGGTGCAGAGTGCAGGGGGTAAGGGTATGGGTGCAGAGTGCAGGGGGTGAGGGGGGTGGGTGCAGAGTGCAGGTGGTGAGGGGTGGGTGCAGAGTGCAGGGTGGTGAGGGGTGGGTGCAGAGTGCAGGGGTGAGGGGTGAGGGGTGGGTGCAGAGTGCAGGGGGTGAGGTGGGTGCAGAGTGCAGGGGGTGAGGGGGTGGGTGCAGAGTGCAGGGGGTGAGGTGGGTGCAGAGTGCAGGGATGCATGACTCTCCTCCCCTCCAAGTACAAGGTAGAACCTTCCTCCCTCAAACCCCCGCCCGCCATTCCAGTACAGAGTTTACCTCTGTCCCAAATGCTACTCACAGCATGTTGTCCAGTCCTCCGATGTCCGTGCGGTATGACAGTTTGAGGCAGCTTCCCCTGTGCAGATTCCCCGCCCCCTTCCTCCTCTGCTCTCATAGAGTGTGTGTACCAGAATGATCAGAGCGGCCACCGGGAGAGGAGCGCTGTCACCTGGAAATACAGAAGCAGCGCTTCCGTTTTCCCAAGTGACATTAGCAAGTAGCGAACATGCAACCAGCACCCGAGGTGGCCAAACTCCGGTGGGCAGCGCGGAGCTCAAAAGGTGGGCAGCGCAGGGCCCCCAACAATGACAGGGCCCTGGGCAGCTGCCCCTTTTGCCCTGCGTTAAAGACGGCCCTGACCCATACCTTACAACTCCGTGACATGGCCAGACATCTGGAAGACCTCGACAATAGGGGCAGACGCCATAACCTGAGGGTCCGAGGTCTTCCAGAAGCCGTTGAGGGGGACCAAATTCTACCCTCAATCACTGGTCTCTTCAATGACCTACTTTCCCGGCCTCCTCAAACCCCGATTAACATGGAAAGGATCCACAGGGCCTTGCGCCCCAGGGGCAGGGACATCGACCCCCCACGGGACATCATTTGCTGCCTCTCTGACTTTAAAACCAAAGAAGAGATCCTGAGGCAAGCCAGAGGACGTCCAAACATCGCAATTGCTGGATCCGCTGTCCAAATCTATCAGGACCTTTCCAGCATTACCCTACAACATCGTAGAAACTTGCGACCGTTGCTAGACACCTTACGCGCCAAAGGGATCACGTATAAGTGGAAGTTCCCCTTCTGCCTATCGGCCTCCTCACAGGGCCGCACTGCACTCCTGAAAGTGCCGGAGGACTTACCCCGCTTCTGCCATGCCTTAAACATCCCACTGGTTGCTGTGCCGGACTGGTTCTCCGAATTCCGCCGCTTGGCAGTACACAGGGAACCGTCCCAAATCGAACCCATGGAGGCACAGACACTGGACGCCCGACAAGACAGGCCTCCGTACACCTCGGATGATCGTACAGCTCGCGGGACCTCGCGACAACCCCGCAGCCCGCGACACTCGCCCTCCTCCAGGAGATCCCGAAGAGACCGCTAGGAGCGCCTTTATCAGGTGAGTACTTACCGAGGCCGAAATGCCGAGAGTGGTTCACCCTTGCAACTGAGCGCATTCCGCCCCCTGGAGGTGAGACAGGGGGTGAACGGCACAAAGAGGCACAGGCTACCCAACCAGAGGATCAGGACTGAAGAGGGAGCCGGGTGCTGGGGTCAGGAAGGCACTGGGAAGTTCCAGAACACAGGTGTAGGTACAGGACTGAAGACAGGTAGGTCCGGGTCACAGGCAGAGGTTCAGGGCAGGAGACAGCAAGCAAATCCGGGTCACAGGCAGAGGTTCAGGGGCCAGAGGCAAGCAAGCGGGTAAGTCCAGTATACAGTCCAAAGGTCAAGGGCAAGAGAAGGCAGCAAGGTCAAAAGGCAAATCCGGGTCAAATCAGGTAATCAGGCAATCAGGATACAGGAAGCAGGAACAGAGCTTTGGCAGGAAGCTGAAGACAAGCCAGCGCTGGACTGATACCATGCACTTCCTTAAATGGGCAGTGTGAGTGGTCATGTGACGCTGTCACGCACTGGGACGCTCAGGCGTGCGCTAGTGCGCATGCGCGTGCGTCGGAGCGCCTAGCCGCGAATGCGCATGCGTCGGAGTGCCATTCCGCCGCGCAAGCGCACAGGCACTCGGTGCACAGCGCTAAACTGAAGGTTTTCCTGACAGCCTTTGCCGTACTCTACACTTCCATCACTCCAAGCCGTTGAATGTAGCTTCCCTGATATTGACCAGCTTTCTTCATGACACCTGATGTCACCCCACAAATTGCAGTTGGCTAACCTTGATTGAGCGGGTTTAGTCCCCGTCACTCATTGGGATTGAGAACCTGTCTCAGTTGCCCATATTCCGACCTTTACGATCACATTCCCCCCTACTCTACGCCCTATTTTTTTTTAACAGACCAGCAACGTTACTTGAATACGGGGTCTCTCCAACATCACCCTTCCTATACCACAGACTACAATCCCCAGGATGCACTACGCTCTCCCCAAGATCTCACGTTGGTCGTCACAAATGCACTCGGATGACGCACGCACGCACCCTTCCGGGACTTATACCGAAACATGTGATATTCGGCCCAACCTACGCTCTTTGTTGTCCCACTAACACTCAAGTTGTCGGCAACAATCAGAGGGTAGTAGCAGACCCTATCACCGGTCCCCTGAGCTCCACTCCTTATCCTGATTGTACATACACCCTATTTTTCCAAACTGACTCTACCCTTCATCTCTACAGACTGTCCTGCTGGTGTTCTCTTCAAGACTCTCAATCCTTGACCTGGTTACAACAGATGGCTCGACCGATCAACGGATCCTACATTCACGGCTCATCATCCATGCCTCCGACAACGGTTACTCCTCCTGCTTTACATTTACTACTGAGGGTATAGTTGATATGGCTTATGTTTGTTCCTCTAACATACCCTTTTTTTACAGATATTACTGTATAGTTGAGGCTCCACAGGAGCGAGATTTATGGTTTACTTTCCCCTTATCAATACTTTTCAGGTTTATATGTTATAGACAAACACCAATATATATGTCAATTTAACACCTCTGAGTACTCATTGTACACCTTATGCCCCCAACCTGAACGTCTGACCATTAATTCCCCTGACACTCTATATGGCAACCCGCACCACCTCTTGCTCTTGGGGAATTACTTTCCCTTACCCGCCATCATAGTTACGGCGCTCTTCTGTGCTCAATTGCGACCACCTTATATATCTTGCACCAGACTCCCCTGTTGCTTCTCTAGTCGTGTCCCGGCGGGACTTCAACGATTTAATTGTCTGACCTATCCATCTTTTCCAAGCTATAGTCAACCCCCACACAGTAGCGGTTACGGGCTCTTCCTTCCTGTGGCGAGGAGGAACTTTCTCTCCGCTCTGTACTTACACCGACATTCCTGACTTGAGGCGTTTGGGATCATTCCCTACTGCCTCCTCGGTTTTTTTTTTTTTATAGTGGTTTACACCACTCCTGCCTCAGACCCGCCTGACATATTCAGTCACATTCAATCCCACTGGTTTATTCCCTACACACTTAATCACCTAGCCCTTCCTGTCTATCGACATGCCCTCCACAAACACCACACATGACAAGAAAATTTCTCCCCTCCATCTCAAAATATGCTCTATAAATGCACGTGGCCTCAATACACCAGAAAAACGATCACTCTTACTTGCTTACTTGCATAAATCTAAAACGCACATTGCGTTAATTCAAGAGACCCACTTCAGAGCTGATGTAGTCCCTAAACTCCACAACAAACATTTCCCCACAGTATACCATGCTCCCAACAAGGAAGCCAAATCCAAAGGGGTTACTATTCTTATTTCCCGTCTCTGCCCTCTCCAAATCACAGATTTTCAAAAAGACATTAATGGTAGGTTCCTCTTTCTGAAAGGGACACTCCATAACAGGATGGTCACCATCGCCAACCTATATGCCCCTAACACCCACCAAGTCGCGTTTTTTCGCACCGCACTACATCAACTTACCGCTTTCCAGTCAGGTACCCTAATTGTTGGAGGTGATTTTAATGTAGCACTTAACCCCACTCTCGACACTTCCAACGGTCACCCCACACTTACCTACAGAGCCCTACGAGCAATTAAAACACAATTCCATGACCTACTACTACATGACTCCTGGCGCACCCTACATCCTACCGACAAAGACTTCACCTACTTCTCCCCTCCTCACAACCGATACTCGAGACTCGACTACCTGTTTATTACCCAAAATGATCTATCTCATGTGTCCAAAACCTCTATTGAACCGATGTTCCTGTCGGACCACAACCCAATTTCAATGTCCTTGTCCCTCCCCTCCTCAACGAACAGATCTCCCATTTGGTGTTTAGACAATTCCCTTCTCACAGATCAGGCAAACGTCCATTCTATATCCAAACGCCTCTCGCAATACTTTGAAGAGAACTCTTCCACTGACTCCTCACCCATGTCGGTATGGGCAGCTCACAAATATGTGATTAGAGGAGCATTCATCTCCCTAGCAGCAACCCGCAACAAAATCAGGAAAGCACGCATCGAACTCTTAACTGAAAAAATAAGCGACCTAGAACTGAAACACAAAGCATCCCTTGCTGCAGAGGTCTTGACTGAACTATCCCTGGCCAGAGAGGAACTCCTCGAAGAACTTCACCTTAGACTGCGACGTAATTATGCTATTTCCAAAAAGATGTTCTACCAATTTGGTAACAAATCTAGCAAACTATTAGCCAAAGCCCTCCAGTCCAAAAAAGCATCCCACTCAATACACGCAATCAGAAACACAACTATATGATCTTCCTGCCCACCCTCAGAACCCCCAACACCCAGACCGTGCGACTGCCATCCAAGAATTTTTACACCAATATTCCCCAACTCCGATTACCGACACAGATGCCTCTAACCTGAATTCTCCCCTTACACTACAGGAAGTCATCCAGGCTCTGAAACAATTGAAGCCAGGGAAGAGCCCCGGCCCTGATGGTCTAACGGCGAGCTATTACAAGTCTTTCCCTGACACCCTACTGCCCCGCCTAGCCCCTCCTCCCGAATCTGATTGGCCTGGATCAGGTTGGTTTTGTCCCTGGTAGAGAGGCCAGAGACAACACCATTAAGGCGCTCAACATCCACCACTGGCTTACTTCCACCTCAACTCCTGGTTTCTTCTTGTCTCTGGATGAGGAGAAGGCATTCGACAGGGTGGCCTGGGACTACATGGAAGCAGTGCTCCATGCAATAGGCTTACCTCAACTCTTTGTCCAAATGATCATGCTTCTGTATTCCTCTCCCTCAGCTAAACTCAGGATCAACGGCCGCCTGTCGAGTGCCTTCTCCATCTCCAACGGCACCCGTCAAGGCTGTCCCTTATCCCCAATCATTTTCCTGCTCACTATGGAACCTTTTATACGGAGGCTCAAAGAGAACCCGGATAAAAAAGGCTGACCATTAACCACAACACATACAAGATTGCCGCCTACGCGGACGACATGACCTTTCCCAACAATGCCCTCTTCCTTCCCGGACTATCATATCCCCTTCTTCAAGTTTTTGCAACTCCGACATTTCTTCCACTCCTCGACTCAAAACCCGCATTGGCACAGAGAATATGCACAGCACGCAACGCTGACATTGACAAACTGACTAGATGGTGAATAAATAAAGCCTCACACACTGTGAGTGACGGAACTGAATTTTTCAGCCCCACAACATGGTCTTGACACATGCTGCTCTGCTGATGCCCAAATTGTCCATGTCTCCTTCAAAAGATAATTTTTGAGAGTCCAAGCAGAGCCATGTATCAGTTTATGTACCTTAGAGCAGTGGCTCTCAACCCCTGTCCTCAGGACCCACTAACAGGCCAGATTTTGAGTATTACCTTGGTACAGACTAGAATACTGCAATCACTGAGCAGCAAATTATATCACCTGTGATGTATTTCAGTTACCTTGCAAACTTGGCCTGTTAGTGGGCCCTGAGGACAGGAGTTGAGAACCAAGATTGCCAAACCGTGCACTAGAGAGGTGTGACATGGAAGGTCATACATGGCAAAAGGGAGAAATATTTCCTCTGAAGGCACTGAGTGCAAAAAAGATCCAGTATGGGATTGAAACCTATCTCACTGAAACATGGACAATGTGGGTAAAGGTGTGCTTTAATAGTAAATACATCATACACCAATCATAAACCATTATTCACATTATGACCACCCACCATAGCCCGTCAAGGCATGGACTCAACTAGACCTCTGAAGGTATGCTGTGGTATCTGGCACCAAGCCATTAGTAGCAGATCCTTTATGCTCTGTAAGTTGCAAGGTGGGGCCTCCATGGATCAGACTTGTTTTTCCAGCACATCTCATAGATGCTCAATTGGATTGAGATCTGGAAAATTTGGAGGGCAAGTCATCACCTCAAACTCATTGTTGTGTTCCTCAATCCATTCTTAAATTAATCAGATCAGACCACCTTCTTCCATCGCTCCGTGGTCCAGTTGTGATGCTCACATGCCTATTGTAAGCACTTATGGCTGTGGACTTAGGTCAGCATGGGCACCCTGGCTGGTTTGTCGCTATGTAGCCCCATACACAATAAACTGTGCTGCACAAAAGAGCCGGTATGGGGGGGGGGAGGGGGCGGATGCCCTGGGCAGTACCATTTACTGGAGGAAGAGGGGGGCGCAGGTGAAGTTCAGATGGCATGCTTCTAAAATTTTGCTGTACAAGTACACTGTGTGTGTGTGACTGTACACACCAGCCGCTAAGTAGCTGCAATGATGTGCCGATTGCACACTTGCACCCAGCAAAAGCCTAGAACAGATCAGCCCTTCACTTCCCTGTCAGCGGAGATACTCCCCCTGACAGGTGCTTCATAGTCCCCACCCAGCGTGACATCACTGTCAGGGCTGGGCTTAGCCCTTCCTTTTCTCTGAGCTGGCCCCTCAGCTGTCACTAATTGCCAGCTCCTATCTCTCCACAGTGACTCACCTGTTGATGAAACAAGTGAGATTTAACTGTACTTCTGTCTCAGTCTGATTCATGGTTTCTGACAGTAGGCGAAGGCCATGAATTCAGAAGATGCAGTCAATCCACTTGTTGGTAATATTTTTTCCAGATTGGATGAGCAGGATCACCGCATGGATCAGTTTGCCATAGCGTTACAAACGCACCTGAGTCGCACGGCTCACCTGGAATCTCCCACTGTGGCTGCTCCGGTACAACCTGGGTTGCAGGCCGCCATCCCTGCTGCTGCTCCAGTCTCTGTGCAGGCATCCACCTCGAGTATTAGCTCTATAAGAGGTATGTCTGGTTCCGCCCCACTGACCCCAGTGATTTTGAGGCGATCCAGTCCAATGCAGAGGGTTTCTCAACCAGGTTGAGATATACTTTGAGATGCTGCCCCAGGTGTTTCCCACAGATAGAAGCAAAGTAGGTTTCATGATATCTCTGGTTTCTGAGAGAGTCTTAGCCTGGGCAAACCCTCTATGGGAGAGGCAAAAACCTGTTGTCATGAGTTTGTGGCTTCTTTTAAAAGGGTATTTGATGTTCCCGCATGCTCCACTTCTACTGCCAAGTGCCTAATGTCCATCAAGCAGAGTACGAGAACTGTTGCCGATTACGCCTTTGAATTCCATACTCTGGCATCAGAGGTTGCATGGAACAAGGAGGCCCTCGTGGCTGCTTTTTCTCATGGTCTCTCGGGTACCATCAAGGATAAGATACAGTAGCAGCCTGAGATATACCCAGTGAGCTGGAGATGTTGATCATGTTTGCCATCCTCATTGACTCCAGACTCAGAGAAAGACTCTCTTTTAAGGAGCGCTTGCAGAAGCATCCTGTACATTTGTCTCTGAGATTTGCAGTCCCACCCTTGCCTCCCTCACCTCTCATGCCTCCTGGTACCGAGTTGGTCAGTGAAGATGAACCCATGCACTTGGGCTTCATGCGTTCTCTCTGCAGATGAGAGAACCCTTAGACGGAGGGAGAGATTGTGCCATTATTGTGGCCGGGCAGGTCACTTTTTGAAGTCTTGTCCTACCCATTCAGGGACAATCCGAATTTTGAGGTCCTGTCACGAACAGACTTTAGGGGGCGTTGTTTCGTCCCCAGTTATCCTGAAGGATAAGCCCCTGGTTTCGGTTACCCTTTCTTGGGCTGAGTCGACCGTCGAGATACAGGCTCTAATCGACTCAGTGATAGTCCGGCTCATTGGTCGTTTTGAGCCTTCCATGCCTGATTGACCTTCTGTCATCCGACAGAGGGTCCACCTGTTCCGGTAAGCATACATTAGTTACACCATTTGTGTGAAAGAGTGTTTCATGTGATGATCTACACGATCCAAGACATCTTCACTACGATATCACTTCACTTTATGATGGACATTTTTGTTATATGTGTTTATTCTTATTGTTTGGAGATTTCTCACTTTTAGTCTCCTTCATCCTTCTTAGGTTTTATTGTACACATATTTATTATGAAGGGGGTAAAATTCAAACGCGCCCCCCCCCCCCCCCAGAGAGTTAACAACTCCAGCCAGTTCATAATATTGGGAATGCCGACACAGCCATCAATGCTGGGGTCATTACATAAGCTAGCACCCTTGCTGGGGATTATTGTTGCAGAAATTGATGCAAATGCTGTGTGTTATTATTGCGTAAATTGGCTGCTGTTTTAAGAATTTTCTTGTTTTGAAATTACACCAACTCTTTCTTTACACCCGGGGGGGGTGGGGGGCGAGGCACAGTTTGCCATCTTCACCCTGGGCACCAAATAACCTTGTACCGGCAGTGATGCACGGTGTGTTCTGACAACTTTCTATCAGTACCAGTAACTTTTTAACCTTAATTTTTGAACCTTAGCTCTGATATTGGATCGGATTACACAGGCCAGCCTTTTCTCCCCATGTGCATAATTGAGTCTTGTCTGCCCAGGACCATGCCACTGGTTTTCCTTTCTTGGACCACTTTTGTTAGGTCTTTGACCACTACAGACTGAGAAAATCCCACAAAAGTTGCATTTTTGTAGTTGCTCTGGCTCATTTGTTTAGCCATTACAATTTGGCCCTTGTCAAAGTTGCTCAAATTCTTACACTTGTCTATTTTTTCTGCTTTCAACATGTCCACTTCGGGGACAATATGTTCACTTTCTGCCTAATATATCCCATCCACTTTCAAGTGCCATTGTAACAAAATAATCAATGCTATTCACTGAGTGTATTTCTTCATAGTAAATAGCATCTAGTCTCCTGGCCATGCCAGAGAGCAAACCAAATACCACAGCCTGAGTGACAACGATCAATGACTATTCTTTCCATATGGGCTATATAATTCTCTCTCATAGCTCATCTCCATAAGTCCTTATCAGATGAAACACGTCAGACACATATTTCTTTGATATTTTCTTCTTTCAGCTTCTTGCCAGCTACACGTAAGTGATTGTTGCTGCTCTGTATTTCAGATTTTAAAGATTACTTCTCGCAGACTGCTTTGTTTAATACTAAAAAAGTGTGTCATATCACAGAAAAGTTCTGGTAAATAGACGAGTGTTATACACATGCTAAATGTGACTTATGGAAATCCCAGTTCTCCAGTTCTCAAGTTCATAAACAGGCTAAGATTGAACAAAATAGGTATATTTAGAATGAGCTTTGGAGCTTGTTCATCTTATGCCACGTACACACGATCGGAAATTCGGCCAGCAAAAGACAGATGAGAGCTTTTAGTTGGAAAATGCGACCGTGTGTATGCTCCATCGGACTTTTGCTGGCCGAATTCCAGCCAGCAAAATATTGAGAGCATGTTCTGAATTTTTTTTTCGGAAAAAGTTCCGTCTGTAGCAATTCCGACGTGCAAAATTCCTACACATGCTCAGAAACAATTCGACGCATGCTCGGAAGCATTGACCTTAATTTTGTCGGCTTGTCGTAGTGTTGTACGTCACCGTGTTCTTGACGGTCGAAAGTTCAGCAAACTTTTGTGTGACCGTGTGTATGCAAGCCAGGCTTGAGCGGAATTCTGTCGGGAAAAAACATCCAAGATTTTTCTGGCGGAAAATCCGCTCGTGTGTACGCGGCATAAGTGTGTCATGATCAAGGCATCCAAGAATTGGGGACCCCAAAGGTCAGGTGGGCTTACAAAGTGTGTCAAGCCACAATCCCTGCAGGTAATTGCTGGCTGTGCAAACAGTGGCCACCAACAGCCTTTCATTGCAGTGTTGGGTTTGGAGGCAGCTATCAGCACACAGCTATCAATTCCAGCCACAGGAATCAACAGATTCTTGGCTTTGGGATTCACACCTGTTTCTGGGTATTTTTAAAGAAAAACAGGAGAGACAAGCTTTGTAGATGAAAAATAAATCATATTTTAACTCCTTATGTTAGTTTCAGTTTTTCTTTTTTCTTATAAGTTGTTATAAGTAATGAGTTTTGGATAGAATGGACAATAGTGAAAAACCCTGACACTTTTCCCCTTAACTTCCTGTCCTGTACACATGTAGGCAGGTTGTTTACTCTTGGTTATTTAGTCTACCAGCTACCCAGGTTGAGAGGAAGAGGTAAATGCTCATACCCCCTGTGTTTGTGTGTCTTCCTCTGGGGTCCAGCATCCCTCCTATGTGTGATATAAAAGGAAGAGGCCCGGTTCCTGGGGGGGAGAAAAACAAGCATGGGGAGGTGGGGACCCCAGAACAGGCTCGGGATGCACATACAGAGACTCAGAATCATGTCTTAAAGTGGGGTTGCGGGCAAAAAAAGTGGCTTAAAAATCATAAAAAAAATTTAAAAAAATTAATTTAAAAAAAATATTTTTTTACTCACCTCGAAATGCCTGTTGCTAGGGGGTCCCTCGTAGCCTGCCACCTTCATTGCCCGGGCTAAACGTCACTTCCTGTAGGCGCCGCACAGTCATCTGGGACCTGTCATGTGTCCCAGATGAGTGAGCGTGGAATCACGGCACACGGCGCCGCTCGCGCATGCGCAGTGGGTGCCCGGCTGCGAAGCCACAGCCGGGTTCCCACATTAAGAATACCGGCGCCGCAAGTTTGTTCGATCTAAAAGTCAGCAGCTGCAGTTTTTGTAGCTGCTGACTTTAAATAAATTTTTTTTTTTGTTGGCACTCCTCTTTAAGAAGCTTGCTTGAACGCCAACCCATGGGAAAACTCCCAGGACATGAACTCATTTGTTCAAGCTATCTCCAGTTTTCCCAAAGATGTTACACCCACACAGGTAACCTCGGGCAGCCACAGTTAAGTTTAGTTAGGGAAAGGACGTTGTCACATATTGCACATGTTCTGCTTAATGTTCAGTAAAGTTGTTTATTTTGCTCAAAGCCTGGTCTGAAGTTACTAAAGGGGTACATGTGGGGTCCTGGCATATCTTTCTTAGGAGCCTGGGTTTGGACTAGCACATTGGGGTCTGTGAAACATCACTACAGCAAAATGTTAACTTGCAATCAAGTTGCTATAAGTAATCAGAAGGAAGAACAACCACCAGTCAATGGCGTGGTACCTGAATAGGTGGCAGGATCTCCAGTAACGAGGGGGATCGGAATTCGTCTCCCTCCCTAGCTGTCTGTCTCTGAGAGCATACTAGCATAAAGGAGACCTATTACCTGGTCACTTGGTATGGAATGAAAAGAGTTAATTGGAACACGCATGAGGTTCGCACTATGTGCTCCGCGGGACCCCATTCTTTTACTGGGTGTGAGTCCCTCCTAATGCAACACATACACCTGTTCAAGTGTGTGAGACAAAGGATGACATCTTGGAGGAATTCTGCATACAACTCTACACACAAGTGGCTCATCTCTGAGTTGGGAACTGCCTTAATGTTTGACTGTTCACATGACCACAGCCCTCACCTGGTTTGGGGAGTAGATGAGCATGCCTTCGGGAAAAGGTGTTACCCCTGTGCTTCTAAGAGTGACCGCGTTCGTCACCTGGTATAGCTTAAAAAAAACAAACCGAGGGAACGCCTCCTGCGTGACCCACACTTGGTTCCCAATGAGTTAATGTGGAGCATGGAGGAAGTGACAAACAACACCACCCTACCCTTACACACACGACAGAAAGTGAGAAGAAATCTCTTACAAATGGAGAGAAATTCCCACCTAGGCAGTCGTCACTGTGATGTTCCATTGTAAAATGTCCCAAATCACCAGGTGAAAACAGAGGGGGAAAAAATGTAAGAAAAGTAAACTAATGCAGCCACCACATCTAAGGATTTGTAAGCTGCAAAATATAAATTTTTTGGTTTTGGGTTTAATACAACTTTAACTCTTCCCTACTCCATCAAAACTACACAAAAATGTTTTGGCTTTTGATGCACTTTAAGCACACAATACATTTGCTTAAGACTAAATTACAGGCAGATTTTGAAGACATATATTAATACAGCTCTGCGTTCATAAATACATAATTAGCAAACAATGAAAATACCTGAATCTGACCTGCTATCAGGCACTTGCTGTTCCTGTACTTCATCTGACATCTGTCTTGGAGAGGGAAGTTCTGAACAAGAAGCCAATTAGTTGTATTGCAATGCTCATGCACTAACAATGGGACATGCTGATAGGAGGAGAGAGTAGATCAGCTTTTCTCAACCTTTTACCTTAAAGGAACCCTTGAAATAATTTTCAGGTCTCAGGATACAGTTGATAAAACCAATACATTAGTGGTCAGTGGTAAAAGAAATCCTCTTAATTTGGCAGTCATTGGGAAGAATGTCCCCCCCTTAAAAAGGTGGTCAGAATTCACTCTTACAGATAGATAAAAAGATTTGGCCCTGGAACTATGCAGGCACCATCCATCAAACAGGAGGTTAATCAGCCACAGCTCAAGGAACCCCTAGCAACCTAAAGAGGAACCCTACAGTAGGGTTTCTCATAACCCTGGTTGAGAGTGGCTGGTGTAGATTGACAAAGAGCAGTGTGACAGGGCTGTATAAGCCCAAGGTCACACTTGTGTTGGTCAGTAACGCTCACAAAATTGTGCAAGTTTTTGACAAGCAGTCAAAACGCACTGCTCTTTAGCAGACCCAAATCAAATATCCTACAACAAAGATCACATCATGGAAGACAAGCTATTATCAATGCACAAGGACATGGAATTAAAACATGTGGAGAGTTGGATGGACTTGTCCACTCTAGATCATATAGATTTGGGCACCCTGATGTTTAGGCAGGGCTGCTATTAAATTTAGTTGCCAGGCGATAAGACAAGGGCATATTGGATAATGATGCTTAATACTACCGCCCTCCTAGAATAAACACCGCTCTGCGCTACTAGGATGTGTTACTGGCAACCACTAAACAGGCCTTTGGTGGACCTATCCTATAAATAGTAGTTTGTAAACTAGTTGGCTATAAATATGAATAAATAAAAATATGTGCATACAGTGAATTACATACACAAATGAATCAATGAATAGGTATATACATTTGTGTAAAACCAATAAACTGATATGGATGTATGTGTATGTGAATAAAAGTGATAGGGATTAAATTAGTGGTGTGTAAATTAATCCTGATATAATGTAAATGTACAGTGGTCCTTATACATACATTATTGACAGCTGCTGCTTAGAAATATAGAAATGTGGAGAAATACAAAAATCATTGGTGGACTGCGCACAGTCCACTCCAAAACGACCCTTGTAGCAGCGCTATTGTAACAGGCTGCTAGGCCGTAAGCCTTAGGCCTATCGTGGGGACATCTGGCTGCTAGGCTGTCTGAGGGCCTATCCAGAAGCAGGAGAGCAGCGTAGGGTTGGGACTGCAGACTTGTAGTCAAACCAGAAGTAACGGTTCCGCCTGTCGGGGAACCAGACCTGGTTGGAGGTAAAAGGGAAGCTGTCGCCATTAAGGGACCATCCACCTTGTTACCAGAGACTACTGTGAGTAAGCTGAGGCTAGTACCAGAGCAGAGTTCTCGCCAGCTGGGGATGGTGAAGAAGTGGGAAAACTCCAGCAAGTGCCAAGTCAGGGACCCAGCGGGACAGCAGAGGAGACGCTTGTGGAGCATCAGTGAGTTCCAAGCCAGGACAGTGAAAGAGCTCAGGGGATCCAGTGGCTACTGGATCTGAAGTCTAGTGAGAGAGACTGGGAGCTCATTGAGTGAAGACTCACAGTGAGTGACTGTGGAGTAAGATGAGAACTGTTTGTGTTGCAAATAGTTGGATACAATTACAGTTAGTACTTTCTACAACATTGTTGCCATAGGAGACAGCATCCTACCTATACAGAAGTGGTGTCCGGCTGGAGGCCTTCACCTGTATAGCTGTCTGCGTATAGGAGTCTCCGAGTCTGCCAATTGACATTGCATCTACCTAAGGGTGTCCTGGCCCCAACCCTTTCTCTCACAGTTTTGTTTAAGAGACAATAAATCTCTTTGCATTTAAAAAGTGTCTGGCGCCACTGTTTCATCTTGCATTACACCCACCATGCCTTGTAACCCACTCTACACAGAAGGATGTCAGCTGTCCCTGACTCTGGAAGTCACCATCAGGCCTAAAGGGGCCTGGGACTTATCTACATTTGGCACCCAATGTGGGGCAAAGGCGTTATTCCTACAGCAGTCACCCATAGCAACCAGCTACATCGGGATTTCCTCTGGCTCCATGGAAAAGTGGCAAGTAATATCTTTACTTTGTATTGACTGTGTTATTGTGCATTCCAACCATGTGCTGAAGAACCAGCATGTCTCATTGCTCATGGGAGAGTATCAGCCTGGTCTTTTGACACTTTACGCCAGTGCTGCAAGGGTTAAAATTGACTCAATTAAAGTTTTGGAGCGTCGTGAAAGGAAAAGAGTATCTGCACCAAACTTTAGGCAGGGGGAGGAGTCCCCACTCTGCAGAGGAGGATAAGAAAGTGCTGATATGTGTGCCTGGTTGTGGGAAGGAGAAGATGGCACAGTTTGCAAGTACGATGGCGGATTGGAAGATGTATGCTCTGGGTTTTGGCTTTGGTCTGAGTGAGTCCAAGGGCGTTTTGACTGACACCGAAGTGTGGTATACACCTAAGGGTAGTCTTGCCCTGTACACGGCTGGAGGCTATGAGGCCTTGGGACTGATCTGCAGGAAGTGTTCCGGCTTGGCCATGCATCTGCCAAGCCAGGCATCCTCAGACAGAATATGGGGGGGGGGGGGGGGGGGGGGGGGGGGGGGTGGGCGGGGGGGGGGGGGGGGGGGGGCGGGGGGGGGGGGGGGGCCCCGAGGGGGGGGGGGGTCTGGCAGATGAAATGTGGCCTTTATTCTTATTATTATATTTTAATAATTATGTTTATTTGTTTCTTGATTTTAATCTAAAGTTGAATAAAATCATCCTTTGGAATATTGTATTGGTTGTCCTTGTGGACCTCAAAAGTCCATAGTGTCCTCCCTTTTGTTTCTCTCGAGCCCCTATGTTAGAAGAACTTCAAGCCCTGTATTTAGCTTGCCTTTAAAATAGATCTCCGAGGGCCGGCTACATACTATGTAGTGGCTTCCACAGGCTATGCAAACTATTATATATTTCAAACTCTTTTTTTAACTTTGTCAACCACAAACTTTCCCTGCTTGCCCTCCCAAAGTCACCATGTGCTCTTATGAAAGATGCATAGGAAAGACGGCCCGAAATATGTTGCTGTTTACAAATACATAAATCAAAATCATGCCTTCTGATTACCTGTCATGATTCAAACCATGCAGGTGATATCTGATACCCAACCCTGCAATGTGATTCCAATAAAGTGTTGGCTCTTTCTCACAACTTTCCAATCTAGAAAGGGATAGAGCTTATAAGAACGATGATTAATGGGCACAGTGATAAAACGGCTCTGAACATCTGTGTATAAAATTCATTTATTAAATTATATAAATATGTACTTTAATGAGTGAAAGATACTTACACTGCCATCCATCAAAATAAACTCAGGAAATACTTCACATTATGATCCTTTTTTTTTTTTTTTTTTAACCTAAAAAGGTTGTGAAATCTGAATCCTAATAAAAGAATGTTAAATTTGCCATCATGAACAAATATGTTTGTACAGGTGCATTGAATATTCCCTTTTCATTTAATACCTAAACTGATGAAAATATTGACCACAATTTCGAGTAGATTCCAGTACTGTTACCTTCACATTGTATTCATTATTAATAAAATATGTTTTTTTTTTTTCTTGAATGACCGTGTCACATGGACGTCAAGGCAGAATAATCTGTAATAATATGTAAATTGAAAACTGTATGTATTTTTAGATTTAAAAAAATGTGGGTACATCATTTTATCTTTCTTCTGGAAGTTCAAAACACCAATAAGCCACTACACAATGCCTTCCATCTGGCAACCCATTCCTACCCAGTAAACTGATTTATAAGGCTTGCCATGCATGGACAGGCTGAATTTTGATCCATGTATGGGCAAGGTGGTTGTACAGAAGGCGATCTAGCGATTGCCTTCTGTTCAAACACCCTATCGGATTTTTGCCGGTCAATCAGCATTGCTGGTCATAGCCAGCATAGAAATGCTGATCAGTGTATTTTGACCGTGGGGAAGCTTTCCAATGGTCAGAATACAATAGATCAATGGAAGGATCCCCCCATCCACACTGAGTGTGAATGGAGTAATCAAGTCAGTCTTTTTCGTTCAACCTGCTGGTTGAAATAACAAAACTGACTTATGTATGGGCTGCCTTAGAAATCTGTACTTAGCTGCTTATAATTGAATGAAACTAAATTTGCTGTAGGTCAAATTCAAGTCATACTTATTTACATAAGTAAATGTAATTTTATATTATGAGGCAGATTTAAAAAGAAATGAACTTGACTTTTCAGAAACATTCACTGTCATTTAAAACACATGCACTTGGTAGATTTATCATCAGTGAATGTTTGGTGGGTATCAGTGTCTTATAAATTGCATTTTTGACTTGACAGGTAAATTTATTTTGACAATAATTCCTATATAAACTATCCTCCACCCACACTAAACCAACCCTCAACACCCAGTCCAATAAGCCAATAAGGCCCAACCTTTTGGCATTAAGCCCCCAAGTCCTTCCCTCCCTCTCTTCCCATTTAAAAAAAGTAAAAAAAAAAAAAAAAAAGCAGTAATCACTCTCCGCATGCTCTAGGGTTGCCATCTGTGTTGTCCTCTGCCACTGGATGCCAGTCATCTTCTGATTGAAAGACACCCAGCATCATGTAAACACCAAATCTCCATGGGCACACATCCTGGGGGTGCGTCATCACAAAACCAGGGATTAAACTGAAATGTTGTATAGAGAGGTGCTCTCATGTCATAACCTTCTGTACAGCATTGAGGTCTGTCCACCTTCCATGCTAGGGAGGATGCAGAAGGACCTTAGCTTGTCAAGTCACTGTGTTGGAGATATCTGGAATTAAAATGTTCAAAAAATGTAATGCCTGGGTTGATGGGAGGGAAGGACTGCGTGTGCATGTGGTGTATGTGTTTGGGAGGGGAAGGGTTTGTGAAAAACAAACAGGGTACTTTCATTACACATCGGACTGGTGAGAGCGTGCTTAGAGACAAAACTTAAGCCAGGAGTTGTGAAAGTTGAGGCCTCACTAGCAAACTGAGTTCTCTGTGCAAGGTGCAGATCTTAGTGATAAGTCCTATTCAGCTGCTTACAGAACAAGTGAGTTCAATCCTTTCCCTGATGTGTTATAAAGAAAAACTGTAACTTCCTTATATTGTGGGTCAAGGTTTTACCCATCTAGAGTGAATATAGTGTAAAACCGCCTGTACCTTCTCTTAGATCTGACCATTTCCAGAGTGTTGCCCTTCAAGGCCTTTACATACATTGGGGTTGATTTACCAAAGGCAAATAGACCATGCACTTTGCAAGTGCAGCTGCTCCAGAGCTTAGTAAATGAGCTAAAGCTTAATTTTACAAAAAATACAAAACCATATGTGTAGCACCCTCTAGAGTGCAGTCTAGAGTAGGAAAATTGGGTGGGTCAGCCCATTATTATTGTGTAGCCTGGCCAGCAAAGAGAGTCAAGTGGAAGATGGAGTGAGGAAACTGTGTTGTGTGGCCTGGGAGGAGACCTGGGGCTGAAGGGGCTCTGCTGGAGGCCGAGGCTGGTTGCTGAGAAAATAAGGACAGAGGGATCTCTACTGCCCTACAGTTTCTTCTAGTAAACACCCTGGCCTGTAAAGAAGGACCAGGACAGCAGGAGACCTGAACAGAAGTCTCGTCCAAAGCAGCAGGATTTCCAGAGACAGTGTGAGTACCTCTATAGCCCCAGGGCCAAAAAGGGTTAAGGCTGCCAGATGTAGTATCTAGCAAGCTTTTCTGAGACTATGCCAACAATCTAAACCAAATCCCTTGTTCTGGGACTTTCCACCAATCATCCAGGTGGGCTGATATTTTCAAGAGAGAGGGGACATAGAGCTCCTGCAAGTTGGGACACAGAGCTCCTACAAGGGGGATTGCCATTGCCAATTCCAGAAAGATTGTTGCTGTTTCGTAGGGAATGCAGTCAAAGATTTGTCATTTTTGCAGTGTACATAGTGAAGAAAGCCATCCTTACTTGTGTTCTTCAAGTCAAGTTGGGCATACCATAATCCCTATTCCCTATCCAAGTTATTTTTTCCCAATAATACAACAAAAACAAATTAAATATATGTGTAGCACTGACCCTTGAAGGAGATGCTGGTTATTTTTAGGCTTACCTTTACCTTCTTGACCTCGTGTGCGTCTAGGGGTTTCCCGAGGTAGATGGCCCAAAGAACTGTAGAAACTGACACTGGATCCACTTTAGGGATTTTTATTTGCAAAACGTTAGACTAAACACAGTCTCTCAATGAAGGAATAGAGGGTAAAGGTAGGAAGTTCAGGTACTCTTGGAACTGCTTGGAACTGAAAGTCTCTCACAATAAACTCCAGGAAATAGCCATTCGCAACTGGATATTTCAGCCATCGGATAAATCTCCTCTCAGTAGATATAGCAGTCGATAGGTGACTCAGATAAAGGAAAGTCTCTGCCACAGACTTGGTCATAGAACTTGTAAGTGAAAAGTCTCTGCCACAGACTTGGTTGTAACTGAAGGATAAATGAACTTAGAGAACCCTCATACGGTACCAGAATCTTGCAGCCGGTCTGGCGATACCATATGAGTGTGGATTCACCTGGTGTTCTTTTCAACTTAGCTTCCAGGCGCTTGCTGAGCAGCCAGCCTTGTGTGTGGCCCTCTTCTGACGAGTCCTCCCCTGGTTGCGCTCTCAGTTGCTAGGCCTCCCCAAAACCGAGACGGCACCGGACCACCTTGGAATCCTCCTTCCAGTTACTGTGCCTCGGGCTAGCCATCCCCGAGACTCGAAAAAAGGATGGATCCGCACCCCAGGCCATGAGGGCCCCTGAGGGCTGGTCAGGAGGACCAGGACCAAACAGATAGAAAGGTCTTCTGGACCAGATCCCCAGAAGCACGTGACCTCAGTACCTTAAGTACCCTCTCCCAGAACGCACAGTGAGACAATCCACTCACTGGTTGGTTCAGAGAAAGATTGGCACCCAATGCGTCCAACCGGACTGTGTTCCTATGCTTGCCAGAGGTGACACTGACACCTATGGCCAAGCAGTACACACTGCAATCCAGCCAAACTGGTACTGAGACCAGAATTTAGAACAATTAACCCCAAAACCCAACTGTGGTTTTAGGAACATTAAACCTACAAAAAATTAGACATGGGAACTGTCAAAAAATTTGTTTCGTTTCGTTTCGTCCCGTTTCGTATATAAAAAAAATTCGTAATTCGTGTACGAAATTCCGTTCGAATTCGTACGAAATACGAAATTTGGACGAATCGTAATTTTTTTTACGAATCGTTAGTAAAGTTACGAATCGTTACGAATCGTTACGAATCGTTAACGCGGCTAATGTATTGTTGGTTCTCATAACACAGAGAACAATTCGAATCCAACTACAAATATCGAATTTCAATTTCAAGTTACGAATCGTTACGAATCGTTATGAATAGTTACGAATCGTTACGAATCGTTATGAATAGTTACGAATCGTTAGTAAATCCAACTACCAATATCGAATTTCAACTAATTTGAACGAAATTATTATAGTAGATATAACGAATGAATTCGAATGAATTCGAATGACAAAGTGTCATTTTTGCAGAAAAAAAAAAAAGCGTAGGGGTCCCCCCAAATTCAATAACCAGGCCCTTCAGGTCTGGTATGGATATTAAGGGGGACCCCAGCCAAAAAAAAAAAAAAAAATGGCGTGGGGTCCCCCCCAAATATCCATACCAGACCCTTCAGGTCTGGGATGGATTTTAAGGGGAACCCCGGCCAAAAAAAAAAATAAAAAAATGGCGTGGGGTCCCCCTCAAAATCCATACCAGACCCTTTATCCGAGCACGCAACCTGGCAGGCCGCAGGAAAGGAGGGGGGGACGAGAGCGGCCCCCCCTCCCGCCTGAACCGTATCAGGCCACATGCCCTCAACATTGGGAGGGTGATTTTAATAAAGGAATTGTCAAAGACTGTCTCCTGTCATTTTTACCATTTTTGTCACCTTTTTTGGTGAAATGGTAGGGGTACTTTTGTACCCCCTTACCATTTCACACAGGGGGGGCGGGATCTGGGGGTCCCCTTGTTAAAGGGGGCTTCCAGATTCCGATAAGCCCCCCGCCCGCAGACCCCCACAACCACCGGGCACGGTTGTGGGGAAGAGGCCCTTGTCCTCATCAACATGGGGACAAGGTGCTTTGGGGGGGACCCCAAAGCACCCTCCCAATGTTGAGGGCATGTGGCCTGGTACGGTTCAGGCGGGAGGGGCGGCCGCTCTCGTCCCCCCCTCCTTTCCTGCGGCCTGCCAGGTTGCGTGCTCGGATAAGGGTCTGGTATGGATTTTATGGGGGACCCCACGCCATTTTTTTTGGCTAGGGTTCCCCTTAAAATCCATCCCAGACCTCAAGGGTCTGGTATGGATTTTGAGGGGGACCCTACGCCATTTTTTTTTTGGCTGGGGTCCCCCTTAATATCCATCCCAGACCTGAAGGGCCTGGTTATTGAATTTGGGGGACCCCTACGCATTTTTTTTATCAATGACTTCAATGAATGACAGTTCTCTGTATTACGGATCCAACAATTCATTTGCCGGCAATAGCTGCGAGTGATTTTAAATAGTTTTTTTTTTCCTGCAAAAATGACACTGTGCGGGAACATTTCTCTATATTAGATATACTGAATCTCGAATCATTCGAAGCATTCGTTATATCCGCTATTATAATTTCTTTCATATTAGTTGAAATGAGATATTTGTTAGTTACAATACAACATTCGAATTGTTCTCTGTATTACGGGAATCGGCAATTAGCCGCGAGTGATTTTAAATGTCTTTTTTTCCTGCAAAAATGACACATTGTACAGAGAGAGTTCTAAACACGGAAAAATGCCCCCCCTTCATAGACATACTATAGAGTATATAGTATATAGAAGGGCGCAGGTTTCCCGTGTTTAGAACTCTCTCTGTACAATGTGTCATTTTTGCAGGAAAAAAGACATTTAAAATCACTCGCGGCTAATTGCCGATTCCCGTAATACAGAGAACAATTCGAATGTTGTATTGTAACTAACAAATATCTAATTTCAACTAATATGAAAGAAATTATAATAGCGGATATAACGAATGCTTCGAATGATTCGAGATTCAGTATATCTAATATAGAGAACTGTTCCTGCAGTGTCATTTTTGCAGGAAAAAAAAACTATTTAAAATCACGAGTCGCAGCTATTGCCGGCAAATGAATTGTTGGATCCGTAATACAGAGAACTGTCATTCATTGAAGTCATTGATAAAAAAAATGCGTAGGGGTCCCCCCAAATTCAATAACCAGGCCCTTCAGGTCTGGGATGGATATTAAGGGGGACCCCAGCCAAAAAAAAAAAAAAAAATGGCGTAGGGTCCCCCTCAAAATCCATACCAGACCCTTATCCGAGCACGCAACCTGGCAGGCCGCAGGAAAGGAGGGGGGGACGAGAGCGGCCCCCCCTCCCGCCTGAACCGTACCAGGCCACATGCCCTCAACATTGGGAGGATGCTTTGGGGTCCCCCCCAAAGCACCCTGTCCCCATGTTGATGAGGACAAGGGCCTCTTCCCCACAACCGTGCCCGGTGGTTGTGGGGGTCTGCGGGCGGGGGGCTTATCGGAATCTGGAAGCCCCCTTTAACAAGGGGACCCCCAGATCCCGGCCCCCCCCCTGTGTGAAATGGTAAGGGGGTACAAAAGTACCCCTACCATTTCACCAAAAAAGGTGACAAAAATGGTAAAAATGACAGGAGACAGTCTTTGACAATTCCTTTATTAAAATCTTCTTTCTTCTTTCTTCTGGTCTTCCTTTCTTCATCTTCTCCTTCCGTCATCTTCTTCCATCGTCTTCTTCCTTCGATTCGCTTCTTCTTCCTCCGGTCTTCTCGTCCTTCTCGTCCGGCGTCGTCCTTCTCGTCCGGCATCGTCGTCTCTTCTCGCAGGCCGCTCCTCGCAATGGGAGGCTCCCGCTCTGTGAGGCTCTGCTCCGGGTGACAGGTCTTGTATAACGAAGGCACCTGGTGACCCCGCCCCCCCTCTGACGTCATGGGGAAAGCCATAGGGAATTCCACATGATGTCCCCGTGCGTCAGAGGGGGCGGGGTCACCAGGTGCCTTCGTTATAAAAGACCTGTCACCCGGAGCGGAGCCTCACAGAGCGGGAGCCTCCCATTGCGAGGAGCGGCCTGCGAGAAGAGACGACGATGCCGGACGAGAAGGACGACGCCGGACGAGAAGGACGAGAAGACCGGAGCAAGAAGAAGCGAATCGAAGGAAGAAGACGATGGAAGAAGATGACGGAAGGAGAAGATGAAGAAACCGAAGGATGAAGAAAGAAGAAAGAAGATTTTAATAAAGGAATTGTCAAAGACTGTCTCCTGTCATTTTTACAATTTTTGCCACTTTTTTGGTGAAATGGTAGGGGTACTTTTGTACCCCCTTACCATTTCACACAGGGGGGGGGGCGGGATCTGGGGGTCCCCGTGTTAAAGGGGGCTTCCAGATTCCGATAAGCCCCCCGCCCGCAGACCCCCACAACCACCGGGCACGGTTGTGGGGATGAGGCCCTTGTCCTCATCAACATGGGGACAAGGTGCTTTGGGGGGGACCCCAAAGCACCCTCCCAATGTTGAGGGCATGTGGCCTGGTACGGTTCAGGCGGGAGGGGGGCCGCTCTCGTCCCCCCTCCTTTCCTGCGGCGTGCCAGGTTGCGTGCTCGGATAAAGGGTCTGGTATGGATTTTGAGGGGGACCCCCACGCCATTTTTTTTTTTTTTTTTTTTGGCCGGGGTTCACCTTAAAATCCATCCCAGACCTGAAGGGTCTGGTATGGATATTTGGGGGGGACCCCACGCCATTTTTTTTTTTTTTTTTTTGGCTGGGGTCCCCCTTAATATCCATACCAGACCTGAAGGGCCTGGTTATTGAATTTGGGGGGACCCCTACGCTTTTTTTTTTTTATATCAATGAATGACTGTTTTTTAAATAGCTTTTTTTTGTGCAAAAATGACACTTTGTCATTCGAATTCATTCGTTATATCTGCTATAATAATTTCGTTTGAATTAGTTGAAATTTGATATTGGTAGTTGGATTCGAATAATTTGGAGCTGAAATTCGTAAACGGAATTTTTCCTGCAAAAATGACACTTTGTCATTCGAATTCATTCGAATCCATTCGAATTCATTCAAATTCATTCGAATTCATTCGAATCATTCGGCGACAAAATTCGTAAACGGAATTTCGTATTCCGTACGGAATTCATAAAAAAAAAAATTTGTACTACAGATTCGTAAATTCGTACGAATTTCGAAAAAATTCGTACGAATTACGAATTCGTACGAAACGAATCGCACATGTCTACAAAAAATATAGCGCATGCTCATTATGAGCCCGGAGCTACATATGTTAAATATAAAAAAGATGAGACTGTGCCGAGTTAAAAAATTGGCAACTTTGTCAAGCCTCAAAATCACATGCAATTGCAAAATCACTAAAAATGATCTTGTCCAAGACTGTAAATAGCCAATGTGTTAAAAAAAATAAAAATGTATAACTCATCAATTTATACTACATACATTACATTAAGCTGATCTCTTTTATGTGTACAGTATATAAAAAAAATAAAAATTGAAGTCTACAGCGATTAAAGTCATTCTCTCCACAGCAACAATCAGCACTCCCATTAAGATTTATGATTAACATTTGCAAACTGGAACTGACAACAAAAGCCTCATCACCCTATCTACACAATCTAGTTTATCTATCTATCTATCTATCTATCTATCTATCTATCTATCTATCTATCTATCTATCTATCTGTCTGTCTGTCTGTCTGTCTATCTATCTATCTATCTATCTATCTATCTATCTATCTATCTATCTATCTATCTATCTAGCTCTATGTTGATCTCTATCTATATCTATCTTGAGCTCTATAAAGTAAGTTTACTATGAAGGAAAACAGGAATATGTAAATTCTCCTGTGATTACCTAGTTCTTCTCATTTTTGTAATAGCTGAATAAAATATGTTTGTTTATTTACTTCCATGTTATTTTTTGCCTGCTCTTGGCATGGTCCAGGCTAGAGGAGCAGGTGGCTAAAGCCACAAGTTTCTATAGAGCCTTTGAAGTAACATGAAATGCAAGCTGAAATAATTAAAGGAAATTATACAAGATTATCCTGGATTGCTAAATGTAAATTTGTAAAGCATTTTTTTATTGATGTAGATTTAAGGATAGGAAAGTTCTAGCAAACAAACGGATTACTTGAGTTCCTGCTCTGGTTGCTTCAAAAAGAAAATCTGTAAAATGACATGAAGCTTGTGAAAGCAGAGCTCTGGGGTGAGAATATCCAATGGTGGGGGCTCATGCAAGCATGATGAAAAGTCCATGGTACCTAGACTGCAGTACCTTTAGAGATAATACGTTTTATATTCCATATCATGTGCCTCATCCCAGCCCGGTATTAGGAAACTCACTGCCTCCTTGTTGAAGCAGGTAGTGTTGCTTGTTGCCTCGGTAATTAGGAGAACCAGTGCTACATGCTGATAGTAGGAACAGTTCTGCCTAAGGCCAACCCTGGGGCAGTAATTTTGCTTTTTTTTCCCTTACCTTTTCCAGGTGTCTGTGGGCAGGTCTCATAAAGTGCAGCATCAGTCCTCTTCCTCTTTGGATCTTCCCCAAGCAGTGGGTGGTACTCAATGATGCAGACAGTGGCACTGAAGTCAGCACCACTCCCTGCACCATTGTACATAACTGCAGGGAACTGTGGTAAACCTCCTCAGCGGAGGGATCCATGACTTCCTGCATTAATGTTATGTTCTCAAGCAATCTGGAAGTGTGAGGACATCTAGTAGTGAAAATACGTTTTTGCAGAGGCGAGCACTGAAGTGGTGGGCACGACTGCCAGGGAAGTCTTTTACTTTAAACCCCTGGGGGGATGTTTCCCAGATTGGGGCTTTAAAGTGGATGTAAACCCTCTTCTATACCCTGTGAAGTGAACAGCCTCAGATGATACACAGGGATAAAATCTCCCTACATAGGTTTTACTTGTATATCTGCTGTCTTAAACTTGCTATATTCTTTAGAATTCGAACATCATGTTAACATTTTTACTTCCTCATTCAGCAGTAGGAGTGGATTCTTAGCATACACTGTGTGACAGCTGATTGGAGGAAAGGCACACACTCCCCACTCCACATAGGCAGAGGAAGGAAGGAATGTGCAGAGCTATGTTGTGAAAAGACAAGCTCTCTGCTAGTCTATTTATAGCACCCACCCCGAAAAACTTCAGGCTGGTTTTATCTCAGTTGTCGGAGAGCTTGTCAGAAGTTATCATGCTGATAACAGAGGAATGAAACAGCAGAAAGACACATGACTAAGGCCCCTTTCACACTGGGGCGGTGCGGGCATCGGCGGTAAAGCAGTGCTATATTTAGCCCTGCTTAACCGTCGTTTTAGCCGTGGCATTCGGCCGATAGCGGGGGGTTTTAACCCCCGCTAGCGGCCGAAAAAGGGTATTGCCGCTGTGTCACATTGATTTCAATAGGTAGGAGCGGTATAGGAGTGGTGAATACACCGCCCCTTCACCACTCCAAAGATGCTGCTAGCAGGACTTTTTTTACCGTCCTGCTAGCGCACCGCTCCAGTGTGATAGCCCTCCGGCTTTCACAATGGAGTTAAAGGACCCACTTTTTTCAGGCGCTATACAGGCACTATTTTTAGCGCTGTAGCGCCTAAAAAACACATCAGTGTGAAAGGGGCCTTAGGGCTTTGGAGAGAGAATTAAACACTACAGATATATGTGCCCAGGGCAAATTGAATGAATCAGGTTTACGTCCACTTTAAATAGAGGACAATTGGGTCACAAGCCTAAACAAAAATCTGCCCAAATTGTGCAACTATTCCCCACTCTATAAAAACAAAATGTCTGGGGGGCGCATGCGCGAAGCCTAACATGGAGGACGCTTCCTGCTAGAGCTCCGCACTCCTCACCGCTAACTCAGGAAACATATAGCCGTCTGAGCCACCCTCACGCTCCATTCTTCCAGGGATCGGTACCCGAAGCTCCCTAGCACAGACCGGGATGGTTCTAACAGGACATCGTGGCAAAAACAAGCCAAAACCCATCAAAGAGGCCCTCGCCCGCGCATCAACCAAAATGGCGGCGAAAGCACTCGCCAAACAACAAGCGGCGTCTTCGCCCAGGCCCGAGCCCACAGACAGTGGGGAAGAAGATGAATCGGATTTTCACATCGGTTCTCCGTCTCTACCATCACCAGGTATGAACCAAAGCTCCTTTCTCCAATATATGGAGACCATGCTCCAGAAGGCCCTGAAAGCCACCTCGGACCAAATCACCACCAGACTCTCACGGGAGATCCGTGAAATAGGCCAGCGCACATCAGACCTTGAGACCCGGATAGACGATATCGAACTGACCCTGCAGGAACATGCCCAAGAACATGCAGCTCTCCGTGAGGAGAACGCTACCCTTCTATCCCGCCTCGAGGACGCCGAGAACCGGTCCCGCAGGTCGAACCTCAGGCTCAGAGGAATCCCCGAAGTGATAGATGATGTACAATCTTTTACTACAGCCCTGTTTCAGGAGCTAGCCCCATCAATCCCTATCGAACGGTTGGAATTCGATCGCGTCCACAGAGCCCTGACCCGCCGTCAGAGTGATGGTCCGCCACGAGACATCATCATAAAGCTCCACTTTTTCCGCACCAAGGAGCAGCTTCTAACTGCGGCACGCAACAAAGAAGCGTTACTATTTCAGGGCCACACTTACCAGCTATTCTCTGATCTTGCTCCTCTAACCATCGCAAAGCGCAGAGCCATGAAACCGCAACTCCAGGTACTCATGCAACACCAGATCAGATACACATGGCGATTCCCCTTCGCCCTGCAATTCACCCACCAAGGCCAGCAGCATACCTGCACATCCCCGGATTCCCTGCAGCGCCTTCTGGAGTCACTACGTCTAGCAACACCAGAGAACCGGTCAGATCTCAATCTCCCCCGCACACCAGCACGATCGGCTGCACACCCATACTCGGCCACACCGACCCGACACCAACCGACGCCTTCATCGATTCGTAGAGGGACCCCTTCACGGCCACCAGAAGACAACTTCTCCAGCCCAAGAGCCCGTCCGCCTCGCTGATCCCGATGAGGTTGTCTTCAGATTTACCTTTCTCTTTTTGCATGTCTCCCCTCCTGATACCAGGTCCTCGGTAGCCTAAAACAGAGCGTTTAGGCCTTCCTTTTTTCATCCTGGAACACCCGAACCGAGACCTAGGGGGACATCCACCCGGTATGTACCTTCTTTCTTTTCCCCTCCTCATGGAACTGCTTCCCTACAACCGAAACATGATGGCTCAGACGGCCCCCAACCCTACGATATAACACCCCCTTCTCCTCCCCTCCTTTTTATTTTTAATTTTTTGTCCCCCCCTTCCCCCCCCCCCCCTTTTTTTTTTTTTTAAGCTTTAATCTTAATTTCAGAATTCCCTTTTGATGCTGGACAGTAGCCCTACATATGTGTACTATTGCCTATTTGGCCAGTCTCGCATTATCCTGCTGACCTGGACAACCACTTTTGCACTATTTGCTATTCTTGTTGCCTAATAGGTTATATATCTGTGCTACACAATGAATCTGTTGCATCATGTTTAGGAAAGTATCCCTTTTCCCCCCTCCCCCCCATTCTCTCCTCCTTCCTTTCCCTCAGATCCCCCTTCCCCCCCTCCCTCCCCCCCCCCCCCCCCCCCCCCCCCCCCCTCTTTCCCTCCCCCCCTCCCTCTTTCCCTCCCCCTCCTCCCCCCCTCCCCCCCCTCTCCCCCCCCCCCCCCCTCCCCTTTTCCCTCTCCTCCCCCCCTCCCCCCATCCCCCCCCCCCCATCCCCCTCCTCCCCCCATCTCTCCCCCCCCCACCTCACTCTTCCCATCTCCTCCACCTTACCCTTCCCCTCATTCTTCCCCTGCTCTCCCCCTCCCCCCCCCCCCCCTTCCCCTTTCCTTTTACCCTCTCCCTCCCTTTTCCTCGTCCCACCCCCCCCCCCCCCCCCCCCCCCTCACCATCTTTCTCCACTTCCCTCTTAAAGCTTACCTCATCCAAGTGCTAAATGTTACATATGTTTCATATATTATGAGGTCTAAATGTTACCGCATCTCATACCTTGTTTATTGTTTATACTAAGTTTTGATGTTATTTTTACTATCTCCCTTTAGCGGTGGGGAGCAGTCACTGCTTACCCCCTTCCGGTGCACCCACCCTGTGTCTGGCTTCAGTGACAGGGTCTGTGCACTCCTTAGTTGGGCATTTTATTTAGCCCACTACACTACTGCCTGTAAATGGTGTGCCCTACGCACCACCCCCCCTCCCCCTCCCTCCCTCTTCTCTCGCTTTTCCTCCTTCTCTATCTTCTTTCCCCTCTTACCTTGTCGGTCGGCACACACACACGACCCACTACTTCTTAATAGACATACCCCGCCATTACTATGGCTCATTTAAATATCCTTTCCCTTAATGTTAAGGGACTTAATTCCCCAAATAAAAGAGTGAAAGCGTTCCAGACTTTTGCGTCCCTTAAAGCCAATATAGTTGCACTCCAGGAAACCCATTTTGTGGCCAAGCATACTCCCAAATATTTTAGCTCTCGCTACCCTCAAGTCTTCACAGCCTCCGCATCCACTAAACACAGGGGAGTTCTACTTGCTTTCCACCATACCCTCTCTTTTATCCCCTCAACCGAAATAAAAGACCCTGAAGGACGCTACATCATCTTAGTAGGCCTATTACAAGACGTTGAAACTACTATAGTGTCCTACTACGCACCAAATACCAACCCAATCCCCTTCTTCTCACACCTCCTGCAGGTCGTTAAACAGCACTGTAGAGGCACCCTCTTTATGTGCAGTGATTCTAACTTAACTCTTCTCCCACACCTAGACAAATCTCCATATACCCCTGAACGTCATACCCTCTCAATTCAGTTCCGCAAACAACTTCAGGAAGCTTCCCTTATAGATACATGGCGAGAATGTAACCCGCTGAAGAAAAACTATACATTTTATTCCTTCCCCCACAAGTCATTTTCAAGGATAGACCACATATTCGTCCCTACATCCTCTTTCCTGATAGTACAGAACTCCGTTATCTCTCCGATCCCCTGGTCAGACCACTGTGCAGTTGTCACCACAATTTCCTCACTAATCCCCCGACCCACTAGCAGCTCATGGTGTTTGAATGAATCACACCTCACCAATCAATCCTATTGTTTTGATATCCAAATAGCCCTTAGAGAATATCTACAACACAACTCCACCCCAGAAATATCCCCAATCCTCCTCTGGGAAGCTCACAAGCCTGTCATCCGAGGCAAATGCATTTCTGTAGCCACCCATCTCAAAAGAGATAAAAAGCTGAAACTGCAACAATTAGAACTCTCCTTTCACCAACAATTTCTACAATTTCAAGCCTCTCCTACCGAGGAAAACAAATTATCCCTAGATAAAACCAGACTCGAGCTTGACCTTTTACTTGCCGAATCTGCCGATAAAGCAATTCGTAGCTCCAACCACACGATCTACACTAAATCTAATAAACCTGATACATTTATGGCCCTACGACTTCGTCGACCTGACAGAATTCACAAACCGATCAGACTCAAAATTGCGAACGACATCCACACTAGTAATCCCCTTAAGATTCTCTCGGAATTTCGTAACAAACTTGCCAAACTATATGAAAATAGTAACGAATTCCCAGTACATCAAGCAGAGGCACTATTTAGCAATCTCCCAATACCCCAACTCTCTGACTCCAATAGAGAATCTATGGACTCCCAAATCACGATTGCCGAGGTCTTGGCAGCCATCAAAACGTTAAAACCTAACAAACGCCCTGGCCCGGATGGTTTACCTAGTAATTATTACAAGAAATTCGCAGATATACTGGCCCCTCTTCTTGTCAAATCCTTTAATGCCCTTCTACACCAACACTCCTTTGGCAGGGACACCCTCACGGCCATCATCTCCATGATTCCCAAACCCAATACAGACGACACCCTCTGGTCCAATTACAGACCTATATCCCTACTGAATGTGGATATAAAGATTCTAGCAAAAATCCTAGCTCTTCGTCTCAACCCAATTATAGGCAAACTGATCCACAGGGACCAAGTGGGGTTCATCCCCCAGCGACAGGCCAGCGACAACATTAGACGGGTCATTCTTCTACAGCATCTAGCGAAATCACGTAATATACCCATGCATCTCCTATCGCTCGATATTAGAAAAGCTTTCGACACTGTCTCCTGGTCCTACCTAGATTTCATCCTGAAACGCTGGGGCTTTGGTCCTCACTTTCTCCAGTGGATCAGAGCCCTTTACACTAATCCCCAAGCTTTTGTAAAATACTCAGGATTTCGCTCAGAAAGTTTCCCAATTCAGAGAGGGACAAGACAGGGTTGCCCCCTCTCCCCTTTAGTTTTTGCCCTGGCAATTGAACCCCTAGCTGAACTAATTAGAACAAACCCCAGTATTCAAGGCCTGGAGATTGCTTCAGTCACCCACAAACTATGCTTATTCGCTGACGACGCACTCCTATTTATCACCTCACCCCATACTACACTGCCAAATCTCCTACTACTCCTGGACAAATTTGCTCGGATCTCAGGCTTGGAAGTTAACCAGTCAAAATCTAAGACCCTTAATGTATCCCTGCCCACATCCACTCTCACCCAGCTTCAAAACAATTTCTCTTTTCAATGGTCCTCCACATCCTTACCCTACCTAGGAATAAAGCTCACTACTAACCCGTCAGATCTATTCCAGAAAAATTACCTCCCCATGTTGGCCCACCTCACTTCTCTTCTCAACGCCTGGCGACCCCTTTGTATTTCCTGGTTGGGTCGCATAGCTGCGGTCAAAATGTCGCTACTCCCCAAACTGCTGTATCTTTGCAGAGTATTGCCCATTTTAGTACCCCCCTACTTCCACAGAATTATCCAAAACCGAGTGTTCAAGTATATATGGGGCTCTACAAGACCTAGGGTCTCCAGAAAGATCTTACTCCGCAACAAAAACTCTGGTGGTTTGGGAGTACCGAATTTTCTTAAATACTACCATGCGGCCCAACTAGCACAAATAACGTTATACCTCGCCAAAGATGAGATCCCGATCTGGGTGAGCCTGGAAGCAATTGATCTTTACCCTACCCTTATCTCCAACGTCCTATGGTTACCAGCCCCGCTACGAGGGCCCATTCCTAATCCCGTGACCCTTCACTCTTTAAGACTCTGGGATAGACTACGAGCCTCCTTTGCACTAACATCTCCCCATATTCCACTCCTCTCCTTCCTAGATCATCCTCAATTTTATCCAGCCTCCTCTGAACCAGCCTCTTTCCAAACCTGGAGGCGACTCGGTCTGAGTCGTATATGTGACTTAGTTGTAGGGACCTCTATAAAAACGTTCGTAACCCTACAATCTTCAACGCAACTTCCCGATAGGGAATGTTTCCGTTACCTTCAGGTGAGTCACTTCCTACAAACACACTTAGGGTCTAGCTTTGCACTAGGCCCCCTATCCATATTTGAAAAGGTATGCGACTCAGACCCACACGCCCCAGGTATCATATCAGATTTCTATTCTTATCACACCTCTGCCCCAGGTGCTCTCCCTCCCTATGCCCAACAATGGTCCAACGACCTCACCAAAGACCTAGATGCAGATGAATGGTCCACTGTCTGGGCCAATACCAAAATATCATCCCAAAATATCCTTGCGCTCGAAGCCAGCTACAAAGTACTAATGAGATGGTACCTGGTCCCGGCCAGGATTGCCAGGTTCCTCCCATCATATTCTCCTAACTGCTTTAGAAACTGCGGTGAACGAGGCACACACCTCCACATATGGTGGACATGTCCTATAGTGCACAGCTTCTGGGCAACAATATTCCAGATGATCTCTACATTAACCCAAGATGATTTCCCCCCAGACCCCTCCCTAGCTCTTTTAAAACTCCTCCCAAATCACCTTACTAAAGCACAAACTCGGCTCATTCTGCACCTTACCACAGCTGCCAAGCAAACCATTGCAAAAGCCTGGAAAACCCCTACCCTCCATATAGCCGAAACTAAAAACAGGGTCACCCAAGCAATGATCCACAGCAAAATTGAGGCCACCATCCTAGATAACATCCCCAAACACTTAAAAATTTGGCACCCCTGGATCAACCATTTCCTACCCCAAGACTTTGATAACAGTCTACTTGAGCCATAATCCCTTTTATAAAAAAAAAACTCAACCTCAAAGCTTACTTTCCCGTCCTGTGTGTGCCGTCCGACCCCCCTCTCCTTTGCTGCCCTCCTTCTTCCTTTCTCTCCCTGTCCAACACTACTGCTTCACCTTCCCCTCCTGGGCCCCCTCTCTTCTCCCCCTCCCCAAATCCAAGGTAACGCTCTGCTTCCTTATGACTGGTTCGGCTGATAACCTATCTCCCCCCATATAGTGTGTTACCTTCAGTTTGTCCACCTTGTTAATAGGGGCTCTGGCCCGATTCTGTTTACAACTTTGTAATTGCCTAATTTCATATGTGCACTTATGCTCTCCCTGCCTGAGCACCTTGTATTGTACTATTGCGTCATCCTTACGCACGTTACTGAGTACTATGTATGCACTTATTCTAAATGGCTGAACTGTTGTTATTTATGTAGGTATGTGTGTGTAGAAAAATAATTTCTCATATCCCCGTATATTGTTTTTGCTTAGTTTTTTTATTTTTTTTGTTACCAATAAAATATTTAAAAAGTAATGCCGCGTACACACGGTCGGAATTTCCGATGGAAACAGTCCGATGGGAGCTTTTCAACGGATTTTCCGACCGTGTGTATGCCCATCGGTCTTTTTCTGTTGGAATTTCCGACAGACTTTGGATCGAGAACCTGTTCTCAATTTTTCCGATGGAAAACCTTTCTATCGGATTTTCCGATCGTGTGTATGCGATTCCGACACGCAAAATTCTGACGCATGCTCGGAAACAATTCGACGCATGCTCGGAAGCATTAAACTTCCCTTTTATAGTGCTGTCAAATGTGTTTTATGCCGCTGTGTTACAGACCGTCGGAATTTGGTGTGACCGTGTGTAGGCAAGACAGTTTGAGCGAAATTCCGTCGGATTTCCGACGGGAAAACCATCAGAGCTTTTTCCGACGAGAATTCCGACCGTGTGTACGCGGCATTACACTCCCTGGGATTGAAAAGTTTCATAGTTACGCTGGAATCGCTGTTGAGATATTTGTATAACGCTATGATATCTCCTCTCAAGCGTCTCTTCTCCAGGGAGAGCAAATTTAGCGCTTGTAATCGTTCCTCATAATTGAGGTCCTCCGGCCCCCATATTAGTTGCCCTTGTCTGGACTCTCTCCAGCTCCAGCACATCCCTTCTGAGGATTGGTGACCAGAACTGGACGGTATTACATATTCAATACTACCTAACCAAACAGGGCTGTGTTTGTATAAAAGTGCTTTAGTTGGTAGCTATACGCCTGCTGCAGTTCCTAAGAAATGTATTTATTTGGTTTTTGCAAACACTGGCTTTTATAGTATTTGCTTCTATTGTGCATAAGAGGCAGGCCTAATTTAAAAGGACATGTTCATTTTGTTTTTGTACACCATTATTTAGAGGTTAACTAAACTTGACATATTATTATAATTCGAGGAATCTAAGTGAATTCATACCCTCAGATCACATATAGAAAGTCTATATTTGATGCCCAAACTGGGAGGACAAAGTCGTAGGGGTACGGCTCCATGTGGAAGGTGCGAATTCTGCAGATTTCTTATGAACTCTGCTGAGCTGGCCCTTCCTAATGGCAGTATTTATAAACCTCACTTTTTTGCCAAATTTCAGTCAATTGGGGTTGTCTACTACATGGCATGTGAATGTCAAGCATTCTATGTAGGAAAGACTAAAAGACCGTTCTTTCATAGAATAAGGGATCATGTCTCCCTTGTCCAAAAGAAAAGAATGGAAACCCCTATCAGCAGACATATGGGACCCTACCATGCGTTCCAGGTGTCTAAAATTCGATTTTTCCCACTTGAACATATACTGACCCATGATAGAGGAGGTGATGTGGATAAGGCTCTCCTTCAACGTGAGACGAGATGGATTCATTCACTGGCAGCCACTGTCTATCCAGGCATGATCCAGGCATGAATTAATCCATCAGCTACAAACTGTTCCTCTAGACTAGATTTTAGCCATGTTCTTTAAATAATAAAAATACAAAATTTACCTTTGCCACACTTTTTATAGTCTGGCAAAATCTCCAGCTTTGTAACTGGTATGTTGTCTCGATTTGTAACTTGAATTGTCAGTCTGTATTGTGTATATATTCACTATGGGTCATGCCCTCTTTTTTGATTTAATTTGTTGTTTGTTCTGAGTAGGCACCTTTCTTTTTTATCTTCTCTTTTTTTCACTTTTTGTCCCTTTTTAGGAGACAATTATTATTATAATATTTTATTATTATTATTATATATTTTATATCTATCTTCAACAATGTAGGGGTTCTTTTTGGATCTGGCAACCATAGGGACGCCCAGGGCGTCACACTCAGTGTAGTCTTCATTGACCCCACTAGGTGGCGCCATTCGCCAGTGGCTGATTCCGGTTCCCCAGTTGGTTGGCTGGTTTTGGTTGATCCAGGCAGCCCCCAATTGGAATTTACTATTCCTCACGTCGTTTGACATCTATTTTGTTAGGTTGGTGCGCCCATTTTTTCTATCCTGATGCCGGATGTTTATACATCTAATGCCGTGTACACACGACCGGACTTTTCGAACCGAACTGGTCGGACGGAACAAATCCGTCTGACAATTTGACCGTGTGTGGGCTTCATCGGACCTTCAGCGGACCTTTTTTGTCGAAAATCAGACGGACTTTAGATTTAGAACGTTTCAAATCTTTCCAACGGACTCGAAAAATCTGTTCGTCTGTATGCTAGTCCGACGCTAGGGCGGCTATTGGCTACTGGCTATGAACTTCCTTATTCTAGTCTGGTCGTACGTCATCGCGGTCAAATCCGTCGGACTTTGGTGTGATTGTGTGTAGACAAGTCCGATTCGAAAGTCCGTCGAAAGTCCATCGAAAAGTCAGACGGAATTCAGTTCGTCGAAAAGTCTGGCCGTGTGTACATGGCATTAGCGTCATTTCTGGCAGTGGTTGTTTGTGGTTTGGTTGGCGCTTCCGGGTTTGGCATCTGTCGACTTTTACGTCACTTCCTGGGCGCTGCCATTACCATAGCGTCACTTCCGGCTTGCTATTTGGCGCCCACAAAACGTCCTCACCTCCCTTTTTTAGCGCCAAAGCGGCTCACAAACAGGAAGGTGGAGGAGGGTATATAAACATGCCGGTTTTGGACTTCATTTGTGGTCCAGCATAGGCAGGGGAGAGACATACTATCGAACTTTTTGGTTTAAGGTAACTTTATTTATCCTTATAGCATCACCTTCTCAATTGCCTTGAAGATTTTGGAATAACTGAATAGTGACTGGATTACTTATATACTTTTCTGATTCAAGGGTTATATTCTGACTTTCTGAAATCTCAGAAACCAATCCATCTCATCTCTTTCACCATCCCTTCCGATTTTTTCTATCTACTCTGGGATTGGAAGTTATCAAACAATCTGAAGTCTCGGAATACATCAAAAGATCCTGTTTGTGGGGTAAAACCAGAGACTAGTCTCCCTTTTTGGATTTTACCGATAATGATTTGGGGATTATCTTTTATATTCCCAGGTTTAATTGTCATTATTACTCTCCCTTTCAGTTGGACCATTTAAGCGGTTGTGTATTTAAAGATACATCCCCCTCTATGATTATACCTGATGATCTGATTATACCCCTATGACTCCGGAGCCTCAATAAACATACAAATAGATTTTGAATATAGAGGTAATCTACATGACAATATTGGAATTTTGACACCATGCACTTTGCCAATTCTTGAATGTCTAAAGTTGTATATGTTTGTTTAAATACCTGTTATGTATTTTGACAGTTTATTTTGTTATTTTCTCTCTTTATATTTCTAGTATATATTGTTGAAGCCAATAACGAAGGCGAAACATGTAGAGATAGAATCAGTTTGCACCTGTAAATGTACTGTAATATCAAATATTCATCTTTGGATGTTTGTTTTTATATTTTGTCTAATACATTTACATTTTTTCTAAATGACCTTGTTGTATATGTGCACCTTTAAAATCCCAAAAACCTTATTCCTCAAATTATATATTTATCTACCAGGGGATGTGGTGCAGAATTTATGCTAGATAATAAGTAAAAAATTCTTCTCCTTGACATATTATTATCATACACTGCAATAGTGACACTAATACAGTGATCACTGATAATACTGTACACCGTCACTGTACTAAGGACACTGGTTGGGAAGGGTTAAAATCTAGGGGCAAAGGCTTAATTGTGTGCCCAATAATGTGTAATGTGTGCTGCTTTTACTTTCTGATCTGGCTGTTTTTTATCCCTGCAAAGAAATAGCCAGATCATTGTTCACACTACACAGACCTGCCAAAATCAATGCCTTAAATCAGCTGCTAAACTCATGCTGTGTCCAATCACCACATGAGTCAGCATGCGCACCCCAAACCCAGAAGAAAGGCCACAAAAGTACGTCACCGGGCCTGGAGATGCCACCCGCTTGCAGTACAACTACTGTGGGCAGATGGAAGCAGTTAAAACACTAGAAATCCACTTAAAAGCAGCAAAGATTATTTACTAATGTATTATCTACTGTTATACTGCCTGGTACTTCTGAGCACCCCCGAGCCCCCAAAACACCAACTTTCTGACA
The DNA here is from genome assembly GCA_028564925.1 of Lithobates sylvaticus. Classification (NCBI taxonomy): domain Eukaryota; kingdom Metazoa; phylum Chordata; class Amphibia; order Anura; family Ranidae; genus Lithobates; species Lithobates sylvaticus. The sequence goes on along the minus strand of CM053028.1, from coordinate 491,426,904 downwards.
GTGACAAGTAAAATAGTTTTTGGTAACTTGTATTTAATTTTTTTTAAAGATTTCAAATTTACAAATTGATTGTTTTATACTCTTGTAAATGTAAAACATTTTTTTTAGGTCTGTTTCGCAGAGCAGCCGTGTTACCAGTAAAAATAAAGCAGGCCTTTGGAAAAAAATATACTATACATATAATACTATAATACTGTAAACCTTTTACTTTCATTCAGCCCCCCCAGTTCTGGAAGCACTGAAGGCCTAGTGCTGAAAATTGTAGTTCTGGCGATATTACACTGATAGTAGGTCACTCATTGTACACTTCCTCCAATCAGAAAAAGGTTGTAATCTTTTTACTGCATGCAAGTCCTATTGTGATTGGACATCCATCATCGTGGGAGATCACAGAATGTCTTGCATTCAGTAAAAAGAATACATTTTTTTACTGAATGGAGATGTACAATGAGTGGCCTGATATCATCAGCGTGCTACCGCTAGAACTACAAGTCTCAGCACTTACAGTACTGTAGGGGCTGAAAGAAAGTAACAGTTTTACAAAATAGAGCAGCAGCAATTGACCCAAAGTCTTTTTTCCCCCCAGATCTCAGCTTTAATGGCATTGATTACAGAAGTTTCTAAACTTCTGAATGTTCCAGTGAGCACTGTTGGGGCCATAATCCGAAAGTAAAAAGAACATAATTTCGCCATAAACCGGCCATGGCTAGGTGCTCCTCACAAGATTTCTGACAGAGGAGTGAAAATAATTATCAGAAGAGTTGCCCAAGAGCCAAGGACCACTTGTGGAGAGCTTCAGAAAGACCTGGAATTAGCTGGTACAATTGTTTTAAAGTAATGCACTCAACCACCATGGCCTGTATGCATGCTCACCACGCAAGACTCCACTGCTGAAGAAAAAGCATGTTGAACCTTGTTAAAAGTTTGCTGCACAACATTTAGACAAGCCTGTGAAACACTGGGAGAATATAGTCTGGTCAGATTGGTTCAAAATGTAACTCTTTGGATGCCATGATACACACCATGTTTGGAGGTCAAATGGCACTGCACATCACCCCAAAAACACCCCAATACCAACAGTGAAGTTTGGAGGTGGGGACATCATGGTGTGGGGCTGTTTTTCAGCATATGGTACTGGCAAACTTCATATAATTCAAGGAAGGATGAATGGAAAAATAGACCAAGACATTCTTGATAAAAAGAATCTGCTGCCATCTACCTGGATGATGAAGATAAAAGAAGGGTGGACATTTTTAGCAAGACAATTATTCCAAACAAAAAGCCAAGGAAACTCCCAACTGGTTTCAAAGAAAGAAAATAAAGCTGCTAGAATGGTTCAGCCAATCACCTGACTTGAACCCAATAGAAAATCTATGGAAAGAACTAAAGATCAGAGTTCATAGAAGAGGCCCACGGAACCTTCAAGATTTGAAGACTGTTTGTGTGGAAGAATGGCCAAAGTCACACCTGAGCAATGCATGCAACTAGTTTCTCCATACAGAAGGCACCTTGAATCTGCCATTACCAACAAAGGATTTCGTACGAAGTAGTTAAAAGTAAAAAAGTAGTTAACAAAAAGTTAAATACTGCAGCTGCTGACTTTTAATAATCGGACACTTACCTGTCCCATGGTCCAGCCTTGAGGGGGAGCGAAGCTTGTCTCCATCTCCTCTCTGCGGCGCTGGCGTTGTAAGTGTGCCCTCCCGGCTGTGGCTTCACAGCCGGGCACCCACTGCGCATGCGTGAGCCGCACTGTGCGCCGTGACTGGCCGGGCAATCATCTTGGACCTGTGACGTGTCCCAGATGATTGCCAAGAGGGAGGGGGGAGAGGTGATCTCCCTTCCGGTGCCGTGGTGCACTTGGAGGAAGTGGGAGCTGGGACCCTCTGAAAAGAGGGTCCTGCCCCCCCCCCCCCACCCACCCAAAAAGAATTACATGACAAATGTGGCATGTCAGGGGGTCACCTCCCTTACAGTGGAAGTTCCATTTTTGGTTATAACTCCGCTTTAAATACACTTCAGTTAGAGTGTTCCATACTTGTTCCCTATGTCATTCCATTTTATTACACATAATTTAATTCCTGAACTTATTTGCTTTGGTTTCTTTGCATGAATGGATTGCATGGGTTGTTACTGACATGTGGTGAACATTTTATGTAAATAGCACCTTTAGAAATATATAACATGTTCAATACTTATATATACACACAAAAGTATATATATATATATATATATATATATATATATATATATATATATATATATATATATATATGTATATGTAGCACCCTCTAGTGTGTGCTACTGTAATTAGAGCAGGCAAACTATAGTCTGGCCCAAGGACAATTCTAAATCACTGAATCTGGATCAGGGTTATTAGAGGCCATGGCTCGATTACTCATCCTGGCAGATCTCTGGTGCCTCCCCCTGTTTCTAGAATGTTGGGGAACATTCTTGAAGATAGTGGGCAGAGGCTAGGAGGGGTTGCCTCGAATGTTTAGAGCCAATATCCAGGTATGGGGCTTTGCAGGGAACTAAGGAGCCCTTAAATAGACATGAGCCAGGCCACCAGGGGAATCGTGGAAGATGGAGAAGCAGAGCTGAGGAGAGGCTGACGGTGGCCCCTGCCAGGGAGGGGTTTTACCTCAAGCTGAAGCTCAGGAGGCTAGCCTGGAAGGATCCCACCACAGGAGAGGCAGCGGAAAGAGCAAGGAGAGACAGTGAGTAGATCAGCATAGTGCAGTGACAGACAAGAGGAGCGACTGCCAGCTGTAGCAGTGCTCTCTTGAAGACATGCGTGTGTCAGTCAGGCGGTCTGGGAAGAGAAAGCAGTCAAGTAGGCTGATGGCAGCCAGTTGGGCTATAATTTCTGCAGCAGTAGAACTGGGCTCAGTCTCTACGGTAAAGCAGAAGGTCATGAGAGATTCTTTTCACTCCACATGTGCTACTTTACCAAAGGGACAATGAGTAGTTCCTAGCCTGTAATGGGCTGTTGTTGAACTAACAAGTGACTATTAGTTCCTCCAGGAGTGACCAGCAGGAGCTGTACATAAGGGAACCATGTTTGTGAAGGAGGAAGGAACAAGAGAAATCTGTAAATAGGGGGGAAGTTGTCCCTGGTTTTGTCTTTGAACATTTTCAAATTGGGCATTCCATAATTCCCATACATATATTTATTTAATGGCCTTTAAGGCTGGGTTCACACTATTGCAAATTGGTTGCGGGTTCACACATCTCTAGAGTGGCTCTGGTGCGAATTGCACAGGAGTCCTGTGCGTCTTCTGGTCCATTTTAAGGCTCAAGTTCAACCAAAAATTCAGGCTGAAATCGGATCTAAAAAGGTGAATGGGAACGCACTGGACCCCTGCTGTGAGCCACTCCATTCTGCAGTGTGAACCCAGCCTTAGGAGTGATATTGCTGGGCTGACCACTAAGACAGGGGTATATGCTCACACCTTATGGTGTATGCTCTACTTTACTGCATGGGCCCTTTTTATTTTTATTTTTTTAACACATGTTTAGTTTAGGTATTTCAGCCATTTATCCAATAGATGAAAAGAGATTTCAGTTCGTTTCTCACGGTTTTACATATTTGCAGAATATTTTGTTAGAAACATCACATAATACGCTATTAATAAAGACCAGATGTCTACCTCTAATCATGACACGCATTGCCCTGAAAGGAGGGAAATACCAAAATACCATGCAACCAAAAGTAACCTTAAATGAAGTTCACTGCAGAGAGCAATTAGAGTAACACAGAACATACATTTTCAAAAGACAGGGAAATCATCAATTGTGTACAAAGCGGTGATTAGCAGCCTGCTCTTCATATGCTTGGAAAGGATTTTGAATTATCAAGTGTGCCCAATGAAATTTTTAAAAAAATTTTGCTTGTCACCATTGTCCCCTATGAGCAGTCACATTATCCTGCTGCTAAAAAGAGATAAAGGGAACATATAGATTACACTTCCATTGGTAGTAATATTATTATATCTAAAAAAATTCTGTTTGTTAAAAGGAAATATATTTAAGGTGATAGCACCTTTACCAGGCGATACATGTTACAATCTGTTTTTTTACAGTTTTAAGAAACTTTGTGGCAGATTCCTACATGTTTATGCTCTGAAGAAATAGCTATTTGTTTGACCATGTTCTTTGGATACTAATTCTGACTGGGAGGGTCTGTGTTCATTATAATCACCTGGTGCACTCAGTGTTCTGAAGAGAAAAGTCGCAGTGCCTGTGTAGCGTCACATATGACGACCCATCACATTTGGCTACCCGCTCGAGTGCGCATGCGCGACGCCGCCATATGCGTTCCAACACTTTTACCACAGTTTTCTATGTTGCTCCACCCCTAAATCCAGGTTCAAGCCACACCATCCAAGTGGACATAGAGTTAGAATATAATTATGCCGAGCGAAGGTGCCCTGTTCCAAAGTGGTGTCTTACAATTAATTATACAGAAGAAGAGCTTGTCTGTAACGTCACTTCCGTGAACTTTTGGAACCCATATGGCGCACTCGCGTGGGTAGCCAAATGTGATGGGTCACCATATGTGACGCTACACCTGCATCCCTTTAGAAGTAATTAACCCTTAGGAAGTATCTCACCAAAAAAGACATTGCAGAGAATGCCTAAAATCTGACATATCTTAGTGCAGACTTCTGGTAAAATCAATGAGCCAAACAGACAAGCAGGAAGTTACAATTTTGAAGGTGTTCTGTATACTAACGACGGTGTACAGAACGCCTCTAAGTTGCATTGAACTTTACACAAAATTACAGTGATGCAAACTGGAATGTAAAGGTCATTTTTAATAATATTAAATTACAATATGGCTTGTGTATCAATTGTAAATATTACCGGTATATTTCTTTCCATGAAAGGGCAGCTACTCTTTAGCAATAACTATATTCTTTTAGCACACAGGGATGTCTGGACCTGGTGCCTTATCTATCTTAATAATGTTTAGCCATAATTCCACCTCTTCCTGTGGTTGGTTAGTAACACTGAAAGGTGAGCATTGGTCATCTCACTCCAGTATATTTTTTGATGTTGTCCATGACTACTCTGTTTTTTCCACCCCCACACACAAATTACCCACAATATGCCACCTCCAAGAAACACCACACCAATTGGCACCCCTAGGTCTTGCCAATAAATGACCCTATTTTTATTTGTTTGTATCTCTTAGTGATGCAAGTTATTTATTCAGATCCAGGAGATTGGTTTCCAACTAAGCAACCCACTCATCCATAGAACCAAGACCAGATTTCTGCATAGACAATGTCGATTGTGGCCAAGGGTGGCAGGCAGGGGCTCCCAAGCACACAGGGGGGCCCACACAGGGAGGGGAATTAGTGAAAGGTGACAATTTCTCTTTCTCCAGCAGCTGAAAGCTGGTCCCTCCCCCTCTCCCTACTGTCAGCTTTTTTCTGTTGAGAAAGAGACATTCGCCCCTCACTAATCCCCCTCCCTGTGTGGGCTTTTTCATCTCATCTTCAATTCTATTAACTCAGTTTTGTCTTTTAGATTTAGCAGGAATTATGTGAGTTATGTTGTATTTGTGTCTGCTTATAATGATTTTTTTGTATTTTTAGTGAAATATATCTTTAATATTTTCTAGTGGGGGGGGGGGGGGCTGTCAGGTAGTCTGTACAGGGCCCTGCAATTTTTATCAGCAGCCCTGGCGGCAGGACTGTCAGTGTCAGCACAAAGCCACCCACACATCATGCAGCTTAGCCGTTCCATGTCCATGTGTAAAAAATGATTTAGACTACCACCCTACCTATTATTTAATGCAACTGGGTTCCTAATGGTTTTGTCCTTGTTAAGTGTCTGTAGTTTTGTTGGTGTTGGAACAGTTCACCCACCCAAGGTCCATAGACCTTCAACCGATCAGCAAGCAGAGAGTGTAAACAAACTGTCTTATTAAGCCTCTCTGCCCACAGCCTTGTGTGTGTCTAGTCTTGTTCATGTGATACTATGGGGTTGATTTACTAAAGGCAAATAGACTGCCCACTTTGCAAGTGCAGCTGCACTCATTTTCCACAGAGCCTAATGAACGTGGTGAGGCTCTGCTGATTTCCATCACCCAATCATGTTCAAGAAAAATGCATTTTTTTTATTTTCCTTGCATCTGATTGGGTATTCTTTACACAGTGAAGCTTCAACACCTTCACTAAGCTCTGGGGAAAATACACTTGCAAGTACCAAGTCCATTTGCCTTTAGTAAATTAACCCCCATGTTAAGGTAGATGACACAGGAAGGAGTAGGGTGGCACATGCTATTGGCCCTGGATGGGGGCAGAAAGTATACATCTAGCCCTGCCTAGAGCAGCAATTTTACCTCTAACGGCAGATCCAGGAACCCATACATTGGACAATAGGTACACAAGCATTATTGAATATGGAACATGTCGTAAATTAATATATTGGGATGCTTTCATTAAAGCTGAACTCCAGGGAAAGTAATCATTCTTCCTTACAGTGGGGCTGCTCTTGCACTGCAAAGGTTAAAGTGGTATTAAAGGTTCGGCTTTTCGGGGGGGGGGAGGAAGGGGAGGAGAGACTCTGATGAGGAAGAGGGAGGTAAAGGTCGGAAAACAGATGGGTTGCATTGGGCGGAGCGGGTGGGGAGGGGGGAGAAATACAGGGGCCACACGGGAGAGGACAACGAGGGGGGGGAAGAGATGGGTGGATGTAAATTTTCTTTTTATTCTATTCTTTTTTTTTTATTATTTATTTGTTTTATCTTGGTGTGATGGTGTAAAGAGGAGGTTATATGTAGATATTGATTAAGATTGCCCAACAGGAAAATAGTAAGGAACATAGGAATGTATGATATGAACACGGAATATCAGACTGACTACCAAATGTGGAGCCTATCTATGTTAAATAGTTGAGGTTGGCTCAAGAGGTGAAAACAATAATGTAATCAACTAGAGGGATCCGTAAATGTACTCAAACTTAAGAAACGTGCAGCCGCTGGGGCCTGCTTCGAGCTCCTTGCGTACTTGGGGACAAACCCCCACATTGATCGTTCCTCCTCTGAGTAGAGGATAAGTTGGGGACGATCGAGAAACAGGGGAATCCTGTTTTTTTTTTTTGTGTTTTTTTTCCGTTTTTTTTTTTTTTTTTTTTTTGTCTCCTTCCTCTATGAAGGGGTGCACGCTGGTATAGGAAGGCCGCATCAGGGTTGTTCTACCCCCGAGAGTAGGGGATATTGTGTGTTTTTTTTTTTTTTTTTTTTTTTCCTTTTTTGTTTAAATTTTTTTTTTTTTTTTTTTCTGTTTTTATTAAATTTCTTTTTTTTTTTTTTTTTTCTCTCTCCCCACCGGCGCCCCCCTTCCCCCCTCCCTCCCTTTGGGACCCCACATCCTCAACCGGGGAAAAAAAAAAAATTAAAAATGACTAAAATAAAGTTTACCTCTTACAATGTGAAGGGATTAAATATCCCGGAAAAACGGATCAGACTACTTGCCGAACTGAGAAGACTAAAAACACATATAGCTTTCCTACAGGAAACACATTTCAGTGGGAAAAAAATACCGAATTTGGGAGATTACGGATTCACCAGTATATACCATGGGACATCTCAGAATTCTAAATCAAATGGAGTGGCCATTTTGATACATAAGCAGACTCCATGGAAGGAATTAAAAGTAATAAAGGACGAGGTGGGCCGTCTCCTGATTGTGAAAGGCCTAATAGGACAACAAAAGGTTACACTGGTGAACCTGTATCTCCCAAACACTGACCAGATTAACTATCTGGAGACTAGTATTCAGGAAATACATAGACATAAGGAAGGCCTGCTAATTATGGGTGGAGATCTAAACATGGTATTAGACCCCCTAATGGACACATCAAGAGGAGCCTCTCACATGACATACACAAAAATAAGAAAGATTAAAAAATTATTATTTGATGAGATGCAACTGGTGGATGCTTGGAGGATACTGAACACCCAAGAAAGGGACTATACGTTTTACTCCGCGATGCATAAGACATATACCCGTATTGATTACGTGCTTGTCTCGCAGACAGGACTGATGTCTTTGATTAAGGCCGACATAGGCTCTTTTTCTTTGTCCGACCATGCACCGACCAGTTGCGAAATGGACTTGGGGCAAGTAGAGTACCGTGAATGGCAGTGGAAGATGAACGAATCACTATTGAAAGATAAAGAATACAAAAAAACACTAGACTGTGAAATGGAGTTTTTCTTTCAAACCAATGAAACGGAAGAAATAACGCCATTTGGTATCTGGGAGACGCATAAATGTGTGATGAGAGGAGTTTTTATTTCCTTAGGAGCCCACAGGAAAAAGAAGCTGAATGAACAAATAGAAGCCCTACTTAAAGACATTAGAGAAGCAGAAATGGTACACAAAAAATCCCAGGCACAAAATATAGAAGAGAAACTAAATATTTTAAGGGGCGACTTAAACTCCCTGATGATCGAGCAAGCTAAAGCCAAAATAAAGCGAAACAGACAGACAATATATGAGTACGGGAATAAGCCGAGTAGAATGCTAGCGAAAGCATTAAAACAATCTAATGTAAGGAGACAAATAAGAGATATTAAATCTCAAAGGGGAGAGATACTGAACTCCTCAATGAAAATGGCGCAAGCTTTTAAAAACTACTATGAGTGCCTATATCAGTTGGAGGGAGCGGGTAAGGAAGGAAAAAGCAAAGAAAAGGAGGAAGCAGCCAGAGAATATCTCCGCTCATCAGAAATGCCCAAACTTACAGAAGAAGTGATGAGGAAACTAGATAAGCCAATAACGGCAGAGGAGTTCAATAAAGTCTTGACCTCTTTACCCTTAGGTAAAGCGCCAGGCCCTGACGGGTACTCCCTGTCATATTATAAAGTGTTTGAAGAGAAGTTGGTTACAAGGTTCTTAGCAGCATTTAACTCATTACAGGAGAGATACAAACTACCGGAGGAGACACTATTAGCACACATTGCAGTTATCCCGAAGGAGGGGAAAGATCCATCTCAGTGTTCCAGCTACCGGCCAATATCATTACTAAATGTGGACCTAAAAATTTTCTCCAAAATATTAGCTAACAGATTGATTGAATATATCCCAGCACTTATTCATCCCGATCAAGTTGGGTTTACCCCAGGGAGAGAAGGCAGGGAGAACACACAAAGAGTAATAAACGCAATATACTGGTCCCAAAGTCAACATAAATCCTTAACAATAATCTCAGCAGATGCAGAAAAAGCTTTTGATAGAGTGGATTGGCTGTATCTGCGGGCCACACTACAACATATTGGCCTAGGGGAGGGAATGCTGAGATGGTTCCAAAACCTGTATTCAGTACCGACTGCTAGAGTGAAGGTAAACGACAGACTCTCTGACCCTTTTAGAATTCAAAATGGAACTCGTCAGGGATGCCCACTATCACCCCTTATTTTTGTTCTCACAATGGAACCATTTCTAAGGAAAATACGTTCAAATCAAGACATTAGAGGCATAAAAACAGACACTGAGGAACATAAATTAGCTGCCTTTGCCGACGACTTGATTTTTTTTATATCCTCTCCAGCCATATCCCTGCCTCCCCTCCTGGGGGAGCTACGGAAATTCGGGGACATAGCAAATTTTAAAGTCAACTACAATAAGTCAGTAGCCATGGGATTAGAAATGAGCGAATCCTTGACCCACCAGATAACCTCCCAATTTAAATTTAGATGGACAGACTCACATATTGATTATTTAGGGACTAAGATACCTAAAAACTTAAGCAGGGCGTTTGAACTTAATTATGCCCCAATGTTAAAACAAATAAGGTCAGATCTGAAAAGGTGGGATAAAGAAATTTTTACGTGGTTTGGGAGGACGAACATAATAAAAATGAATGTAATGCCAAGGCTCCTATACTTATTTCAAACTATGCCAGTAAAGATCCCCCAAAGCTTTATGAAAGAACTGCGGTCAGGATTCCTGAGTTTCATATGGGCTGGAAAGCCTGCAAGACTACGTAGATCCATCCTGGCCCTCTCCAAAGAGAAAGGTGGCATTGGATTCCCAGACCCATGCAAGTATCAGGAAGCCACACATTTAGTTAGAATAAAGGAGTGGTGTGATAAAAAAAAGAAACCATGGGTAAATATGGAACAAATGCTGAGCAAAGCCCCCTTGGAGGGGTTGGCATGGATGGCTGGAAAGGATATTCCAATGGTAGTCAAAAAACACCCATTGATCGGGGCAACTCTAAATATAAGTAAAAAGATGTTCAACAAAAATAAGATATCAAGTGAACCAAGCCCTCTGCTACCTATACTAGGTACATACGACTTTGAGCCAGGTCTAGTGGATCAGAAATTCGCAGATCTGAGAAGGAGGGGGACAAACAGGATTATACATTTTTCAAAAGAAGGGAAATTAATGACAAGAGGGGAGATAGAAAACCAATTTACTTCAGAACTAGACTACTTCAGAGCAATGCAGCTGGGTGCCTACATTCTTTCAAAAAGTAAAAAATACCCCGAAATTCGGGGGTTGTCGGAGTTTGAGCAGATTTGTCTGGACGGCGAGACTTTGAGACACCCCTTATCATATTTCTATGAAATGATTACAAGGCATGAAGCCCCCGAAAATTTAAGTTACATATGTGCCTGGGAAAAAGATCTGAAGGTTACGTTCTCCCAAAAACAAAAGGAAAAAATATTGAGATCTGTGCACAAAACATCAATAGCAAGTAGATTCCAGGAGGGGGGCTATAAGATCCTCACTCGGTGGTATAGGACCCCAAGCATGTTACATGACATATTCCCACAGATGCCGAATACATTTTGGCGATGCGGGAAAGCAGAGGGTACAATGCTGCACATTTTTTGGGAATGCGACAAGATTAGAAAGTACTGGAAGATAGTGGAGGAAACAGTAAAGCAAATTACAGGGGTGTCCCTTGGTGATAACCCGGCTGCATTTCTATTAAACGATGTCCCAATGTCGGTTGAAAAATATAAAAAATCATTATTAAGACATCTTCTCACGGCGGCGAGAGCCTGTATTCCTGCTCTTTGGAAAAAAGATGTACCTCCCACGAGGGCCCAATGGTGGGCCAAAGTGGGAGAAATTCAACAAATGGAAAATCTGACAATGACTATAAGAGATCAGGAGGAGAGGTATGAGGCCACATGGGCACCATATTTCTCATATAGGGGGGAGGTAGGGGAGGGTGGGGTCGGGTGACGCCGGGGGGGGGAGAGACGAGGGGGGAGATTTTACTTTAAAATCCCCCTTTTTTTTTTTTTTTTTTCTTTTTTTTTTTTTTTTCTCTTTTTTCCTTTGCCGCTCTTCCATGTTTGTTTTTGATGTTTCTGCTGTTCTAGAGGGAGTAGAGGGAATCCCATAGGAACAGTGGAGATAAAATATAAGCTAGAAAATATTTACCTGATAGTAGCGATGTTATAAAGTGTGTTAAATGTAAATGACGAAATGTGCTGTTTAAAATTATTAAAATTAAAAAGTTTAAAAAAAAAAGGTTCGGCTTTTTTGAAAAAAAACATGATATACTCACCTGCTCTGTGCTCTGTGCACAGAGCAGGTGAGTATATCATGTTTTTTTTCAAAAAAGCCGAACCTTTTTTTTTTAAACTTTTTATATCAGGTAAATATTTTCTAGCTTATAATTTGCAGCCCGATCCTCTTCCTCTTGGGTCCCTTGTCATCACTCCTGGCTCCTCCCCCTTGACCATACCTGACACATAGAGCCACTGCTCAGCAGTGTCCCCAGCTATCTCCTCATTTGCTTACTGGCTGTGATTGAGTGGAAGATAATGGCTCCCACTGCTGTCTCAGCCAATGAGGAGCAGGAGTTCCAGGACAGCCGACGCGCTCGTTCAGATCACTGGATCGAGAGAGAGTTTAGGTGAGTATTAGGGGGGCTGTGGAGGGAGCAGTACACAGAAAGTTTTTTAACTTTATGCATAGAATGCATGAAGGTAAAAACCTTTATCTCTTATAACCACTTTAAATGCTTGTTTAGGTTTCAGGGAACAAGTAAAGTAGTTTTACTTACCCTATTCTCCTCTTCCGCAGACTCCTGCTGTGCTGCAAGACCTGTCCCTGCAGCCTCTTCTCTATGCTCTGGCGCTTATAGGTCCTCTGACATCATCAAGCACAATGCAGAGTACATAGGCCTATACTGGACATGTCAAGGAACAGTCTGGATGGTAGGGAAGTGCTGGCTACTGCAGGAGTGGAGGATCAGATAAGTAAAACAGTTTTTCTCATTCCCAGACCTAAACAAGCATTTTAAGTGTTACTAAAGTCACATTTTTTTTTTAATTAAAATAACTAATTTGTTATTGCACAGAGCAGCCCCAATTCTCTTCTTATCGGGTCCCCTGGTGGTGCTTCTGGCTCCTCCTCTTCTTCATGTTTCAAGCCGTTTGCTATGGAGGCACACAGTGTCTGTGCGCTCCCGAGCTGTGTATCTATGGAGCCGCACATCATAAATTTACGCAGCAGGACTTAGCCGTGCCCCCACTTTCTCCTCAATGCATTTGAGTGTTTGTAAACCCATTCATAGAAGTCTATGCCCGACCCTCTATTAGAGCCTGGCATAGCACACTGTGTTAGTCTTTTATAAAAACAAGGGTTCTAAATACCTGTTTAGAGCTGTCTTTAGGACGGTCACATGACTCGTAGCCACTGTACAGCTCCGTTATATGGATATTGCAGGAGGGACAGAGATCTCACTCTGACTTCAGCTGGGGAGGTCACATGGCCATTCAGCCCCTCCTGCAGTAGCCCTGGAACCCGGCCGCGAAGATCGCGCTAAACAAGCCTTGTTTTTATAAAAGAATAATACCTTGTGCTATACCAGGCTATAATAGGGGGCTGGCAATGAGACAGACAGGGACAGAGACACAGATACAACTGATAGGCAGGGAGGAGGGGATGAGGGGGAGAGCTGAGAGTTGAGAGCAGGGCTGCGGATGATGCAGGGACATACTCTGAACATGGTGGTCAGGGCTTAGCAGCCCTGATAATCGTGGTCAGAGCATAGAGGGGATACAGAAAGTAGCAGGTTCAGGGAGGGTTTGTTTTTACCGTTTAGAGGGGGGCAGAGAGTTTTTTTTATATAGTTTAGAGGGGGCAGATTACATAGCACAAGCACTGTGCTGTTTAATCTGCTTTAAGGGACCAGAAAATTGGGGGGGGGGGGGGGGTTGTTAACAAACACTTTAATGCAAGGAATGTTTAATTCCAAATGTAATTCCAAAAGTCCTTTCAATATTTTTAAATTTGCACTTTTCTTTAAATAACTACTGGTCTTGCCATTTAGATTCTTTTTTAGGCACTTATTGTTATCAGGCAACAACGTTATGTCCCGGGCTCCCAATTGCTCCCCTGCTTTGCCTTCAGCTGCAAATAGGCTGCTGTATGAAACAAGGGGAAACAAGCATTTTATTTAAATAAAAATAGCCTCCAGAACAACCTGGTGGAAGAAAAAAACAGTTGACTGTACCAAATCAGAATTCCACTCACTCATATTTTTACTGCCGCAAAATCGACCATAGCCAAGTCCTGGAGAAAACCAAACATTCCTTTTGAGGATCTTTTTCTAGCATTTATTTGTTCATGACATATGATAATATATATTTTAAAAAGTTACAAAAATTAGTAGTTACTAGCACCACATCCCAACATCAGCAAAGCCTGGCAGGATCCAGGGAGGAGATGCTAAATCGACAATGCATTTGGTGACATCCAAATACCCATCAAGGTGCTGTGATTTTTGAGGCAGTGTATGGTCAATTTTATATTTAAAATATCTGCCTGGGTATCTTGGTGCCTTTTTTATCCCCTCCAGCAGCCCTTTATGGGTTTGGGCCCCCACCACCAGTCTGGACTGCAGAAATACGCGATGGTACTCCTGGACTCCCAAATAAGCTAGTTGCGAAATCCATTGAGTCTTGATCTTGCCTGAATAGAATGGGAATGGAAATTTCTTAACCACTTCAGCCCAGGAAGATTTGGCTGCTCAATAACCAGAGCACTTTTTACAATTTGGCACTGCACTGCTTTAACTGGAAGTTGCACGGTCATGCAATGCTGTACCCAAACAAATTTTACGTACTTTTTTCCCACAAATAGAGCTTTCTTTTGATGGTATTTGATTGCCTCTGCAATTTTTATTTTTTGCAATATAAACGTAAAAAGACCCAAAATTTTGAACAAAAAATGTTATTTTCTACTTTTTGTTATAAACAAAATCCAATAAACAAAATTTTAGTCATACATTAGACCAAAATGTATTCAGCCACATGTCTTTGGTAAAAAAAATGTCAATAAGCGTAAATTTATTGGTTTGCGCAAAAGTTATAGCGTCGAACTAGCGTCATACAAACTAGGGTACGTTTTCTGGAATTTACACAGCTCTTAGTTTACGACTGCCTATCTAATTTTTTGAGGTGCTAAAATGGCAGGGCAGTACAAATCCCCCCCCCCCAAATGACCCCATTTTGGATAGTAGACACCCCAAGGAAATTGCTGAGAGGCATGTTGAGCCCATTAAATATTTTATTTTTTTGTCAGTGATTGAAAAATTACAAGAAAAAATAGAAATGACACAAACCTGTCACTAAATTATATATTGCTCACACATGCCATTGTTTTATGTGGAATCACACCCCAAAATACATTCCGCTGCTTCTCTTGAGTATGGGGATACCACATGTGTAAGACTTTTTGGGAGCCTAGCTGCGTACAGGACCCTGAAATCCAAGCACCGCCTTCGGGATTTCTAAGGGCGTAAATTTTTGATTTCACTCCTAACTACCTATCACAGTTTTGAAGGCCATGAAATGCCAAGATAGCACAACCCCCCCCCCCCCACCCCCCCCCCCCATTTTGGAAAGTAGACACTATTACATACATTCTGCTGCTTCTCCTGAGTATGGGGATACCACATGTGTGAGACTTTTTGGCAGTCTAACAGAGTACAGGACACCAAAAACCAATCACCGCCTTTAGGCTTTCTAAGGGCGTAAATTTTTGCTTTCACTCCTCACTGCCTATCACAGTTGCGGAGGCCATGAAATGTCCAGATAGCACAAACCCCTCCCCCCCAAATGACCCCATTTTGGGAAGTAGACACCCCAAGCTATTTGCTGAGAGGCATGCTGAGTATTTTTCAGATCTTGCTTTTTGTCACAAAGTTTTGAAAATTAAATAAAAAAAAAAATAGTTTCTAAAACAAATGAGAGCTGCAAAATACTCACCATGCCTCTTAGAAAATACCTTTCAGGGCCTCCATAACTGTGAACAATAGAGAGAGATTAAAAATAAAACCACAACTATTTTTGGCTTTTTTATTTAAAAAAATGTTTTTGTGTTTTTGTGTGTTTATTTTTTTAGAACTTTTATATAAACTGTAAACTGTAACCGTTTCAGATTAGGGTCTCTCAAAATGTGATGGCCATCACATCTTTCGAGAGCCTGTGTACGTGTGCCTATGACTGTGCAATGCTGTACCCTACACTAATACTCAACTAGTGTGTGGTAGCATTCGAAACATTCACCAATGCAAATACCAGGTTGGTCAGGACAGGAGGGACACCAAAAGTGGGTGTCACGCCTATATCCGTGTTTTCTGCAGACACGACATCTTCTAAGGGGATTTCTTTGGGTAGGGGTACCAGGGAGGACATATGAAAAATGCCTCTCATGCAGCCGACTCACTGCATTTGGATTGGGAAGTTGGGCCACAGCACCATCTGGAAACAGAAGGGCTGTTATGATCTCTTCTTGGAATTTAAGGAAGGATCCAGTCCGTCTTGAAGCTTTGTATAGCACATAAGCATCCAGCAGAGCCAATTGGAATAAATATACAGACAATTTTTTATTCCAGCATTATGGGCAATTAGGTACGGCGCCAACAACTGGTCGTTGAGGTCCACCCCTCCCATGCTAAGGTTGCATTCAAGGACACAGAGGGGTTTCTCCACAACACCAGTCCCTGTTTGAATTTGGACTGTCGTGTTTGCGTGAACAGAGGACAGAACGAAAACATTCTTATTATCCCTCCACATCACAGTGAGCAAATTACTACATCTCAAGCAGGCTCTCTCCCCCAGCCTAAGACGGGAATCTACAAGCCACTGGGGTAAGCCCCGGTGATTAGATCGCACGGTGCCACATGCGCCAATTCCATGATCAAACAAGTGACTAAAAAGCGCTTGTGTAATAATTGTCCACATACAAGTGGTACCCCTTTACAAATAAGGGTGACACCAAGTCCGACACTATCTTACCAGCGCTCCCTATGTAGTCTGGGCAGTTCTCTGGCTCTACGTAACTATCTCTTCCCTCGTAAACCATAAAACTAAACTATATATATATATATATATATATATATATATATATATATATATAGCCTGTTGCCCTGTCACAGAGCTTATATATCTTGACCCCATATTTGGCACGCTTGCTGGGAAGATACTGTTTGAATGACAAGCGGACAGAAACTTAATCATGGACTCATCAACGCAGACAACTTGATCGGGAGTAAACAAGGCTGCAAACTGCTGGTTGAAGTGGTTTACGTGGGGCTGAATTTTGTAGAGCCGATCATATTCAGGGTCACCCCGAGGATGACAGAGTTCATTGTCATTGAAATGCATGAACCGCAGGATCTGCTCGTATCGTGTCCTGGTCATGGAGGCAGAGAACAAGGGCATATTGTGAATTAGGTCAGTGGACCAATATGACTGCAACTCACTTTTTCTTAGTTATGCCCATGAGGAGGTCTTAAATTCGGAGACTGGGTTGGGCTCATATTCGGAACTGAGAAACCTAATTCATAGAGGGCCCCGATCCAATCCACGAATGACCCTTCCTATGGGAGCAACCCTTAAGGTATGGGATACTATTAACAAGCAGCTTATGGGATCTGATGTGTGGTCTCCAGCGACCCCCCCTTGGGGCAATCCTCGCTTGCTACACTTCCGCTCCATCCCTGATCCAGTAGTGTGGGCCAAACATGGGATCATAGCATTGGGGGACATAGTATCTCAGGGACAACAGATCTCCTTTGATGCTCTGAAAAGAGATCGAGGCCTACTGAACCATATGTTCTTTAGGTCTCTCCAATTGCGGCATGCCTTTCGTTCTCAATTCCCCTCTCTGGTGACTATGGAGATGTCAACTGTGGAGAGAGAGCTCAGATCCCCTGCTGGTGTGAGAACACTATCCACTTTATATAATATGCTAGCTACACTCGACAAGTCTAAGGTCTCCCAACTATTCGAGCTTTGGCAGAGAGATATTCCAGAACTAGCAGATGATGACTGGGAGGAGGGTATCCAGCAAAATTTGCCCCTTGTATTATCAGCAAAAGACAGGTTTATACAACTGAAGTTTCTTCACCGAGCATACCACTCCCCAGCATGCTTGGCAAGAATATACACGGACCGAACGGCAAACTGCCCTAGATGTAACTTGGACGGTGCTGACTTCTTCCACCTAGTGTGGTTCTGCCCTGGAGTGACAGAATTCTGGAAAAATTATATTAACGCTATCGGGAAATTGACAGTCCCATACAGCCCGATCCTGCTTCTGTTGGATATCTGTGACTTTCTGGAGGTCTTCTGGGGGAAAAAGTTGTTTGTTTTTTATACCACATTCTACGCTAGAAAAGCAATATTATTGCAATGGAACCAGCCCTTATCACCCACTAGACAACTATGGCAATCCTTAGTGAATGCAGCATTACTGCTATACAAATTAACATATCTGGGTAGAAACTGTCCCAAAAAATTTGGTAAAATCTGGGCAGCATGGGTGAAGGTGAAGCATTTGACCATTGAGTAAGTTTGCGAGAGGCAATCGGAGGGGCTCCCCCCCTCTCCCCAGATTTCTTCCTCCTCATGCTCGTGGTGGCTAATGAGATATCTGACACAAGAAATATGACAATCAATTACTACTCTTGCTGCAATGTTATATATGAGGGAAAAAAAAAGTTTTCTTTGTTCTCTGTCTGTATGTATCTGTAACCTGGTAATGTATACTTGTTTTTGAAACTTTAAATAAACTTTATGTAAAAAAAAAAAAAAAAAAAAAAAAAAATTCGGAGACCGTAATAGGTCTCCAATCTCTGGCAAGGGTCAACTGGGGATTAGCGCCAATGAATTGACCAGCATACAAATTGCTTTGGGCCACAATAGATCTATAGAGATCTTCTGTGAAAATCAGCGAATAAAAATCAAGTGACGTAAAATCAACTGTTTCCACCTGAATTCCAGGTTGGCCAGTGAATGGGGGAAGTACGGGTGCTGCAAAAGTGGTGTGCTCCCAATTCGAATTGGCAAATGTAGAAGGAAGGGCACTATGGGCTTGACTTTGTCTTCTTGGTGGCTGTGGGACACTAGATGTGCTAGCCACCTCTCCAGCTTGAACTGCACTTATGGGACTCGCCACCTCACCAAGTGCTACTGCAATGCTGGATGTACGACCAGGATGTGCTAGGCCGCTGGTGCTTGCCAGTTCACCAGAAGGTTGAGCGTCGCTAGTACTGGCTCTCTGATCCATATGAGAGCCCTGCGTTTCTTGCACCTCAACAACAGCAGAAGAACGGGGTCGGGTACGCCTGACCTTGGCAGGGACCACTACTCCGTCGTCAGAGCTATCTGTCAGGGTGCCGCTGCTGTCTACAGGTTCGTATTCTGAGCCTGAATCTGACAGATGGGTGAGTTCCTTTTCACTCTCATCTGTCATGCTCAGAAACGTGTACAACTTACTGGTACAACTAGTGAGACTCAGGATCAGGCCTGACTCTGCGATTGCTGCAGTTATGTATTTAGTGTTTTGTAAGTGACAGTGATTGATTGATACTGCACTGGGGGGGCTGGGCGGAGGGTCTAAGCAGGTATCTGGGCTGATCCCGCTAATGCTGCGTTTTTGGGAACCCTAAACTATTGGGGACGCCAATATAGTTCTGATCAGATCAAAGATATCCATCCATTCAGACACTATACTACTAAGGGAGGTGTATGGTGCGTGCATGGATGTTAGCGCTACTGGCACTAATCTGATGCTGCCTGGGCGACACAGATGCTAAAACCTAACTGATATCACCCCCGGAAGATCAGGGGGTTAAACCTTTTATTAGGTAATGTACGGCGGGTGGCCTGACGCTATAAAAAAATAAATAACTAAGCACCCATGAAACTAATATGGTGATCACTGGTGACAGGAGGTGATCAAGGTGTTACACCTTTATTAGGGGGGTTTAGGGGCGGTCCATAGACCTATCTGGGCCTACTACTAAGTACCCCAATGCTGATTAGTGTCACAAATTCACAAATGACACCAGTACAGGGATCAAAGAAAAATATAAACACTGCACTGGGTGACACAGTGAGAGGTAGTGAAGGGATTAACTGGGGGGGGGGGCGATCAGGGGGTGAAATGTGTGCCTAGGTCAGGGGTGCCCAACCAGTGGCCCGGGGGCCACATGTGGCCCGCACAGCCCTCCGATGTGAACCGCGACCTCCTTCTGTGGGATAGCAGATTGGCAAGCCCAGATCTTGGGTTGCAGACCCGCCTTCCCAGAGCATCTGTGTTGTTAAAGCAAGCCGGGAAAGCAAGCAGCTGTGGAGCAGAGCTGTATAAGCTGATGGTTCCTGTATTGTGCCGTCTCTTGCCACAGGCGGAGTGATACCAAATGCACTCTGCTGGGGACAGCAACAGCAGGCAATACCTGAATGGAAGACTGTTATTAAAGGTCAGTTTATTATATAAAATTGCAGTGTATATATGGGCATATCTGCGCAGTGGTTACTGGGCTGCTTTCAAACTGATCCGTAGATGCAGTGCACTTTCAGGTTACCTGCACTGAGGCATAGACTTCTGTTATTACCTGCGGGTTTGGTGAGCCTTCAGAAAATGCACCACCCCAGCAGAATATAATAGAAGTCTATGGCAAAGTGTAGTTAACCCGCAGGAAAGACACAGGCGCACTGCGCTGCATTAGTGTGAAAGGCCCCTTTCACACAATCGGTCCGACCCAATCGGACCCTCCATTCACCTCTATGAAATGGCAGATGTAAACTGATTTGTGTCCTTTTACACCTGCCTACCTCCAATCTGATTCGTTAAAAAAAAAAAAAAACAGAAGGGGATCAATCCGCTTCCGTCAGAGCGGATCGGATCGGAGGACCCATAGAGTAGAATGGGCTGTGTCCGTGTCAGCTCTGCACAGACCTGTCATTCGCCTGCTCTGCTCATTGTGGCCCGCGCCCGGTTACCAAGTCGCTTAAGTGGCCCTCGCTCTTCAAAAGGTTGGGCACCCCTGGCCTAGGTGTACTGGGTCAGTGTAGTGTGGGTGCAACTCATGTTTGGATGTCCTCTCTCCTCTCTCTGTAACGGAAAATAATAGAGGGAGATGAAATAACTTACCCTGCCTGTGTTTACACTTACAGGCAAGGGAAGCATTTCATTCGTCAGATCCAATCAGCAGGTCCAGCCCAGAAATCAATTGCCTGGGCCTGGAGAATGATCGGTTCTGAAGCAAATACGATCGCCGTGGCCGCCTAAGGTAGCGTTGTTTCGCCCACCCGTGCCATTCTGCAGCAGTAAAACTGTGGTGGCTGGTCGGGAACCGGTTAATGAACGGCTGTCAATAAACACTATTTATGAGTATTTAAATGTCTGGTGTTGTTTCCTTCGGGGTTGTACCTTCTTAGCTAGGCCCTTGAAATGGGAAATATATTCCGAGAAGCACTGGTTATCCCTTTCTTCTTCTTTTCTATTACTTCCCCCTTTTTTTTTCTTCTTACTCGCTACTCCTCCTTCATTCCTTACTCACCACTTTTTCTGCCTCCCGCACCTATTCTTCTATTTCGCCTTTCTTTAACCTCTCCGCTGATCTTTCCTCAATACCGTTCCTTTTGTGTTTCCTGTTTGCCTACCATGGAAGTTTTTTTGTTCCCTTAAAGGTGAAGTAGGGCCAAAGCTGTTTTAGCCATACTTCTCCTGTGGGTCACAAGAGTGCACGTAGTTTTGCTCTCCTGTGACCCAGATTCAGCGGGCTAAAGTCAGCTAACATCACTCAGAGACATCACCCATGCCTCTCAGAGAGTCAGAGCCAGCCGCTCCACCCCCTGCCCCCCACAGCCTGGTGTTCCAGTGATCACTGGAGGGGCACAGGAGGGTTACTGGAGGTACAGGAGGGGTACTGGAGGGGTACAGCTCTTGGCTAACTGAAGATCGAGAACTGAGCAATCAGTGGTCTTTAATCGCTTAGATCTCGATCTTAGAGGAGATGGGGTACAGATGCAGCATCCACCTAGGTGAGTATTAATGTTTGTTTCTTGCACCTTGAACCTTGATGACACTATGTAAATCTCTAGACTATGCTTTTCACTTCATACCAAGGAAGCCCTATCGGCCACTATTCAGCACTTATTACAACCATCACAGTTACTTATTGGGGACGACATCTCTATTGATGCTCACTTCTTGTTTTCTGTTCTTCGCTGTGCTGCCGCAGTCACCGCCACCTCAGTTTTCCGGGGATGATGTTCCCATAGTGCCTCCAGCTACTAATACTACCCATGTTGTTGAATACTGTAGCTTACTTATAGACATACCTATATTGCATTTGCTCCCGATGAGTGGAAGTTATCCACGAAACATGCGTAGAGCTATATATCGATGTATTGTCACAGCTACCATGCATCTACTATGAGACTTTCGTGAAGAAATTTGAATACATTTTACATTATCATGTGTGCAATCAATCATGTCGATATGCAAGTTTGGGCTACATTTAATATATTTTAATATATGTATTATTTATTATGTAGGAACACTTATGTTTGTGTGTGTGTGTGTGTGTGTGTGTGTGTGTATATATACATTTATATGTATTTATTATATTATTTATTACATGTTATTTACTGTCCCACATGCATCCATGTGCACCATTAACCACTTTCAGACCGGACCAATTTGCAGCCAAAGGACCAGGCCCCTTTTTGCGATTTGGCACTGCGTCGCTTTAACTGACAATTGTGCGGTCGTGCGACGTGGCTCCCAAACAAAATTGACGTCCTTTTTTTCCCACAAATAGAGCTTTCTTTTGGTGGTATTTGATCGCCCCTGCGGTTTTTATTTTTTGCGCTAAACCAAAAAGAGCGACAATTTTGAAAAAAAAACGCATTATTTTTTTTTTTTTTGCTATAATAAATATCCCCCAAAAATATATAAAAAAACATTATTTTTCCTCAGTTTAGGCCGATACGTATTCTTCTACATATTTTTTTGCAAAAAGCGATTATTGATTGGTTTGCGCAGAAGTTTTAGCGTTTACAAGATAGGGGATAGTTTTATAGCATTTTTATTAATAATTTTTTTTTATTAGTAATGGCGGCGATCAGCGATTTTTATTGTGACTGCGACATTATGGCGGACACATCGGACATTTTTGACACATTTTTGGGACCATTGTAATTTATACAGCAATCAATGCTATTTAAATGAATTGATTCCTGTGTAAATGACACTGGCAGTGAAGGGGTTAACCACTAGGTGGCAGTGTAGGGGTTAAGTGTGCCTAGAGGTGTGTTTCTTACTGTGGGGGGGGGGGCGTGGCTGTCAGCTAGTGAATGCTGATCTCTGCTCCAATCACAGGGAGCAGAGATCGGCATCACTAGTTGCTAGGCAGAAAGGGAAGATGCTTTTTTTTCCGCATCTCCCCGTTCAGCCTTCCCGTGAGACGATCGCGGGTGTCCCCGTGGCGATCGAGTCCGCGGGACACGCGACCGGCCTAACGGGGGTCCCGGCTGGCGTGACGGCACGGCGGCATCTTAAAGGGGACGTATATATACACCCTTATGCCTGTCCGTGCCATTCTGTCGACGTATATCGCCGTGCGCCGGTCGGGAAGCGGTTAAATAGTATCTACTAATAGATTCATTTGGTTCTGGTGTTGTGCTTCATATAAAGTCCCACTATTCCCCCATTCCCCTTTCCGCTCTTTTTTCTATACGATTCAGAGATGGACATACGAACTCTATAGCAGTCGTTGTCTCATATAAAGTCCCAACAATTTTATTTAATGAAAGAGTATTAATGTTTGTTATTTTATAATCCCACACTTCTATCTTAAATAATCCCAGTTCTGAGATGGAATGTCTCTGGGACCATTATTTTTAGTGCACATTCTGGATGCTGTAATGGATTTATAATTTACCTGGTTGTGCTAAATGATAGTCCTGTGTGCCTTTCCACTTATAATGTCATTTTAACCCCTTCCCGACCAGCCGCCGCAGTTATAATGCGGCAGGTTGGCTCCCCTGCACGAGCCGTTGTAGCTTTACATCGGGTCTTTAAGACGCTTTAGCAGGCACGCACGCAGCGTGTCCCTGGACTCGATGCGTGTGCCCGTCGGGCGCGATGACCGCCGGGCACCCTAGCTCGTGACAGAGCGAGAACCGGTATCTGTGTGTGTAAACACACAAATCCCGGTTCTCTCAGGGGAGAGAAGACAGATCGTGTGCTCCTACTAAGTAGGAACACCGATCTGTCTCCTCCCCTAGTCATTCCCATCCCCCCACAGTTAGAACACACCTAGGGAACACAGTTAACCCCTTGATCGCCTCCTAGTGTTATCCTCTTCCCTGCCAATGACATTTATACAGTAATCAGTGGCTATTTTTTAGCTCTGATTGCTGTATAAATGTCACTGGTCCCAAAAAAGTGTCAAAAGTGTCCGATCTGTCCACTGAAATGTTGCAGTCATGATTAAAATCGCTGATAACCGCCATTACTAGTAAAAAAAAAAAAAATAATTATAAAAATGCCATAAATCCATCTCCTATTAACTTTCGTGCAAACCAATCAATATACGCTTATTGCGATTTTTTTTTACCAAAAATATGTAGAAGAATACATATCGGCCTAAACTGATGAAGAAATTCATTTTTTTTATAGATTTATTATAGCAAAAAGTACAAAATATTCAGGTTTTTTTTTTTCAAAATTGTCGCTCTCTTTTTGTTTATAGCGCAAAAAATAAAAAACGCAGAGGTGATCAAAAAACATCAAAAGAAAGCTCAATTTGTGGGAAAAAAATTACATCAATTTTGTTTGGGTACAACTTTGCACGACCGCGCAATTGTCAGTTAAAGCGACACAGTGCCGTATCGCAAAAAATGGCCTGGTCATTTAGGGTGCAAATCCTTCCAGGGCTGAAGTGGTTAAACCAAATAACAATTAGGACTTGGGAATCCCACCAGTTCAACACGAGGGCGGTGCTATCCCCAATGTAAATGGGTGGATGTCAATAAAAAACGATTGTACCAACATAGAGAAGAAAAAGGCATAGACACCTCAGGAGCTACCGCCCAAGAATGATTTATTAGAATACAAATCTCAGCACAAACAATATAAATACCAAAAAAGATGTAAACCAGTGCATACAGGCCTACTCTAGTCCTCCCATACCCCCCCCCAAGACTTATGTCCCCCACCCAAAAAAAAGCACCAACCACAAACCTCCCCTTCCCCCAGAGCCCTACCACAGTTGTGTGTAATGAATGCACTAAACTTGGTCCATTTTTTCTTTACTTACAGTAGCCACTGTGTTAGCGCATTCATCACACTTGGTTGTGGTAGAGCTCTGGGGGGTGTGGGGGGGGGAGACAGAAGTAACTGTGAGTGGGTGATTGGGAGTTTTTTTGGGGGGGATTGGAGTAGATCTGTATGCATCCGTTTACATCCTTTTTGCTAATTATATTGTTTGTGTTGAGATTTTTATGCTAATAACTTGGACAGTAGCTGCTGTGGTGTCTATGCTTTTGTCTTCTCTTTTTTAGTACAATTGTTTGTTTGTTTGTTTGTTTTAGAAGCAGACATCAAGTTTGTTAAATTAACTGTCTTCTTATTCAATGGGAACATAGATACTATTGTTGTATGTTGTTGGGCAAATGTCAGTTGGCAGTTAGATACTTCCATTGTTTTACAGGAATTATGGTCAGATGATGCATTCAGGTAACCAAGGTCAACAATAGCTTGACCTTTTGACATATATGATCTATGGCATGTATGATACAATAGTGCCATCCAGTGGTTGAATTGGGAAATGTTTCACCCATAGAAAATTAAGGTAAAGGAAGTAGTGAGAAAGGATACGCCCATATGGGATGATCTACCTAAACTTTCCAAATAAAAGGCCAGCAGCATAAGCTGACAGGAAGACTTGACATAATGACAAAACAACAAGGAAGGTCTGTGCCAGAAGAAACTTCACTTGAGGAAGTTGATACAGCCTGATTTCCTGCAATTGCTCAGAGTAGAGCCTGGGGTCCTGGTTGCCTATGTAGATTGTGAAGTCACTATGACATGAGCTAAGTAACTTTAGTGTATTCCTAATGTACCCAGACAATTATACGTGCAAATTCGCTAGGAAGTTTAGGTAGCGAGTGCATGTGTTTTATGTATATCTGTCAGCCTTGTATTGTATTCCTATAATTGTAAAGAGTTTGTATGTACAGCATTTTGTTTAGCAAAGCACATTAATACACTACAGAGGTCGTATTGCGTCCTTTCTTTTACTGCAAAGAACATTGAAAGACACAAAAGCAAAATAACAGGAAGGTTTCTTACATTGGTGGTCTGTGGAAAGAATGTTCCTTATGTTGGAGGTCAGTGGAAAGAATGCATTACTAGTAAAAAAAAAAAATTATAAAAATGCCACAAATCTATCCCAATTTATAGACGTTATAACTTTTGTGCAAATCAATCAATATACGCTTATTGCGATTTTTTTAGACGAATACATAACGGCCTAAACTGATGAAGAAATTTGTTTTTTTTTTTTTATTTTTGATACTTATAGCAAAAAGTACAAAATATTGTGTTTTTTTTTCAAAATTGGCGCTCTTTTTTTTTTTTTATAGCGCAAAAAATATAAAAACCCAGAGGTGATCAAATACCACCAAAATAAAGCTTTATTTGTGGGGAAAAAAGGACATCAATTTTGTTTGGGTACCACATTGCACTACCGCGCAATTGTCAGTTAAAACGACGCACTGCCGTATGGCAAAAAATGGCCTGGTCAGGAAGGGGGCAAATCCTTCCGTGGCTGAAGTGGTTAAGCACAACATACTATTCTGTTCCACTGTTTTTTTTCTTGTAAACTGGTAAAAATGTACTAAAAACTATTAAACAAAAATAAACATAGTCATTGTTTATGATACATGGTACTTTAGCCAACTAAATGCCATTCAGTTAGGGTTTACATCTACTTAAATTTTTTTGTGAAAATTGGACATTTTATGCCTATTTTTTTTAATGTTTGTTGTAGGATTTTGGATAGATGCAACTCTACTTTTATTAATCCCTGCCTGGTTGTCAAGGGGCAGCACAAAAAGTTTACATTTCATGGACTCTAGAAAACAAGACTGAATAATGATTTTCCTGTGCTAGCCACATATGCCCCCATTAATCTACAGAACGTGGTTGTACAATTCCCCCCCAGGTGATGTGTTGAAGAGATACTTGCTAAACTTTCAATACTTAGAAGTGATGTTTATAAAACTCTCTAGCTTGAAAGCACTAGTTGACTGTAAATGACTCTCATCTGATTTTTCTCCTCGATTCTGTATAAATAACATATGATGCACATGTATGTCCTGTCTTGTACATTTAAAAATAACAACACTTGTGCTACAATAAGCAAGGCTGAATCATGATAAAAGAAGGCTTAAGTTTAAACAGATCCTATACATGGTTATTTTGCTGGCAATTATAGATCCTATCTGCAGAAAAATCTGTTTTTAATCATCCACACTTGAATGGGGAGAGTAATCCGTTCCATATTAAATGTCTCAACCAATAAGTAGTACTAGCACAAATAATCAAATAAATGCAAGAGCCGCTGGTTTGCATTGGCCGGCGCCAAGTTTTGCAGTGCTGCTTTGGCTATTAGGCCTCAGGTGGCATACATGCAGGAATGTGCTGGCTCATTCACTTGCCTCAGTCTGGCTTTGAATATGTCATGCCGAATTTCACAATTTGTCTTTCAGATTTATGGCAGAACTCCGGCAAGTAGGATGAAATAAATTAATTTCGGGCTAGGCATTCCTGTATTGTGGCAAGGTTCATGAAATTGAATAATCAAACTTAGTCTACATAATGGACATGGAAACTTCCAGGTTCAGTACAAATTGTAGACAAGTTTTGTTACAATCTTGAAGAGCATGTCCTGGCTTTTCTTATACAGAATGCAAATGTACCTTATTTGTTATTTTATGTGTTCAATTGTAGAACCCTTAGGCCCCTTTCACACATAATGTCCGTTTTTGACGGACTACGTTTGCTCAGCGGGGATTGATCTGTTGATCCCCGCTGAGCCGGCGGATGAGAGATCCGTCTCTGCTCACTGTGGAGAGATGGACCTGTCAGATCTCCGCTCTCCACTTTGGGGGATCAGATGAAAACGGATCTGCCTGTTCGTTTTAATCCGATCCGCCAGACAGATGGAAAAAAGTGTTTCCATCCATCTGAATTTACCGGATTGGATGTCAGCAGACAGGTCAGTGCTGACATCTGTCGCTCCATAGAACTGTATGGAGCGTCCGTTCAGGTCTGCCTAAAAAACTGACAACCAGACATGAATGGGGACATGTGTGAAAGGGGCCCTACAGAATGATCTAGGAGAAAGGTATTTTTTCTTTTAAAGGATATATGTACTTTTAGCACCTTATGTATCCCTTTTACCTGATGGAAAAAAGGGAACCTTTTTCAAACATTACATTTTTTAATCCTGACTATAATATCTAAAAAATATATACAAGGCTACTATACAATAACTCTTAAGAGGACCTTCTTATTCATCAGTCAGTTAAATGCTAGTTCTGAAATATTTTCAGAGCTAGTGCGTTCCAAAAAGCATGGTAACTCTGAAAACTGTTATGTCTTTAGATAATCTGGCCTATGGTTTCCACCATAGGACATACAGTATCTCCTATGTTGCAAATCTCTCCTCTTTTGCTGGTTACTAAATAAACTGATTCGAGACAGTGAAGTGCAGTCTAGGCTGAATTGGAGTTTAAAACCCAACTCAAGCCAAAACCTTGTTTTAGTTTTGAGGTGTGGAGAGGTTCCAACCTCTGTTGGATATTTGCTGCTATATGCCCATGTTGGATAATAGTGAGTCACAGTGATAGAAAATGATGTGATATCTCTGTGTTGGGGATAAAGACAGCAACAAAATAAAATGTGATTAGTAGAGTGAGGAGTGGTTAGAACACCTGCCAGGTCTTCCTTCTCAGTAACATAAGGGGGATGATTTACTTAAACTGGAACTCTCAGAATCTGGTGCAGCTTTGCATGGTAGCCAATCAGCTTGTAACTTCAGCTTGTTCAGTAAGGCTTTGACAAAAAACCTTGAAGCTGATTGGTTTCTGTGCAGAGCTGCACCAGATTTTGCATGCTCCAGTTTTAGTAAACCGCCTCCTAGAACTCTTTCCTCTTCTCTTTTTTTATCCTTGTGTCACCAGGACAGGAAGTGAGGGGGGAGCCCCCTATTGAGGAGATATACAGTAAAAAAACTTGAAATAAGTTCTGACTCTTACCCACTGTAATGAAAAATAAAAAACTAGAGTGGGCTTTAAGGCTTGTAGCAGAGAGGAGATTACTTTTCTAGATGGAATGAGAGAATAAGGGTATGAATACATGGGCAGAGTCCCAATGACCTCAATAATACAATAAGGATGTCAATTCAGAGGCTGTATTTGACCTGCTTTGCATTGTGTTGTTACTGGACTCAGCAGGGGAATCCTACTAAATCTAGAGTGTGCTAAATCGGCTCCAGCTTTACATAGAAACCAATCAGCTTCCAGGTTTTATTGTCAAAGCTTAATTGAACAAGCAGAAGTTAGTAGCTGATTGGCTACCATGCAGAGCTGCACCAGATTCTGAGTGCTCCAGTATTAGTAAATCTCTCCCAGCATGTCCTGTTGGAGACATTTGCATTGCGGGCAAAGTAGGTTAAACACAGAGTTTGGCATTCTAACCATGAATCTCAGTTGTGCTGTGTTAAAAGGTAAAAGCAAGCCTTTAACAGCCACTCCCATATAGACGCATCCTTAGGTGCAAAACTGAGGAACACTGAAGAATCAGACTGCTTCTATGGGAAGAGGTATTTCTTAAAATAAGGGGTGTGAGACAAATATATAACTTACATTAACCTAACTGAAGACAGTATTAAAAGGGAAAGGTCCTTTTAATGCAAAATTTTACAAGTGTTGGTAACCATACAACTCGTGTACAGTTATTGGTTGTGCAAAATTCTAAAATGTTTCAACGAGAAAAACAAGATAGCCAATTGATTGTCTTTTTAACGGAAATGCTTTGAAGCACAAAAGCCTTCATCCTCAGGCAAAGAAAAAAAAAGTGATCATGAATTGATCTCAGTCAGCACCTTGGACAGCACCTTATACATTGCACCTGCAACCCTGTATCACTCTTCACACTTATCACTCAGCTGGACCTGCATGAACCAGACTGCAAAGATATGAAATGGACAGTATATAAAAATGTATATAAAGCATTGGCTTATACAGTAGTCCATGATTTAGATAAAAAAATAGCAGATGCTATAAGGGGTGCTATCAGTATTAAATCTGGATGTAAAGCACAAATGCATCCTGATAACATTATCTGTGTGTGTTATTTGCTATTTTTGTGATTTGTTATATTCAAAATAGAAACCAGAAACTACCCTGTTTCTCCTTTTTAATGGTTTTGCCCTGGTTCCTCCACTTCCTCCACTCCACTTTTCACATGTTTCCTGGTTGCCAAGGGTTTCTGAGCACATATGGACAAAGAACAAATGGATACTGAAAATATCCTAACCAGTGGTGATCATGAGCAGTGCAGTTCACAGCCACCAAAGTAAAAAGTAGTTTATGCCTGGAATTTGTATATGTGTGCTATCATGCTTCTATATTACAGTGGGGGAGCACCTGCAATTTCTACACATGCAAGCTGTTTTTAAACAATATGACACTGCTATAAATAATTTATTTCTCTGTGTGCAATTTTCCATGGTTTCTATTTTTGGCCAGATGTAGGAGACCTTTTTGAAAAAATCATTGTTTTGGCCACCAGAACAGAGGAGAGTGTAACTGAAGTCAATAATGTAGATATTCGCCAGCACACCCAGGATCTTCAATTTCATCCAAACATTTTTTAATCAAAAAAAGATCACCCAGGATGTCAGTGAGGCTGTAATTGGTGGGGAAGTAGTCACTGTGTTGGGGGGAAAACCCACAGAAGTAAGCAGGAGGATGTCACGCAGGTTGTTAGGTAGGCAGGATGATTCCATGATAGGCCAGGTTTTATTTGGGGTTGGGTGCCTCCAGTAGTAGAGATGGTCCAGGATAGAAGCGTAATATTAGGTTTGGATGTGAGGGAGGCTTACTCCTCCAGTAGTAGAGATGGTCCAGGATAGAAGCGTAATATTAGGTTTGGATGTGAGGGAGGCTTACTCCTCCAGTAGTAGAGATGGTCCAGGATAGAAGCGTAATAGTAGGTTTGGATGTGAGGGAGGCTTACTCCTCCTTGTTTATGGTGTCTAGTTTAGATGTGGTGGGCACATCTGGGAGGTTTAGTGTCCCAGATATATCTTGAAATTTGCTTTTGTATTGAGGTGAAGAAAGATTTGGGTATAGGGATTACTGTGTGAAATAAGTAGAGGAGTTTGGGAGGGATCAGCATCTTAAAGGAGGTGATCCTTCCTATTTTAGATAGGCCAGTTGTGCTTATTTGACTTAGTAGTTGGGAGAGCATTTTTGTAAAGCACGGTAGTTAAGGTCATAGAGGTGAGGGGGTACATTTTATCCCTAGGTATGGGAGATATCGACTGGTCCAAGTGTAAGGGAGAGACCCTTCCAGGAGGGACTTTTGTTTACTTGTGAGATTTAGTGGAAGGACCAGGGATTTAGAGGAATTAAAGTTTATAAAAGGAGGCTAAGCTAAATTGGTTGAGTTTGCGTTGTATCGCTGGCATGGAATGAGATGTGTAGTACAACGTTTCGGAATCACACAGGTATGTGAAGCCTGACAAAGTGGGTCCTGCATGACTCAGAAACGTTGCACTACACTGTTTGGTGATGTGATATTTCTTTGATTAAAAAAACGTTTGGATGAAATTGAAGATCCTTGCTGTGCTGGAGAATATCTACATTATTGTGCATGTTCCTGTATCCAGCTGGCGGTCGCTACAGCACCCAGTACTTTTAGAGCTCATTCCAGGAATGTGTGGGATGGGAATATGGACTGTGTACCTGAAGTCAGGCACACAGTTGTTCATATGAACTTTTAGACTTGTTAGGATTTAGATTTTCAGGTTCTGATAAGTGTTGCTTAAAGCATAACTAAACCCAAGAACAAAAATGTATACAGTTACAGTATATTGTATTGTAGATTATCAGTCCTTAGATGTGGCGACTGCATTTGTTTAACATTTCCAGGCTAATGTCGTGTACACACGGCCAGACTTTTCGACAGCAAAGGTCCGACGGAGCGAATCCGTCGGACAATTTGACCGTGTGTGGGCTGCATCGGACCTTTGCTGATGGACTTTGGTGTGATTGTGTGTAGACAAGTCTGATTCGACGGAAGTCCGTCAAAACTTTGTCGAAAAGTCAGACGGAATTCAGTCCGTTGAAAAGTCCAGTTGTGTATTCACTGCATAAGAACATTTTTTAGCAAGTAAAAAACAGTGTCGGCTGGTGGTATATTTGCAAACAATGCACCCACATTGCATTGGTGACAAACAATGCACCCACGGTTGGTCGGGTCACCCACACCCACCCACCCCATCGGTCGGTTACCAGCCCCACACTTACTCCATCTATGACGCAGGCAGCACTTCACTCTGGGCGATGGGCGGCAGCTTCCCTTGTGTCTCCTACTCGACATCACGGCGCTCATGCGTCTCCTCCCTCCTCCTTCTAGGCCAATAGGATCGCTTCCCCTTTTGGCCAATCAGGAAACAGGTCTCACACCCCACTTCCTGATTGGCCGGGAGGAGAATCAGTGTGATAATAGCAAATGTTCATTCGCTATTGTCACACAACTGGGTGAGCTCAGGGCGCAGTTTTCTGCGCCCCCCGAGTCCACCCTTTTTTGAAGCCTATTAGAGCCTCAGGCTCTAATCATGTGCTTCAAAAAAAAAGAAAAAAAACATTGGAATCCATGCATCCGGAGCCTCGCTTGTAGATTAGGGGGCCTGATGCACAGATAGGGGGGCGGTGCCCCTGCACCCTGCATTACGGGCTGCCACTGATAGAAAATAACTGTGGATCTTGCCAGACACATCCTTGTCTCCTTCTGTAAGATGAACTGTAAGCAAAATCAATCTTGCTTTTCATTTGTAAACTACTAATCACCTTACTCTATGTTTAATGAACAAAGCAATAAAATGAAGTTCGGCTCAGTTGGCTGTCATGGCTCCTTCAGAGATACACTTAAGAATGTAGCCATTACATACCGGAAGTGTTCACAGAATCACCAGGTAAAGATAAAGAGAAAAAAAGGCCTGAAAAAAAATGAATGAATTATTATATTGTTTTTATTTTTAGCATTGCCATAAAGCAAACTAATGCAGGCACCCACCTCATCTAAGGATTTGTAAGTTTCAATAAAAAAATATAATTTTTGGATTTAGATATTCAGTTGCAGTTGGAGCTGGGGGGAAATCTGTATAATACACATGTATCAAGATGCAGAACTATTAAAATATAACTAAGGGCAAAACTTTCCGTTTTGGGTAGAGTGGAGAGGGATTAGAACACTTGTCAATTTTTATTGCTGTCTGTGCCCCCACACTGTTTATTTGTCCTGTTTACCATTATCTTTAAAAGTGAACATGAATTAAAATCCCAAATTGTGGGTTGTCCCCAGCAAAGTAATAGAGGGGACATCTTACTATGGGGACACTAGTTCTGGTGATCTGGGGGGTCCCCAAGGGATTCCCTTAATTTTTTTCATTTTGGATAGAGTAAGGGAGCGTTATGATCCCTGTAAGGTTTTTTTTTTGTCCTCTTTGCCCAAATATGGAGATTTACCTTCACTTCTTCTCCCATAGCCAAAACAGGATGTGAGAGGAAATCAATGCAAATTAGGAGAAATAATTGGGGACCCCCAGGTCTTCATAACTAGTGTTCCCGTTGGAACGTTTCCCCTCTATTACGTTTCTGGGGACAACCCAAACTTTTTTTTTACTTTCACTTTCAATGATAATGGTAAACAGGACAAGTAGAGAGGGTGAATCTCCCTAAGGCCCCTTTCACACTGACAGACCGGTCGGGTCCACCCACGGATGGAGATCCATTCCCCATCTGTCCAGCAGATTGTATTGGATGACAGTCGGATGGAAACAGACAGGTGGTCCGTTTCCATCAGACAGCCCCATAGAGAACAGCGGGCTGTATTCGTGTCCACTCTGCATCAGCGGAGAGGACACAGACTCGTCATCAGTCTGCTCAGTGGGTATCAGCGGAGAGATCCCCTGCTGAGTGGGCAGATCTGCTGTCGGATTCCACCAGGATGAATGGGGCCTAACGGAGGCACAGAAAGCAGTAAAAACTGACAGGTGTTCTAATCCCTTTCCACTCTATCCAATACCTAAAAAAAAGATATCTATTTTTTTTTTATAAAGGAAACTATCTAAACAATTGAAAATTCATAGACTGAAATCATGTTTGGAAAAAATTTGGAAAATGATAATGATCTGAAAGTTATTGTTGGTAAATATAAAGAAAAAAAACGGCTAAAAGTTTTTGCTTTTTTTTTTTAAGTCTAAATTCTGACACTGAAAATTTAAAGTTTTGGCCCAGAAAGTCAGAGTTTTGGCAGGTACTATAGAGATCTAACAAATGTCTTTCTGGCTTAGTTCAACAATCTAGGCTAGTTGCTTCTTTAGTACATTTATTACCAGAGGTCATTAATGCTCAGATGCCTAGGCCAAATTCAGCAGCGTAAGCATGCCTGGGTTAACTTGACAATAGCACTTAGGGTATTTAAAAAAAAGTAATGAATGTGACTTTCACCAAACATTTAGTGGTGGGGAATCAATATCATTTAAAATACATGTACCAGGAAGATTCACCTGCAACAACAGTTTGGTAAATGTTTATTCACTGCTTTATAAAAATTCCTAATAGGAATCAGTATACCTAAATAATGTATATATTCTTTTATTATAGTCTGACAAATGTAAAAAAAAAAAATATATATATATATATATATTTAATACTATAATTGTAAATGCCAATTGCAAGTTAACATTTTTCATTGGAGATGGCACTGCAGCCTGAACATTTTTAATTTGTCAATGAAGACTCCAGCTGCACGTGATGTCATAGCTGAAAGTAGGGATCCAAGCTGTCAGTAATATCCAGGATTGAGAGCCACCAGCCTTGCTTTACTAATTATTACCTGGCTTAGAATACAGAGAAATTAAGCTAGTGTTAGAAGTATATATTTCTTCTTCTGATGTACATGTACCAGGAAGATTTACCTGCAACAACAGTTTGGTTCATGTTTATTCACTGCTTTATAAAAATTCCTAATAGGAATCCGTATACCTAAATAATGTATATATTTGGTACACTGGTTTAATATAGCAAAACTCTGCACTTTTTTCATTATAGTCTGACAAACGTACAAAAAAGATATCTATATATTTAATACTGTAATTGTAACTGACAATTGCAAGTAAACATTTTGCATTGGAAATGGCACTGCAGGCGGAACATTTTTAATTTGTCAATGAAGACTCCATGTGATGTCATAGCTGAAAGTGGGGAATCTAAGCTGTCAGTAATATCCAGGATTGAGAGCCACCAGCCTTGCTTTACTATTTTTTACCTGGCTTAGAATACAGAGAAATTAAGCTAGTGTTAGAAGTATATATTTCTTCTTCTGATGGGAAAAAAAATTATGTTTGATAATTGAACATGGAAAAGCTGCCTAATTCGTTCTTCTACCTTTTAGGTAGAGGCCTACTGTGCCTTAAAGCCGCATGAATGATTTAGGACTGGGCTAGACAGAGTTTAATAGATGAAAACATTATCACTGTAGTTCTTACATATTTTCATCATCTGCGTTTTCTCTAGACTTTACTTGACTATTACATGACACACAAATATACTTATTCTTGGCAAACAAAAGAAAACTGAGCAGTATTTTGCCAGCAAAGCCTGTCTGTTGCCCTATATACAATAAAATAGAAATAATGTTATTTGACAGTCAGTTCATTTAAAACAAGATGAAAATACTGTATACAAGTGTTTCCATTTTGTGTGAACAGCTGCCAGATGTCCTCCCAGCTCTTATCTACCGTCTATCGTTTCTCAAACAGATTTTTTCATTTAAGAGCCATTAAAATGTCAGTACACAAGTGTGCACCAATATTTAATTATCTAGTCGTAAGTCAAATAAACAACAGTGCTTTCTCTTCCCCTTTTCTTCATACATATTGTATCTATGATGGAAGCCCGGGATAACTCTCTCTATGTATGGGGGGAGCGAGAGCTGGCAGAGGACTGTGCCACTTTAACAATTTCTCAAATCCATGCCACTACATTACGCTATAGTTGCAGTAACATGTAACAACAGATGGAAATTGTGTCCCATTATATGTCCTTAAAAAATATTTTAGTCAACATTGACTGTTTTTAATCCTTATGCTGCTAACATTAGAAAATAGATAGAAAAGTTCATCATATTTACTTATTTTAAACTTTTTTAAACTTCCGTTACTTCCTGATTTACAGGCCTAGGCAAATGATGTTATATATTCCAGGAGCTGTCAGGAGGGGAGAAGGTTTTTTTATTTAGCTAAGCACACCCACCTGTCTGCATGTCTGAGTTAAAGGGCAGATGGATTCCAGGAAGTAAATGCTACACGAATCATCTGCCCTTACTCAAGATGGCCACGGCAAGAAATGCTAGGGGTGTTTTTCAAAGTAATTTCTCATCAAAATAAAGTACAGTGTTTCCCAAAAATAAGGCCTACCCCAAAAATAAGACCTAGCACTGTTTTCCAGGAGGGCTGTAATATAAGCCCTACCCTGAAAATAAGCCCTAGTTTGAGGTGCTTGTGTACTCCTTTAATCTTCTCTGTTATGGTGGTGTGCAGTGTGCTGTGTGTGTGTGTCTCTGTGATCTAGCAGTGTTAGGTGCCTTTAGTACAGATCGGCGCTCAGCTGATCTCCCCGCTGGTCTCCTCCTCTTCTCCCGGCTGTCAGCAGGGGATCTCAGCCCTCCTCCGTCTGCAGAGCTTCAGCGGGTCACGGAAGGTACGGTAGTCTCATATGCTAATAAGGATGAGCCGAACATTGGGTTGGGTTCACACCAGAACGTCCGAACAGGCAAAAAATTCGGAAAAGCACACGAACACCGTTAAAGTCTATGGGACACGAACATGAAAAATCAAAAGTGCTAATTTTAAAGGCTTATATGCAAGTTGTAACGCCGAGCGCTCCGGGTGTCCCATCCATCCCGGAGCGCTCACGGCGTCCTCTGTCCTGCAGTGCCTCGGTCAGCTCCCCTGACCGCAGGCGCTGCTCTGTCTCCGGGATGCGATCCACGGCCCGCCCGGGGATCGCATCCCGCTCCCCTCACCTGTCCCCGCCGGCTCCTTCCGGCGTGCGCGCGCCCCCGCTCCCCAGGCACGCGCGCGCGCGCGACACTGCCTTCAGTTAAAGGGCCAGCGCACAATCAATTGGTGCCTGGTCCAATTACCGTTTTCCAGAATCCTTCATAAACCCACTTCCCCTTCCTGTCCTGGCCGGATCTTGTGTTGCCTTTAGTGCCCAGTGAAAGCGTTTTGTGTTTTGCTCCTACTAGTGTATCCAAATCTCTGCTGTTGCCCCTGACTACGAACCATTGCCACCTGCCTTGACCTTTTGCTACGTTTGACCTCGCCTCTGCTTAATCCTTGTGTACCACGCCTGTCTCAGCTGTCAGTGGGGTCGAGTTGCTATTGGAAGACACGACCTGGTTGCTACCGCCGCTGCAAGTCCATCCCGCCTTGCGGCGGGCTCTGGTGAAAACCAGTAGCAACATTAGAACCGGTCCTCCAATACAACCAGTGCTATCGCCTCATTGGCATAGGGGATCCACCTCCTGGTTCCCGCCATACCCGGAGCGTGACACAAGTTATTGTCATAAAAAGTGTTTGGGGACCCGGGTCCTGCCCCAGGGGACATGTATCAATGCAAAAAAAAAATTTTTTGGGGAGCAGTGATTATTTTTAATGCTTAAAGTGAAACAATAAAAATTAAATATTCCTTTAAATATCATGTCTGGGCGTGTCTATAGTATGCCTGTAAAGTGGCACATTTTTCCCATGTTTAGAACAGTACCACAGCAAAATGACATTTCTAAATGAAAAATTGTCATTTAAAACTGAATAAAATGAATTGTCGGGTCTCGGCAATATAGATAAAACTCATTGGAAAAAGGGGCATGGGTTCCCCCTCCAATCCATTACCAGGCCCTTTGGGTCTGCTATGAATATTAAGGGGAACCCTGAACCAAACACTTAAAAAGAAAATTGCGTGGGGGTCCCCCCAATATCCATACCAGGCCCTTCAGGTCTGGTATGGAAATAAAGGGGAACAATGCGCCAAAAAAAAAAAAAAATTGTGTAGGGGTCCCCCCCAAAATCCATACCAGACCCTTCAGTTCTGGTATGGATTTTAAGGGGAACCCTGCGCCAAAATTAAAAAAAAATGGCGTAGGGGTCCCCCCCAAAATCCATACCAGACACTTCATGCCTGGTATGGATTTTAAGGGGAACCCTGCACCAGAATTTAAAAAAATGGCGTTGGGGTACCCCCAAAATACATACAGTTCAGTAGGGGGGCGTTCTCTCGTCCCCCCTTTTTTCCTGCAGCCTGCCAGGTTGCGTGCTCAGATAAGGGTCTGGTATAGATTTTTGGGGGGGACCCCTACACCATTTTTTTTTATTTTAGCGCAGGGTTCCCCTTAAAATCCATACCAGACCTAAAGGGTCTGGTATGGATTTTGGAGGGACCCCTGC
Organism: Lithobates sylvaticus; assembly: GCA_028564925.1. Lineage (NCBI taxonomy): Eukaryota > Metazoa > Chordata > Amphibia > Anura > Ranidae > Lithobates > Lithobates sylvaticus. Next base: position 491,388,798 of record CM053028.1, on the reverse strand, counting down.
GCCATTTTTTTTTAATTTGGCACAGGGTTCCTCTTAATTTCCATACCAGACCTGAAGGACCTTGTATGGATTTTGGGGGGCATGCAATTTTTTATTTTATTTTTGGTTCAGGGTTTCCCTTAATATTCATACCAGACCCAAAGGGCCTGGTAATGGACTGGGGGGAACCCATGCTCTTGTTTTATCTATATTGCCGAGACTCGACAATTCATTACAGCCGTGATCAGTTTTAAATGACAATTTTTCATTTAGAAATGTAATTTTGCTGTGGTACTGTTCTAAACACAGGAAAATGCGCCCCTTTACAGGCATATTATAGACACCCCCAGGCATGATATTGAAAGGAATATTTAATTTTTATTGTTTCACTTTAAGCATTAAAAAAAATCACTGCTCCCGAAATAACATCAGTTTTTAAAACTTTTTTTGCATTGATACATGTCCCCTGGGGGACAATGCCATGCATATAAGCCTTTAAAATGAGCACTTTTGATTTTTCATGTTCGTGTCCAATAGACTTTAATGGTGTTCCGGCGGCTTTTCGAATTAGCCCCGAACACTGCATATTGTTCCGTGTTCGACGAACACCCCGAACTTATGCTCAGGCCAAACCGTTCGCCCATCCCTATATGCTAATATGCCTTGGTTCCTCGGCTGGTACCCTTTAAAAGGGGCATCTAATGGGCTGGAGCTCCGTTCTGGTAAACAGATTTGCTCCTTTCTACATTGTAATTAGTAAACCAGGCTCTAAACATCTGTTTTCTTTTAAAGGAGAAGTGTGGGGGAACAAAAAAAAACATACTCACCTCCATGCTGCAGGATCACTCTGATGCTGTCCCGCACTGGCTCTAAGCCTGAGAACTAAGCAAACACATGACTGCTCAGTTCTCAGTCTGTCTGTGACTTTCTCTGCTCTACCCCCAGCACTCACTGGAGCACTGGGCCATGGAGGGGGCTGGAGCAGCTGGCTCAGGGCCTCAGCATGGTGTTAAGAGGCCGAGCTAGCTGCCAATCAGGCATCTAGGTGGATCCCAACATTATTGTCAGGATCCTTCCAGAGCCTGGAATGGCTCTTTGATTTCAGCTGGCAGTGGGATTTAGCCCACTGTCAGCTTATTCTGGGTCAGAGGAAAGCACTTCAGTGACCGACAAGAGAAGTATGGGCAAAAAAGCTTTGACCATACTTCATTTTTAAGTAAGCAAATCGTTACCAGAATATTAAAACAAATAATTTCTTAAAATTCCCAGATCAATTATATACAAACATACATTGTAGGATAAAACATAAATAGTAAAAACACATAAATAGTAATGCACATAGTATTTTTAATGTAAAGATTCTCTAGAATGATGTTGTCATAATTGCTCTGCAGAGTCTGTCAATTATGTTAGTCACAAAATTTAATAACACTTTAAGTGTGTCATGCGTGGCTGACAATAAAAAAGCCCTCTGGCTCTTTAAAGAAGGTTAAGTAATTAAAAGTGACCTATGATCTCTTGAAGTGTTTTGCTTTTACTATGTGATACTTTTATTATTGTATTTGGCTGCATTTCAAATGTTGCACCTGCGTGAGATTGGAATTTTTTTTTGTTACTTGAAGAAATCAACTAATTTAGCTTATTAAAGTCCATGTGCGGATCAGTGGAGATGACTTATTTAAATTGCACTTCTATGGTAAAGCTGGCTATGCATGGCTTGAATTTTGGCTGATTCCTGTCAATCGGCTGAAATTCAAGACCTGAGTGGCCCTGGCAATACCACCTGGCTCAACAAACTTCAATTGGAAAATTGAAGGAGCTGGGTGGAAAAAAGTTGGTCAAACAGTGACTGCAGCCAATCAACGGCAGCCACTGTTTGGGTATTCTAACAGCCATGGGTGCTGGCTGTCAGAATACAATAGTCAACAATGGTACATTCATTCATTCAAGCTGGGGGAATTGAGCATTTTTCTCTCTTTCAGTCTGCAGGTTGAACAAGAGAAAATATAAGTGTATGGCCAGCTTAATTTTCATAAGAAGAAAGCAGACTTCCACTCAATAAATAAAGTCTGCAGTCTAATATTATCCCTTCATTTAAAAAAGAAGCTGATCAATGTATAATTTTTTTATTTACCTTTTTTTAATTGATTCATCTGACCACCCCTCCTGCTGCCACTTTTGCCTAGGAAAGAATTATACTTCTTTTTTATTTTTTGGCCTTTCACCTTTCCAGTCAAATTTTAAAAACCACTACCATATGTTTGTTCCCATTCACACACCATACCTAAACAATAATAACAAAAATTGTTCTCAAATTTTTAGCTGTTTCCTTGAAGCAGGTTTATACATCAGACACTAATGCCACGTACACACGATTGGAATTTCCGCCAGCAAAAGACCGATGAGAGCTTTTCGTCAGAAAATGCAACCGTGTGTATGCTCCATCGGACTTTTGCTGGCCGAATTTCCGCCAGCAAAAGTTTGAGAGCATGTTCTCAATTTTTCAGACGGAAAAAGTTTCATTTGGAAATTCCGATCGTCTGTACCAATTCCGACACGCAAAATTCCTACGCATGCTCGGAAACAATTTGACGCATGCTCGGAAGCACTGAATTCCTTTTCTCGGCTCGTCGTAGTGTTGTACGTCAACGCGTTCTTGACGGTCGAAAGTTCGGAGAGCGCCCCCTCCTGAACCATACCAGGCCACATGCCCTCAACATGGGGGGTGAGTGCTTGGGGCAGGGGGGGCTCTGCTTGCAAGGAAACCGTAAGTCCACTTGGGTAAACGTCCCTCCCTCACATTTTCATTTCGTTTTCGTTCGTTGATGAAAATGGAGTTGACTTGCATCATAGTTTTTGTCAATTGATGAAAATGTGGGGTATTTTGCATTTAGTTTTTGTCACTGGAAATATGCCACTGACGAAAATTATACCGAAAATGTTTTCACAGACGAAATTTAGGCTGCATTCAAACCTGAGTATAGTTTGCAGGCGAAAAGTCACGCGTTTTTTATCTCGATTTTGCCGCAATTTTTACTGCGTTTTTTTGCCGTGATTTTTTACAGGTCAAAAGGTCGTCACCAATGTAAAAAGCTGAAAAACACCTGTAATCTTCCCTAAAAGAAGCTCATTTACTTTTTTGAGCTTCAGGCGACAGAACGCTCAGTTGTGAACAGGGGCCATTTAAATGAATGGGATTTTGCTTGTTGGGCGTTTTTTGAACTTTTGAGATGAGCGTTTTACGAGCTGAAAATGCTCAGGTGGGAATGCAGCCTAACACGTAGAGAAAAACATCTGCCAGGTTGGTTTTTGTTTTTAGTATTTTTTAGCCTCCCTATAAAAAAACAAGTCTTTACAGTGAAATTATGAAAACATAATTTTTACAGCGCTGTGAAATTATTACACAGGTGTGCTGTGTTTGATATATATATATATATATATATATATATATATATATATATATATATATATACTGTATATATTGTATGTGTGTGTGTATGTGTGTTTTCTGATTTTCTCAGACTGTTGTTTATTTGTTTAAAATTTGTTTGCTTATTTGTTTAACCACTTGCCGACTTGCTCACGCAGATATACTGTGGCAGGTCGGCTCTCCTGCGCTAATCGCCCTGCCTATACAGTTATGGGAGTGTGGCTGTGGGTCAGGCAGACTTGATGTCTGCCGGTGACCCGCGATCGCCTAATACAGAGGCAGGACGGGGAACTGCCTTTGTAAACAAGGCAATTTCCTGTTCTGACAGAGGACATGTCAGAGATCTACTGTTCCCAGTGATCGGAAACACTGATCTCTGTCATGTCCCTGGCAGCCCATCCCCCTGCAGTTAGAACACGCTGAGGGAACACAGTTAACCCTTTGATTGCCCCCTAGTGTTAACCCCTTCCCTGCCAGTGTAATTTTTACATTGATCAGTGCATTTTTATAGCACTGATCAATGTAATGATGTCACTGATCCCCAAAAAGTGTAATTTAGGGTCAGATTTGTCCGCCGCAATGTCGCAGTCCCGCTAAAAATTGCAGATCATCGCCATTACTAGTAAAAACAATAAAAATAAATAAAAGTTCCTAAATCTATCCCATAGTTTGTAGACGCGATAACTTTTGCGCAAACCAATCAATATACGCCTATTGCGAAATTTTTTACCAAAATATGTAGAAGAATATATATCGGCCTAAACTGATGAATAAATTTGTTTTTTTATATATTTTTTTGGAAATGTATTATAGCAAAAAGTACAAAAAAAAAAAAAAAAAAAAAATAATTCTAAATTGTCGCTTTTTGTTTGTTTATAGCGCAAAAAAAATTAAAACCGCAGAGGTGATCAAATACCACCAAAAGAAAGCTCTATTTGTGGGGAAAAGATAACAATTGTATACTGCGCAATTGTCAGTTAAATTGACGCTGTGCCGTATCGCAAAAAATGGCCTGGTCATTAAGGGGGCAAATCCTTCCGGGCTGAAGTGGTTAAACCAAACAATTGGGTCTTGGGAATCCCACCAGTTCAACACGTGGTGGTGCTATCCCCAATGTAAATGGGTGGATGTCACCAAAAAACAATTGTACCAACATAGAGAAGAAAAAGGCATAGACATCTCAGGAGCTACCGTCCAAGAATCATTTATTAGAATACAAATCAGCACAAACAATATAAATACCAAAAAGGATGTAAACCGGTGCATAAAGGCCTACTCCAATCCTTTTTGCTAATTATATTGTGTATTGTATTATATTGTATATATGTTTGTGTTGAGATTTTTATGCTAATAACTTATTCTTGGACAGTAGCTGCTGTGGTGTCTATGCTTTTTTCTTCTCTTTTTTAGTACAATTGTTTGTTTGTTTGTTTGTTTGTTTTAGAATCAGACATCAGGTTTTGTTAAATGAACACTTCTCAAAACATAAGCTGTCTTCTAATTCAGTGGGAACATAGATACTATTGTTGTATGTTGGGCAAATGTCAGTTGGCAGTTAGATACTTCCATTGTTTTACAGGAATTATGGTCAGATGATGCATTCAGGTAACCAAGGTCAACAATAGCTTGACCGTTTGACATATATGATCTATGGCATTTATGATACAATAGTGCCATCTAGAGGTTGAATTGGAAATGTTTCACCCATAGAAAATTTATGTAAAGGAAGTAGTGAGAAAGGATACGCCCATATGGGATGATCTACCTAAACTTTCCAAATAAAAGGCCAACAGCATAAGCTGACAGGAAGAAACAACAACGAGGAAGGTCTATGCCAGAAGAAACTTAAGGAAGTTGCTACAGCCTGATTTCCTGCAATCGTTCATAAAGGAGAGCCTTTTGTTTAGCAAAGCACATTAATACACTACAGAGGTTATATTGCTTCCTTGCTTTTACTGCAAAGAACATTGAAAGACACAAAGCAAAATAACAGGAAGGCTTCTTACATTGGTGGTGAGGGGGAAGAAAGCTCCTTACATTGGTGGTCTGTGGGAAGAATGTTCCTTATGTTGGAGGTCAGTGGGAAGAATGCTCTTTACATTGGTGGTCATTGGGAAGAACGCTCCTTACATTGGTGGTTTGTAGGAAGAATGCTCCTTATGTTGGAGGTCAGTGAGAAGAATGCTCTTTACATTGGTGGTCAGTGGGAAGAATGCTCCTTGGATTGGTGATCTGTGGGAAGAATGCTCCTTATGTTGGAGGTCAGAGGGAATAATGCTCCTTACGTTAGTAGTCATTAGGAAGACTGCTCTTTACTTTGGTGAGCAGTTGGACAAATGCTCCTTGGATTAGTGGTCAGTGTGAAGAATGCTCCTTATGCCCCGTACACACGGTCAGATTTTCCGACGGAAAATGTCCTATCGTACAATGTTGTCGGAAATTCCGACCGTGTGTAGGCTCCATCCGACGGACAAAGTTTTATCTCCTGCCCTCAAATTTTCTGACAACAAAGTCCTATCGGACTTTTTCCGATCGTGTGTAGCGAATTCCAACGGACAAAGTGCCACGCATGCTCAGATCACATTACAAGACCAAAGCTATTGGCTACTAGCCTCTACGTAGTCCGGTCATAGGCAACAAACGTCACCACGTTCAGAATGATCGGATTTTCCGACAACTTTGTCCGACCGTGTGTATGCAACACCAGTGTCGGACAAAATCCGTCGGAAAAAATCCGATGGATTTTGTGGTCGGATTTTCCGACCGTGTGTACGGGGCATTAGAGTGGTGTTTTGTGGGAAGAATCCTCCTTGCATCGGTGATCAATTAATCGTTAATTTTTTTGATCGATCAAACTTCTTTTGATCGGTACTCCCCTCTCCCCAGGCTTCCGGGTCTTCAGGGAGTTCCGTCGGAGATCAGGTAACGTCACAGACATCAATGTCACCGGACTCCTCCCCCCTTCCCCAAGTGCCTCGGTCTGCTAACGAAGGGAAGGGGGGGAAGAGTCCAGTGACGTTGAAGTTCTGGTTGAACGTAACGCTTATGGGGGAGGAGCTACGCATTACGTTACCCGCTGCCCTACCGAAATTAACACGATTGTCGGCTTTACATGCTGTGTTTTTATCATCTTTATGTGAGTAGTTTGTGTTTGAACACAAAAATAAAATCTTATACTTAAGCGGTGAGCACTTGCTGAGATCTAAGGAGGTGTGAGAGAAGTTTATGGTCCGTGTTAACCCTTTTGATACCCGCTTGCATGACCACTTGTTTGCACAGGGGTCCATGCCATAAGGTGAGAGTGATTAGTTAGACTGGAGGTAGAGGGATTGTCACGCTACTGTGGAAAAAATAAATTGCTTACGTCATTGCTACAGTTTGAATTTAAAACTTATTTGTGTGAACTATGAAGTTAAGTCATGGATTGTGGAAACTAACTAGTGTCAGGTGATTGTATATAGTGTATACCACATTTACCACTGACTAATGCAGAGTTGCAATGCAAGGAGATCAGCTAAAAGTAGTTGGATCTGTATGTGCATTGTAATTAATCGAAATTAGTCGATTAATCGATTAAAAAAAAAAAAGATTAATCGAACACGAAAATTTTAATCAGTAACAGCCCTAATATATATACACAGTATCTCACAAAAGTGAGTACACCCCTCACATTCTTGTAAACATTTTATTATACTTTTTCATGTGACAACATGGAAGAAATGACACTTTGCTAAAATGTAAAGTATTGAGTGTACAGCTTGTATAACAGTTTAAATTTGCTATCACCTCAAAATAACTCAACACACAGCCATTAATGTCTAAACTGCTGGCAACAAAAGTGAATACACCCCTAAGTGAAAATGTCCAAAATGTCCAAATTGGGCCCAAAGTGTCAACATTTTGTGAGGCCAATATTATTTTCCAGCACTGCCTTAGCCCTCTTGGGCACTGGAGTCCTCTTCCACTCCTCCGTGACGACATCACAAAGCTGGTGGATATTAGAGACATTGCGCTCCTCCACCTTCCATTTTTAGGATGCCCCACAGATGATCAATAGGGTTTAGGTCTGGAGACATTTTTGGACAGTCCATCACCTTTACCCTCAGCTTCTTTAGCAAGACAGTGGTCCTCTTGGAGGTGTGTTTCGGGTTGTTATCATGTTGGAATACTGCCCTGCAGCCCACTCTGTGAAGGAAGGGGATCATGCTCTGCTTCAGTATGTCACAGTACATGTTGGCTTTAATGGTTCCCTCAAAGAACTGTAGCTCCCCAGTGCCGGCAGCACTTATGCAGCCCCAGACTATGACACTCCCACCACCATGCTTGACTGTAGGCAAGATACATTTGTCTTTGTACTCCTCACCTGGTTGCCGCCACACACGCTTGACACCATCTGAATCAAATGAGTTTATCTTGGTCTCATCAGACAACAGGACATGGTTCCAGTAATCCATGTCCTTAGTCTGCTTGTCTTCATCAAACAGTTTGAGAGCTTTCTTGTGCATCATCTTTAGAAGAGACTTCCTTCTGGGACTACAGCAACGCAGACCAATTTCATGCAGTGTGCAGCGAATGGTCTGAGCACTGACAGGCTGACCTCCCACCCTTCAACCTCTGCAGCAATGCTGACAGCACTTATACGTCTATTTCCCAAAGTCAACCTCTGGATATGACGCTGAGCACGTACACTCAACTTCTTTGGGCGACCATGGCGAGGCCTGTTCTGAGTGGAACCTATCCTGTTAAACCGCTGTATGGTCTTGGCCACCCTGTTGCAGCTCAGTTTCAGGGTCTTGGCAGTCTTCTTAAAGCCTAGGCCATCTTTATGTAGAGCATCATTTTTTTTTCAGATCCTCAGAGAGTTCTTTGCCATGAGGTGCCATGTTGAACTTCTAGTGACCAGTATGAGAGAGCGAGAGCGATAACACCAAATTTAACACACCTGCTCCCCATTCACACCTGAGACCTTGTAACACCAACGAGTTACATGACACTGGAGCGGTAAAATGGCTAATTTGGCCCAATTTGGTCATTTTCAGTTAGGGGTGTACTCACTTCTGTGGCCAGCGGTTTAGACAGTAATGACTGTGTGTTGAGTTATTTTGAGGGGACAGCAAATTTACATTGTTATACAAGCTGTATACTCACTACTTTACATTGTAGCAAAGTGTAATTTATTCAGTGTTGTCACATGAAAAGATATAATAAAATATTTACAAAAATGTGAGGGGTGTACTCACTTTTGTGAGATACTGTATATGTGTATATATATATATATATATATATATATATATATATATATATACACTAGACTGATTGTGTGTGTATGTATGTGTGTGTGTATGTGTATATGTATATAATAAATACACTGCCACTAACTGAATAACCTGACTGCTTAATCTAACTCAAGCTATCTCTCTGTCCATGCCAACAAGACTAGACACAGCCGCTATGTAAGCAGCCTTATATAGTGTGGGGTGTGGACTTAGTCCCCCTGAGCCATGATTGGACAAAGGCACCCTGTGATTGGTCAAAGCATGCAGGTCAGGTGCATACTTTGGCCAATCATAATACAGCAATCTCGCAGTGCATTATGGGGTGTCCCGCGGCGCTCGAATTTCCGGTAAACGCCCCATAATTTTAGCTGTTCTGCGAACAGGCGAACACAAGATGTTCAAGCTTATCCCTAGTGGTTATATATCTGAACAGCAGATCCTGCTCATTACTCAAGGAACTCCTAGCAAACCCTGGAGGAATCCTAGGGTTCCAAAAAACCTGATTGAGAAAGGCTACACTAGGCTCTGTGTATACCTGCCCTTAGGTGTCTGTAAAATGGTTAGCTGTGCCTAAATGAAGACTGACTTTCTAAGCAACTAAGGATATAAAAGTTAAAGAAACATCTTTTAAATGAAAGGCTCAGAACAAATTTATAACTCTTTCAACAAAAAGGAGAAAATCTTGACTCTGAACAAAAATGCAGGTTTAGCATGAAAACAGCTTAATATTCATACTTACAGCAATATCCCCTTATGGAAGACATGGTCTCTATCCAACCTAAATATCGAAATACCGGATATAACCTACAATTTATGAGTCTTAAAAAATCTGGAAAACTATTCAAACCTGTGTAAATAAGAACACAGGCAGAATGCTATAGATAGTACAATAATTATAAACAAATCTGGACAGAGCTTTTCTGTGGTCAGGCATAGGGCAAGAAAGAATTTCAAAATGTGTAATGGATTTAAATAGCTGGAATTCTTACACTACAATTCAGTTAATTCTACGGAATATTAAGATAGAAAATTTAATTAAATAATAAGCAATGCAACCAAACAAAATGATATCGTGTTAGTAAAGAAACAAATACATAGAAGAAAAAAAACGGGCAACAAAAAAAAAGACATTTTTTATGAAACAAAAAAACAGAAGACATTTCCAGGATATACATAAACACACCATTTTTTAATTTGTAGATAGCCATATATAAAATTCTGTTAAAAGTAGAAACTTAACTATGTTATTTTATTTGTGTAATAGTTTTGTTTACAGTTAATTTTATTCTTTATTTAACCGCTTTCCTACCCGGGAAGTTATTACATTTTTGCACACATTAAAGGATAAGTTCATCCTCTAGAAAACAATAACAGATGCACATAAATTTTGCAGACACAAAAAGGGGCACTTATTATTTTTCCTACAGGAGCCTGCAAAGTATTGCACTGGTGATCCATTGATCCAACGCCAGGCTCCTGCCCACTCTCCCTACAGCTTTCTCCCTGTACCTCCATATGGGCGTTCATTTAGAAAGCTAAAGAAATGTGAATGGACTATGAGCATGTTGATGAGCACAGTAGTCTATTCAGAACTACATGCTTCTTTGCCACAGTGGAAAATGGGACTTGTAGTTTATTCATTAACAGATCCCTGTAAATGTCTGACACATCTGTGTGGGCAGAGCCCCTCACTGCCGTGCCGATTTTGAATGTTACAGGGGCTGCTACACAAACACAATATAATACCCAATTTTATGGTAAAATATAAAAGATGATGTTGCATTGAGTAAATAAATACCAAACATGTAACAATTTAAAATTGCGCATGGCTGTGAAGTGGCGACCAACTACAGTACCTAAAATTGTCCATAAGTGACACTTAGATTAGATTTAATCATGAATGATGTCCCTAGAATTATTGTTCTCACTCCAGTGTGTGTGTGTGTGTGTGTGGTGCAATCACTGTTTACATATGCGTGCATGTGTGCATTTGTATGTATGCATGAGGGGGGGGGGGTGCTTTTATTTTTTTTATTATTATTTGCATTCATTTTATTAAATTTCTTTTTAAACACTTTTTTTTCACTTCACTTTATTGTTATCATAAGGGTCTAACAAGCCCCCTTGTGATAGTATTGGATGAGTGACCCTTTATTGAGACATAAGGGGTCTATTAAACCCCTGATGTCTCCCCTGCTCTCCAAAGCAACTAACCAAGGCAAAGATCATGCTTGGTTGAATGGTTCCCCCAGCTGTAACAGCCAGGAAATGATGACTTCGAAACTGGAAGTGAGGAAATCCTTGTTGCTTCCAGGATCATTTATTAGAGGAGATCATTGAACCAATGTCCCTCAATCTCCTCTGTGGGCAGCTGCTCCAGCTACTTACTGGGGTCCTGGGCTCCCTGGTGGAATGGTAGAGCCCAGGAACAATTGCAGGTGGTGGTGGGGGTGACTTTGGAGTGCTGTAAAAGTGTTCTGGTGGCTGTAAAGCCACCTGGATCACTTCTGCAAGAAAGCAAGTCGTTTGCTGAAAAAAACAATACCAGGCATTAATTGCTTACCAACAGGACATTTATATAAGTATGTCAGTCGGCAAGTGGTTAAATGATTGACTTTACTTTAGTGCTGCATGGGTAAAGTATATTCTGCTATAATAATCATAGGTGTTTCAAACATATTGCTACATCATACTGTGTGTGAACGGCACCATGGTGACACCCCCTTTAGCTCTCACGGTACACTGAGGACATCTAGTGGTAAAATTTGTCTGAGATAATCTGAGTATTACAGCCAGAAGTGCTTTTTTTTTATTCTAAACCCATTTAAAAATAAAAAATAAAAATGTCTAGAGTTGGACTTCAACCACTTGTGATTTGCAGGGAGAAAACAAACAGCACATTGCTGCTGTCAGAATAGATCCCTGTGTTTGTTTACCTACACAGGGCTCTCTTCGGTAATGACCAGAGCTGATCAGCAGGTGTCGGCAACCAATAGCGGCCGGCGCCCACTGATTGGTTGGTGCTGCAGCCAATAGCAGCAGAGCCTGGGAGGCATGGGCGGGCGGGTGCACTCCCTACCCTGGGATGCGGATCATGTACTAGACACGTGATCCAGCGCAGAGCGGTGCCGCAGTATATCTACAGTGGTCGGTCCGCAAGCAGTTAAAGTCCAACTGAACTTTGAGTCAACTAAACTGTAAAGTCAAACTACTTTACATTGTAGCAAAGTGTAATTTCTTCAGTGTTGTCACATGAAAAGATAAAATATTTACAAAAATGTGAGGGGTGTACTCACTTTTGTGAGATACTGTAAATATAATCAAAATAAGCGCACTCCTATAATCAAATCATAAATTAAACATCACCATTTTGAGTATACAAAATATATAAAAGTAACTCCAATTAAAATAGGTGAATAAACATTATTGTGAAGTCCATAGTGTCCCAAGTGCAGATAACTTCCTTTGTGAAAATTGTTAAATCTCATTTTCAACCAGCATGCAGACACACTACACACTCACCAGACTTAATTGAGCCCTATTACAGGGCTTATTATCAGGTCTGATGAAGTCACGTGATCGTGGCGATACGCGTTGGATTGGCTTACACAGGCACCGGAAGTAAGATCAGGCCACGAGCTCGCTGCTTGTTTTTATCCCGTTTTTTACCTGTTTCATTATGTGAGTAATTTTAAACCTGCAAACTCAAATAAATATCTGTGATTACATACTTCACGATTTGGGTCCCCCTTTTTACTCTATGTTCACGGACCTGGGAGGCTGTCCACTGTCACTGAGGCATATAGAGATAACCTATCATTATATATGAAGACTATACACCAGGCTACCAAGGCATATTAGGATATCTAGTCCATTGACGCTTCCCCTGGCCACTACCACACAAGAGGAACATCGGATGTGAGCCATTGGAGGATTTACTGACCACCACCATTTGTCACTTTATTTTGCGTTGGAAGTGTACTCAATACTCAATTGTTTGTCCCCAGCATATAGACTGAGCTGTCGCCGACAGCTCCTAATTGTAGAATAACGACTGGGAGCTGAGAGCACTGGCTCCTGATCAAGTGATCACCATGCGATAGCCAATCACAGTGATCACGTGTTTGAGGGGCCTTCACTTTATCTCTTTCTCCTTTGTGAGGAGAAAAAGATACGATGTATCTTTGCAGAAGCTCTCTAGTAGAGTTAAAAAGTAAATAAATATTAAAGTGATTGTAAAGGTTCATGTTTATTTTTTTTTTTTTTAATAACAAACATGTTACACTTACCTGCTCTGTGCAAGGGTTTTGCACAGAGCAGCCCTGATCCTCCTCCCCAGCGGCACTTCTGGCTCCTCCTCTTCATTGAGTGCTCCCATGGAGAGCCTCTTTCCTTTCCATTTTTTATTGTTTTTACTGGTAATGTTGGCGATCTGCGATTTTTAGCAGGACTGCGACATTGCAGCATTGCGGCGAACAAATCTGACCCCAAATTACACTTTTTGGGGACCAGTGACATTATTACATTAATCAGTGCTATAAAAATGCACTGATCAATGTAAAAATGACACTGGCAGGGAAGGAGTTAACACTAGGGGGTGATCAAGGGGTTTAGTGTTTTCCCTCAGCGTGTTCTAACAGTAGGGGGATGGGCTTACTGAAACAAGACAGAAATCACTGCTCCCGATCACTGGGAGCAGTAGAACGCTATCATTTCACTAGGCAGAATGGGGAAATGCCTTGTTTACATAGGCACTTCCCCGTTCTGCCTCTCCTCGCCGTGATCCTGGGCCGCCGAGTAAAAAAATAAATTTTCATAACAAAAAAAAGTACAAACATGAAAAAATTCCATTTGTCTAGCCAAAAAAATAAAAATAAAAAGTAGAGAGCAAAGTTATTGTTTTGCCAATCGCATAATTAATACACAATAACCTGTTTCTGGTGATTCATACCTTAAACACATTGTTACCACTTGCATGATTCCCAGAAGCACAAATGTGAAACGCATCTGTTTCTTTGTTTTCTGAGAAGGACCAAATGAATGTCTGAATGTACTGTAATTAAAAATCAAGGCATCGCTAGTGATTATTCACATCCTAATGAAACTGATGTAAACAATTCTCCACAAATAGGACATTATTGGCACAATGGCGTTGCTTGGAGAGAGTTAAGCAACTATTTTGCTTAATGCAGAATGTATTCTGTTCCAAATTCATCTGCCAAAGTGACAGAAGGGGTAAATGAGGACTTTTTCTGAATATTTCTTTCTTAAAGTGTATGTCCAGCCACATGGCTTTTAAAACACGGCATGGACAATATACATATGTGTTCACTGGTAAAGTTTAGGTATGGCAATTTTTACATAGTTCTATTGGTCCAGCTGGAATCAATGTAATGCCCTGTACACACAATAGAATTTTCCGACAACAAAATCCTGGATTTATTTCCGACGGATGTTGTCTCAAACTTGTCTTACATACACACGGTCACACAAATGTTGTCGGAAATTCCAAACGTCAAGACCACAGTGACGTACAACACGTACTACGAGCCGAGAAAAGTGAAGTTTAATAGCTTCTGCTTGATTCCGAGCATGCGTGGAATTTTGTGCGTCCGAATTGTGTACACGCGATCGGAATTTCCGACAACAGAAAATTGTCGGAATATTTGAGATCCAGATCTCAAATTTTGTTTGTCGGAAATTCCAATGGAAAATGTCCGATGGAGCCTACATATGGTCGGAATTTCCAAAAACTAACTCCCATCGAATATTTGTTGTCGGAAAATCCTTTTGTGTGTACAGGGCATAAGTATGGATGTGCCATACCTTTGGGATTGCTGTGGAAGTTGGAAATCACTGTAGCAGGCACTGCTTTTACAGTTATTTCCTGGAGGTGCTGAGCTGGAAAGAAAGAGCTGTAGCAGGCTGGAGGAACTGTAAGCAGGGTCAGGCAAGCTGGGTCGGTAACTGGCAGGCAGATCAGACATAAACAGCAGGCAGAAGTGTAGTTGGGTCACAGACAGGGTTGGCAACAGATGCAGGATAAACAGGAGCAAACAAACGCTGTAGACCAAGCAGCAATTAGACAGCACTGAAGCTCTGTTTAAATAGGCCGTTTGGCGCCAGTCCGGGTGACAGGGGTGCGTACGCGAACCTGTGGTCGCGTTTGCGCATGCGCGTTCGCATATGTGCTCGTAACTGTTCTGCTCATTCCTTGTTGGCACCTGCGCACATGTGTATGTCTGGAAACGGCAGCTGTACTATGCAGATGTCTTTCCTGACAGCACACCTCTAAACAACTATAATGTAAAACACTATAAAAATATATGTATATAAAAAGAAATGATAATAAAATAATATAAAATATATAATAATAATAAAAATAAAAAAAAAAAACTCTCTTTTAATAAATGTATCTTTGGAAATAATATTTTGCCGGCAATCACCTGTAATGCCCCGTACACACAGTCGGATATTCCGATGGAAAAAGTCCGATCGGATTATGTTGTCGGAAAATCCAATCGTGTGTGGGCTCTAGCAGGCTTTTTCCGACGGAAAAAAATTTAGAGCAGGATCTCAAATTTTCCGACAACAAAATCCGATCAGACTTTTTCCGATCGTGTGTCGAGAATTCCGACGGACAAAGTGCCATGCATGCTCAGATCAAATTACGAGACCAAAGCTACTAGCCTCTACGTAGTTCCGTCATACGCAACAAACGTCACCATGTTCGGAATGATCTGATTTTCCGACAACTTTGTCCGACCGTGTGTATGCAACACCAGTGTCGGACAAAATCCGTCAGAAAAAATCAGACGGATTTTTTGGTCGGAATTTCCGACCGTGTGTACGGGGGCTAAAAGTTTTTATTCTGGACTAGTATGTTGTATACTTTTTAAAAATGAATTTTGGTAGTTTGAGCGAACCACACATAGAGTGCTATGACTGCGTGTGTGTGTGCACATGTGACCTTAGAATAAGTCTGTACCATTCATTCTAAAAATGTGTGACTGTCATGGAGAATGTAAACCAACACTTTGTATGAGGGGCCTGCAGAACCTGAAGTGCCCTGGGATTCCAAAGTATAAATCTGGTCCTATAAGTGGCTGCCCTGCTACTTATGAATACAAGAGGTCACCTGCTCTGCATGGGTGCCAATGCCATCCTGGAAACCCTTTGTATTTTCTCAATAAATGTAAAGTGTTCTCTGTTTGGACGAGGTAGAGATTGAGACATAACCTTCCCATCTCCCCACCTTCTCCCATTGGAGAATGCTTTGCATCTATAAGATTGGTGAGGTGGCATGATGGAAAAGCTAATTAGGAAAACATGAGAATAAAGTAGAAGAAATTAACCACTTGCTTACTGGGCACTTAAACACCCTTCCTGCCCAGACCAATTTTCAGCTTTCAGTGCTCTCACACTTTGAATGACAATTACTCAGTCATGTAACACTGTACCCAAATGCATTTTTTGTCCTTTTTTCATACAAATAGCGCTTTCTTTTGGTGGTATTTGATCACCTCTGGGTTTTTTATTTTTTGCGCTATAAATGAAAAAAGACGGAAAATTTGGAAAAAAAACAAATTTTTCTTAGTTTATGTGATAAAATTTAGCAAATTATTAATTTTTCTTCATAAATTTTGGCCACAGTTTATACTGCTACATATCTTTGGTAAAAATAACCCAAATTAGTGGATATTATTTGGTCTTTGTGAAAGTTATAGAGTCTACAAGCGGTGGTGCGAATCATAAAAAATTTAGCACACCTGATGTACTGGTGGCCTATCTCATTTCTTGCGACCCAAACAAGCCAGGAAAGTACAAATACCCCCCAAATGACCACTTTTTTGAAAGTAGACATTCCAAGGTATTTAGTAAGAGGCATGGTGAGGTTTTTGATGTTGTCATTTTTTTCCCACAATTCTTTGCAAAATTAAGATTTTTTTTTCACAAAATTTTCATTGTAATAGGTAATTTCTCTCACATGGCATGTGTATACCACAGATGACACCCCAAAATACATTCTGCTACTCCTCCTGAGTATTACGATACCACATGTGTGGGACTTTTAAAAAGCTAACACCCCAACATATAATCTATGAGGCATAATGAGTCTTTTGAACGGTTCATTTTTTTCCAGAAGTTTTGGGAATATGTGGGAAAAAAATGAAAAATGCATTTTTTTTACACTAAGTTGTTCATTTATAATATATTTCCAACACATAGTATGTACATAGCAAAAATTACACCTCAAAATACATTCTGCTACTCCTCCTGAGTATGGCAAATCCAAATGTGTGAGACTTTTACACAGGCTGGCCACATACAGAGGCCCAACATGCAAGGAACACCATCAGGTGTACCAGGGACACATAGCATGCACATACCAAGAATTACACCCCAAAATACATTCTGCTTAGCAAAGAGTAAACAAAAGATTACCTGTGGTTTTAGTAGCGCAGTTGTCCACAGGAGGATAGCACTGGTCCAGGCAGCAGGCAGGAACTTGGTCAGCAAAAGCGAACACAATTTTCCAGGCAACAGGCAGGAATACTGTCCATAGTCAATATAGGCAGCAGGCAGGGATACTGTCCATATACAGTACAGGGTCAGTGCAGGCAGAGATTGTCAGCAGTGCCAAAATATTGGTCCTGGTAGTAGGCAGGAACATGGTCCATCCATGTGGTGTGGTCAGTTCATGTGACAAGCAGAGGCATGATGGCATAGGTCCTACAGGCAGCAGGCAGAAGTAGGGCCTTGTTCAGGACAGAATGGGGATAGGGGTAGAGGCTTCTCCCACCCAAATCTCTTTGAAGCCTCCGAGCTTCTCCTGAATTAGGAGGAAGCCACATAGGGTATTGAAGGGAATAGGGAAGGCTAGCATGGGACCTAACCCTTTGGGGCCGAGGTGACACCCCACTGGAACTTGGCCTTTGCTGAGGTACTGCAGTGCTGGTGGATGGCACTGCGGTGCTGGTGGATGGCACTGCGGTACTGGTGGATGGCACTGCCTCATCAGTACGCCTTCATCTGGCGGGCGGACTCTCATCTTCCTCTTCTGAGGCTGTCATTGTCCCACTACTTAGGACAGGCTCATAGTCCATGTCAGACTCAGAACCTGCATAGGAGGAGGAATCCGAAGCGGAGAGCTCCCCGTTGCTCTCGCCGGCCGCAAGAATGTCGTAAGCCTCCTCGGCTGAAAATAACCTTTGTGACATGCTGATCACAAATGGCACTGATATGTGACACTAATGTGGCAGGTGACACTGACAGGTGACACTGATGTGGCAGGTGACACTGACAGGTGACACTGATGTGGCAGGTGGCACTGACAGATGGCACTGATACGTGGCACTGACGACTGGTGGCACTGACAGATGGCACTGATACGTGGCACTGGTGACAGGTGGCACTGACAGATGGCACTGATACGTGGCACTGGCAGATGGCACTGGCACTGTATGGGTACTGATGGCACTGAAAATGTGTTTTATACTCACTGTCACTGAAGATGAGAGTCCGCCCGCCAGATGAAGGCGTACTGATGAGGCAGTGCCATCCACCAGTTTTATAGTTAAAGGTTGAGACAGCCATTTCATTCCATTCTGACTTGGTCTGGTAGGTTTAGGGTACAGCTGGGGAGGGGTCATGCAGTGTCGTAAATATTGCGGGTTACATCTCAACTACCTTAGTCAAGATTTTACTAGTATCCATTGAACACTGAGGTGAGGAGCATAGTCTGTGACAGTAAATATCACCAGCAGAGACCAATTACGACAAAAAAAAAAAACAATCACCACCAACAAGCCCCAGGGGACAACTAAAATGAAAACAGAACTCTGAAAGAATCAAATAATAAAATATCAGAGCCCTGAAAGAATAATTTAGAATTCACATGGGATCTGGTTAAGTCTGAGGCAGGGTTTAAAAGGAAGAATAAATAAATTCTGCATTTTGCATTCTGCAATTCCTTCCGAGGGAACTGGAAACACAAACAACTTACAAGCTCACTTGCAGCTTGCAAAGTGACAGCACTCTACAGTGTGTTTTCTCTTTTTTCAGCAGGGTCTAGTGGAGATCCTGATTTTAATGGGATTCTATGCTTTGCCCAAGCAGCATGTAGGCAGGTAGCCTACTGTATGTGTAGTTAACATCCGGCTGTCCAGGTCAGGAGGAAGGGGTTAATGTTTTGCCACCTTTTCCCTGGTGTGTGCGCAGGCTTTCACTGGGGTCCAGCCAGATCCTGGAGGGGTCTCCGGGGGAACACTTGGGAAACGCACAGGGAACCTACGCTAAAGACTTGCTGGGACCTACAGTTCACTCTGGAACGCTGTATCGCTGGAAGAACCTTGGAACATGCATTTCTGTAAGGCCCCATTCACACCTGAGAGTAGCGTTTTCAGGCAGAAAATCGTGCGACTTTGCAGTGAATTTGCAGTGTTTTTTGTGGCGGTTTTTACCGTGAGTTTGCAGCATTTTTTACAGCGTTTTACCGCTATTTTGTGCAGGCCAAAAGGTCACCAATGTAAAAAGAAGAAAAACGCCCAAATCTGCCCGATTCAAGCGACAAAAAAGGGCCCAGAACTTGTTTGAGCTTCAGGCGTTTGGCTTCAGGCAACATGGAGTGGAGATGTGAACCATCTCCATTGAGAATAATAGATTTTTTCCCCTCCAGCATTTTGTAGCTTCAGGCTTCAAGCTACAAATCGCTCAGGTGTGAATGGGGCCTTAGAGCACTCACTAACTTGGACTTTCCTCTTAGGTACTTCACCTGTGCAGGTAACCTGTGACAGCCACACTTAGGTTCAGTTAGAAACAGAATGTCATGTTGTGCCAAGTTTACAGAAAATGTTGATTCAACTGCTCAGAGCCTGATCTGAAGTTATTCAAGGGGTGCATGTGAAGCTTTGGCATATCGTTGTTGAACTTGGGTCCTTAACCACATTATTCATTTATGAGTAACTGCAAGGATAAACAGCAACCCGTCGTTGGCGATGTACCTGGTTAGGTGACAGCAAGGGGGTCGGAGCTCTGACTCCCTCCCTAGCAGTCCGTCTCTGTCGGTCACTGGGAGTGGACTAGCATTACGAAGATCTATGGCCTGGTCACTTGGTACAGAAAGAGAAGAGTTAAGTGAGAGCATGTATGAGGTCTGCGCTATGTGCTAGACAGGATCCCATTCTATTACTGGGAGTGAGGTAACAGGAGGTACACTGACTGGTGGAGAGGGCAGAGGTTCAGCCTGTGCCTCTGGATGCAACACATACATCAGTACAAGTGTGTAGGACGTGGGACAAAGAAGCTTAAGGAGGAACTTCATATCTTGGGTACTGCACACATGTGGCTCATCTCTGAGATAGGACTTCCTTAATGTTTGACATTTCCCACGATTGCGGCTCTGGTCTGGTCCCCGGGCATTGATGAGCACACCTTCAGTGGAAGTATTATCCCACATGCAAGGGTTAATGATCCAGTTCAATGCCTGGTGTAGTCCAAAGAACCCGTCCTTGGGGCGAGCTTCTCATGTGGCCCTTGCCTTGCACCCAAGGAGAGAGGTAAACATGGAGGACTTGTCTACCCCCTTAGAAGCACAAAACAACAGATTGACTACTCCCTCCCTAGCAGCATACAGTGTACTGTATTCATTTGTTTACTTGTGGGTGCTGTGGATAGGCCTGTTTAAGCTGCAAGTTGCCAGAGTTTTAGCTTGCACGGCTTTGTAAAGTTGTAGCTTACACAACTGTAGCCTCAGGTCTACGGTGCTAACTTCCAGGCTGCAAGTTCCCATGCAGCCGTTTGCACAGCCACCAGTAAAAGTGTCTCTTCCTCTTATCAGCCACCTGTGAAGATAGAACCTGTAGTGCCGGGAGAGGAGGAGAGAGAGAGCCAATCACAGGATGTTTTGCAGGGCTGTGCTGTAGCCACTGTGAGCCAGAGGAGAGCCCACACACCTCCCCAGGACATTAGAGGGCACTGATTGGATGCTGTGCAGTCTAGGATGAAGAGGACTGCTGGGAACTGCCTGGAATTGTGGGGAATGTAGTCCACAGAGAGAATTTTCTATTTAACTGGACTGGAAATACTACAAGCCCCAGCAGGACAAGGAAATGTAAGGAGAAAAAAGAGAGAGTTCCAGGGCAGTGGGGCAGTTGAGTGGAGGACAGTGAGAGGTGAACATAAAACTGTGTCAGAGAGCTGCCAACTGGAGGGCTCACCATGGTGTCAGAAATACAGAGAGACTTCATTGCTAGCATCACTGGGTCTGTGGGACATCATGAGTCACTGCTGACATCACCTGGTCTTGTCCTGAGGAAGTGGTCTTGTGTTGAGGAAGCGGCTTTGGCCCTGAAACACTTCAACAGACACTGAAAGGTGCCTCATTGTACAGTTTTAGTGCATATTTTATGACACGCTACATAAGAAGATTGTAATGGCCTAGTCAAGGAATTTGATTTGATAAAATGTCATTTTCATGTACAGTATCTGGTGGTTGTATTTTTTATGCTTTACATGCACTTTTAAGCTTAATGTATACCTGGATGGGTTTCTTTTAATATTTTGTGAATAAATGCATTGTTTTTAATAGTAAGAGATCTCTATTACTGTCTCTTTATGTATCTGTAATGTCTGATTTAATGAGAGAAACAATGTCTGTTTCTTTCTTGTTTTTTTTTGTATGTATACAGATGTAGGTTCTGTGGCTGTCCCACATACATGATATAATCATTTGTCTGTGAGAGATCATCATTGCTAAGTCCTGAGTCACAACTGACAATACCGGGTCCAAATGGAGAGTGGAGGTGAAACCCCTGATCATTTGGAGGTAAGAGGCCGCTGGCCACAACGTCCTGCCCTCTAATTAAAGAGATAGTGTCACCTTTTGTTCAGATACAGTTTGGCATTGTGGGATTTATTCAAGTCTGAGCAATCCAACGCCGGAACTTTTGGCCCCCACAATTACCAAAACACTGGCCAGAGGGAGTGGGTTTGGAGAGACTAACTTTTAGTTCCGGGACCACCTATTAATAAGGACCTCTTTGTTTTTAGGGGCAAAGACATTTGGTTCTCCAGTTATTTAGAGTGTTATACAATATTGGTATCTGTTAATGGTCACTTGTTCAGAGTTATTGCCATTTTGTTCATTTGTTTTGATGGGTTTGTTGTAGAAATAGCACAGATTCTCTTTAGGCTGCTAGACAAGATTATTCATCACCTGTGCCATTAGGTTATTAATAAGGCAGTATTGTATTTCCTTGTACTACATATCTATCCTTTTTAGAGAGGCTTCACTAGAGGTGACTGGCCTTGTATTCCTGTGTACTATGAGACCTATTGCATTGGAGCTCTGTCTAAACTGATTTTCACCACTGTCTCAGTATTATCATGACATCAGAGTTCTAAGATGTTAGATTTGTAAACCAATAAACAAAAATGTATTAGTTTTCTTCAGGCTAAGTAGATTTTCAATGGCCAGAAAGAAAAAAAAACGGTTGATCCTATAAGAAATATGGTGTCCTTTTAACTTCTCTGCACTGAACTCTCAAATAATGTTATCAGCTTTTTGGATTTTTTCCGACGGATTTTGGCCGAAACTTGTCTTGCATACACACGGTCGCACAAGGTTGTCGGAAAATCCGATCCTTCAGAACGAGGTGACATCGAACACGTACGACGGGACTTACGTAGAGGCCAGTAGCCAATAACTTTCATCTCCAAATTTTTTCTGAGCATGCGTGGCACTTTGTGCGTCGGAATTATCGACACACGATTAGAAAAAGTCCGATCGGATTTTGTTGTCGGAAAATTTGAGATCCAGCTCCAGCTCTCGACGGAAATTCCGACGGAAAAAGTCAGATGGAGCCCACACACGGGCGGATTTTCCGACAACATGGTCCGATCGGACAATTTCCGTCGGAATTTCCGACCGTGTGTATGGGGCATAACACCTTTGTTATGCAGATGAGGAGTGGGGAGATGAGATGTAGTCCTAACATGCTTCCTATCTCTAGCCTAGGTTCACACATATGTGGTGGGGGAAATGCAGCGATCCCTGCGTGTTTCCCACACTGCATTGCAATCTCACTGTGTTTGCGATCCACTGTGGATGTCAATACAAAGTTAACGACACCCCAAATGCATGTGATGTAGTGCGATTTCAGCCCATTCAAAATGAACATGGCTTAGATCACATTGCACTGAATTGCATGTGAATTGCACAGGAATGCGGTGTGGTTCCTGTGTGATTTACATGCGTGTTATATTGTGAACTGAGGCTTACTTGACAAATCTGTTTCTCCATACTAAAGTACAGAGTGGATCAGGATCATCAGGTGAATTAAAAAAAAAAAAGCCTGGAAAAATAAAAATCATTCAGCCACCACATCAAATTAGAACTAAATCAATGGTTTAAAAAAACTGTTACATTCCCGATTTGCCAGGAATGCTAACTGTCACATTTGCTTGTGTTCTCAACCAAACTGTCAAACCATCAAATGGCTGGTGCCATAACTGATCACATGTGCAGCACCATGGCAATTGCAGATCAAATACAGGCTAAGATGGCAGCTTCTTTGGTTGAAAAGTATAGGAGGGTCTAGTTTCGCTTTAAGGACTGACAGTCTGCAATATATTACATTTTTGTACTTGTGTTTAGATACACTTTCATGTAAATATACACTACAGGGCATTTTGGGCATACAATCATAGTTATGTTTTGACTACGTTTACTCGGTTTACCTTTTTTATTATTATTATTAAACAAGTGTGATTTAACTGTACTTCTGTCTCAGTCTGATTCATTGTTTCTGACAACCTCAAAACCATATTCTGTTAGTGTCTCAAATTAACATACATGTGTTTTTTGCTTTCCTTGCTCTTTTCAAGTCCTGTTTTGTTGACCAATAAAAATTTGTAGCAAATTTTTATGTTTTATGTGTTTTGTTAATTTTCATGCAACAGATTTCCCAGCTGCAGCTTAACTAGGCTGATTGGCAAGACAAAACAAAAAAAGGTGTGATTTGTCTAAAAGCTACTTTCCTGGTGCCTTCATGGTAGCACATGCATGGATTGTGCGTATGCTGCCATGGATAGGTACCAGGAAAGGAAAATTACAGAGAGGTAAGTTTTCAATTTTCCATTTTAGCTCAGTGGTTTCCTCAAGTACCCCTGACAGGACATGTTTTGAGAATTTATCTTAGCTAAAATAGCAGTCCAAAATACCAAGCCATTGACCGTGATTTGAAGCACCTGTGCAAGATGAAGGAAAACCTGCAAACATGGCCTGTTGGGGGTACTTGAGGACAGGGTTGAGAACCAGTGATTTAGAGCACTGAGCTAAAATCTAGTTCAAGACAATCTAATTCTAATTGTGGGCATTTGAGAGAAAACAAGTGAGTGTTAGAACCCCTGCTTGTCTTTTTTAGGTTGGGCTTAGTGTCCCTTTTTCTGAAAATTGGCTTCACTTCCTTTCACAGCCAAACAGGAAGGCATGGTAAAACCCTACCAATGTCTTTCCTTGGGGAAACAGAGCTCAATCTAACTAGTGTCCCCATTAGGCAAATTGCACGCTAGCACTTTCTTGTGTACACCCCAAATTATTAGGTAGTTTGGGGTTTATTAAAGGCAAATCCACTCTGCAATACAAGTGTATTCCAAAGTGGATTTGCCTTTAGTAAATAAACCCCAAGGTCCAAGATACCTAATAATTTGGGGTGTACAGAGCAAAATGCTAGAGTGCAATTTACCTAATGGGGAAACTATTTAAATTGACCTGTGTGTCCCCAAGGAAAGACATTGGTAGGGTTTTACCCTCACTTTCTGTTTGGCTATGTGACAGGAAGTGAATACATTTCAAGGAGAAAGTGGCACAATTTGGGAGGTGTCTTCACCCTATCAGGGGTGGAGACATCCCCAAAAACTGACAAGACTTCTAATCCCTCTGCACTCTATCCCCAAGCAAAAATAAGAAAGGATTTCATTTAGTTTAACTTTGCAAATACACATTCCTAAGTTCAACTGTGATGCATGTCAATGGCTCATTTAGACCTTGTTTAATAGAAAACAGTCCAGTCCTGGAAATCTGCATCTGCTTTACTATTAATTTCCCTAAAAATTGGGTTCCTGCAGCTATTTGCGCCAAATGCATCTAGATGGGCGACCGCTGTGTGAGATGCGCAACTGCTGTGTGCATGGAGGTGTGTACCCGCTGTGCATATCTGGTTCCCGGAAGCGGTGGCCAGCACACAGGAATGATGTCACACCCCTACAGGAAGTTGCTTGTGAAAAGGAAAAAATTGCGCTAATTACAGTCCAAAAATATGATGTATATAATTAAGCCAGTACTTGAACAGATGGAGATACGTTCAACATACACTCAGCGGTGACTGAATCACAGAAAAGTGCACCATCACCTTGTGGAAAATATGCTTACCAGATCGTAAGCCAAATGAGCAGATGGCTTTAACCCAGCCCAGGCCTTTGGTTTTGCAAGAAGACGCAATACTGCAATGTAATCGTTGCAAGCCTCTTAGCACAGGTTAGTGTTGATTCCACAAATCGTGATTTTATATCAACCCAAAAGGAAAAAATATATATACCATAGCGTAATATTGTCAAATAAATAAATGTACAATATATGCAATTGCACTTACAGTGTAATAACCACCCAGTGGATGAATCATAATCAAGTGCACCGCCACCACACGGAGAGCCTCCTTACCAAATGTCAAGCCAAGAATGCAGGTATCCCCTTAGGCAGATAAATTCTCAGCTGGAAACAGGCATGGAGCTAGTGGATGGATGGAAAGAAACTTCCAGCAGAGAACCAAGTGCTCCGTATGACCCGTGGGTATTGGTTGGTATAGTTCTGAAGGCAGCCTAGCTCACTGACTATACAATACACATTATAATAAATATCAACACAGAACTCCTTCACACAATAGCAGAGTTAATTGACACAAACAACAATGGGTGAAAGACTCTTAGAGCCCACAATTAAGGTATGAACTGGCGCAACAAATTCTTCTTAGTAAATCAGCCCCCTGTGTACTTCCAAAATCCAGAGGAGGACTAATGCCCTGTACACACGATAGGATTTTCCGACAACAAAATCCATGGGATTTTTTCCGACGGATGTTGGCTCAAACTTGTCTTGCATACACACGGTCACACAAAGTTGGTCAGAAATTCCGAACGTCAAGAACTCAGTGATGTACAACACATACGACGAGTCGAGAAAAATTAAGTTCAATAGCCAGTGCTGCTCTTCTGCTTGAGTCCGAGCATGCATGGCACTTTGTGCGTCGGAATTGTGTACAATCGGAATTTTCGACAACGGATTTTGTTGTCGGAAAATTTGACAACCAGATCTCAAATTTTGTGTGACGGAAATTCCTATGGAAAATGTGTGATTGAACCTACACACGGTCGGAATTTCCGACAACAAGGTCCTATCACACATTTTCCATCGGAAAATCCTATCTTGTGTACAGGGAATTAGAGTGCCAGTGTTCTAAGATTTAACAGCCCGAGGAACCATTTGTCACATTAAAGGACATGTCCAAGTCTCCAGGAGTGGTGAGAGGCCTCTTAGGCACCAGAATATTCTGTACTAGTTAATGAGTGCTCCAACTAGAACACACAGGGCCCCACTGCTGGCCAGCAATACACATAGCCTACTGGCCAGTTAGACATTTTCAGAACTAGAATTGTCTAGTGTAGTGACTGTCCTGAACAATTCTAATATGAACTATGCCTCTGTATTTAGTTAGCTTGATGTCCATTTAGTACTAAAGTTTAGCCAAACATTGTATTTGTGTTAATCAGTATCTGCTGAACAGGCTCATTTTGATTGCCACCACTAGTGCCTGTTTATATTATTGTCTGTGTTATCAGCAGGCTAAGTAGCCCATTAAAACAGTGAAAAAAAATTCAAAGGTGTGTCAGTGAGTGTCAATAAACAAGGTGTGCCACTTTTTAGAGGACAGAAGAACCCATCATAACCAGCGGCTCCTTGGAGGGTAAGACAGCATTACTTTTGTGTATTAGCTCTTCCACTCTCTGCTTGTACTCTATAACAGTGGTCATCAACCCTGTCCTCAGGACCACTAACAGGCCAGGTTTTATGTATTACCTTGGGGAGATGCAGACTAGAATAGTGCAATCACTTCGCAGCAAATTATATCACCTGTGATGTATTTCATGTATTTCAGTTATCTTGCAAACCTGGCCTGTTAGTGGGCCCTGAGGACAGGGTTGATGACCACTGCTCTATAAGGTTTTATAGGTGTCTTGTGGAAAAAAAAGATATGTGGAGCTGAGACCCAAAGGTCACCTCCCTGTCATCATCTTCCATACTGGGGTCATAGCTGGTGATGTCATCAGTATGCACAGCCTGTAAACAAATGTCCAGGAAATTTAGAGTTGGCTATTTCCAAAAAAGACTTCAAATAAAGTTCAGCATTTTATTTACAATTATGCAGGCTATTCTATAACTATCCTTGTGCCAGGAGTTCACAAACAATTGCAGTAATGCTTTAAGCCATATCCAGGCCAGTTTTTTTCATTTCATTTCAACAACTGTCAGGTTTGTAACATTGTCTGTGTTCCCATTAAGCATTCCGCACCAAAGTACACTTACATTAGAAGATTTTCGCCATGGCCAGCAGGAAGATAGGTGGTACAGCTGGGGCAAAAAAGCCACCAATGAGCTTAGATATCCCTAGAAAAAGGCTCCAAAAGCCAGCAAATGCAGGAATTTATTATCAGCCTAACTTTATTACAAAAGTCTAAAACTTTATATAATTTTAAGAGTCCTGAATTACATCGAGTGGAATGAGTTAGCCAATAACATCTATAAACCATAAAACCCAATGTGCAAGTAGTTACCACCAGCTGGCATCCAACATCCGGCTGGCACACATTTCCTTAATTAGAGGCATTGTTCTAGCACGGAGACGTCACACCAGATTTTCCCATTTCTTGAAAGAGTATAAAATGGTGGGTTTTATGATGGGATGCCACTGAAGCATCTCATTTTATCCTCCTAATTATCCACCTCTTTCTTTTCACATGTGAGTCATTGTGTGTACTAAAGACCCAGCTTCACCCGAGCTAGATGTGGTTTAACTGTCTCTGTACCATCAGCTTGGGCGCATTATTCCCCAGTGCTATCGTGTCCACCTGAATACATCTCTGTTTTCTGTTAAGAAACTTTAGTCACAGAAACTTCAGAAATGTTCTTTGTCTAATTTTCTTCAGTGAAGAGGAAGATATAATTCTAGAGAATGCTTTATGTTACTGCTGTTTTATATTATCACTTTGTACACTTTCTATATAAATTGGGGGTTTATAACCATCCTTTCTTCGGATTTTCATAGACATACGGAAATGCTCAGCAGAAATTATTCTCCATATGAACCAAAGTTTGCTCCTTGAAAAGAGATTAGTGAATAATGAGACTTTTGCTACATTGCTAATTTGACAAAACCTTTTACACCATGGTAAAAGGAAAAAATGCTAAATGAGTTATAAAACTGCAACTAGGAATCTTGCACTGGAGCTCTACCCCAGTTGCAATGTGTAATTGTAGGGTGTACTCAGAATTTTTTTCAGATTGAGGTAGCCCAATGATTTACATGCGTGGCCTAGGGAGTTCATGCAAGATCTTGACCAGTGCATCACTTGACTTAGCACTAGAAATCAATTTTACCTGTTAGATGTCGAAAATTAAATACGTTAACATTTCAGCTTTGAGCATTTAAAGCAAATCACAGGGCAGATTTGTTCCTCCTCTCATTCACATACCTATTCACAAAACTCTCTAACCTAATCCATCTACAGTAACTGGTCATCCACTGCTGCAGCCTGGGTCTGCTGTGACTGATCCTGTCACCATCCTTCATGTTACAACACCACTGTTGGGGTCTTCAGGACCTGTGAAGACACCACTGTTGGCAATAGGATGTATTCATGTCACTAGGCAGCAAAGTGGTCAGGTAGAGATGCTGCCCCAGTCGGAAGGGTTAGTGTTAATAATGTTCCCGGTTCTTTCTTGGCAGGCTTTTCTGGGTCCAACCCACTGGTTCTGTGTATTATAAAAGGGACAAGGGTTCAGACCCAAGGGGGGTCCGAGAATAAAAGAGAGCGGTTAAAGTTTCCGGGGTCCATCCTGCTAGCTTGCTGAATATGGCGAGATCGGAGTGCTAGTTAATGTACATCTGTCTTCAGGATCCCTCCACAGACTAGAGGGATTGCTGGGACCTGCAGTCCACCCTGAAGATGCCAATCATGGATATCACCACCATAGACTCTGCCTAAGATGAATTATTTTCTATGCAGGTATGCTGGGGCAACCACAAGCCTGAGTTAGGGATTCATTTAGGGAAAGACTATTGTTTTGGTTTGACTGTCATGCCACGTTATTTAAGAAGAGCTTTTTAAACTTTGAGTTTGCCTGGTCTGAAGTTACTCAAGTAGTGTAATGCAAGCAACCGGCACACATAGCCTACATTTCAGGTCATTTATACACATTGGGGTATGAAAATCTTGGTACAGTGTGAAGATAGAAGTAGTAACAAAGAATTTTCTAGCAGCCTGTCATAAGCATGAACATGTGACAGATGGGATAGCCTCTTGCAGAAGGAGTTGTTGTCGTAAGCATTCTGTCTCCCATAGCAATGGGAGCAGATCAGCACCGCAGAGGTCCCCAGCCTGTGCACAGGTATAAATGTGGAAAAATTAAGTAAAGTGCATGCATGGAGTCAGTGGTAGGTGCACAGCAGGAACCCATACCGTTACTGGGCGTGAGGTAGCAGTGATATTCTGGACAGGTGGAGAGGACAATGGCTCTGCGTAACCCTCCTTTTTACATGGGACAAAACTATATACACTCTCTGTACTTCAGTCGTCACTCCAGCACAACACGTGCTTGCAGACTATTATTCCTCAATACCTCCAGCATTTTACTTGACTATTGATCTCACTCTTCCAGAACCAGCTAGATTTGTAGGCCGGAACTGACTTAACCAGGCCTAAAGTAAATGCCTTTTGCAGGCAGGGACCACGGCCCCTTTTAGTGTAGCAATAAAAATAAGGTAGTAATTTAGTGATAGCTGTCCCCGTGGCTTCTGAGCCCAGTACCACATCTTCAGGCCCTGCCAGCCCTCATGGGGTTCTGTACCCATCTCAGACTGCAATCTCCCAGTCCTCTCGGACGTGCCTCCCCAGTCCTCTCTTCTGGTTCTGCACCCATCTCAGATTGCTCTCTATCAGTCCTCTCAGGCATGTCTCCCCAGTCCTCTCAAATGTGCTTCACTCACCAGCTCTCCTGGCTGCGACCTTTTGTTCCTCCTTGGAGATTTGCCTGGCAGTGCCCTCTCTCCGGCTGTCCTCTCCTTGCTCCTCTTGGCCAGGACACCTCTGTGTGTTGTAGGAGGGTCCTGTCCGCACCCGAGCCCGAGGTCACCCCCCCCCAGACTGGAGAGCCCCCCCCCCAAAGGCCCCCAACAGCCTAACACTCCATCTCCAACTTCCACCCGAACAACTCCTCCCCAGCTGGACTGACCCTGGGTATTTAAGGAGGCCTGCCCCCTGCCAATCCAGATTTGGGATTGGTCAGGGCTCCTCAGAATACCCAAGGCAACTTCACCTCCCCTCTCCACCTCTCTTTCCAGAAAACATCAGAATGTTCTGGAAAGAAGTAGGAGGTCCTGGTGATGCTGCCTGCGAGTCACCCAGCACTACCCCGAGCCACTCCCAGTCCAGATCAAAACAAACAAGCCTGGCTGCCAGCCAGACCTGTCTAAATTTACCTATTCTGCCAAAAACCTATATACATACTTCTAGCAGCCTAGAGGGTGCTACACTTCATTACCTTAAATCTTGTAAGTTATTATTACCATTGTAATTAACCACTTCCCACTTGGCCTATAGTAAAATGACGGCCGGGCAGTGGTTTAGTTATTCTGACTGGACATCATATGACGTCTTTCAGTATAACAGCCAGCGCGTGCCCGACTGACACACTGCAAAACAGATAACGGAGGCTCTTTACCACAGTATCAGCCATGTCCAATCACGGCTGATCACAGTGTAAACAGGAAAAGCCGTCACTCGTGTGTGACAGATGCGAGTAGAGGCGAGCCAATCGACTGCCACCCTGACAGGGGGGGTCTGCAATGATTATCAGCGCAGCCCCCCATGGATGCCCGCCCAAGACCACCAGGGATGCCGCCAGGAACACCAGGGATGTGCCACCCTGGACCACCAGGGATGCCAATCAGTGCCCAGACATGATGCCAATCAGTGCCAAGACATGATGCCAATCAGTGCCCATCAGCAATGCCTGCCAGTGCCACTGCCATCAGTGATGCCTATCAGTGCCATCTATCAATGTCGATCAGTGACACCCATCAGTGTTCATCAGTGCCACCTATCAGTGCCCATCAGTGTCGCCTATCAGTGCCATCCATAAGTACCCATCAGTGCAGCCTTTCAGTGCCGCCTATCAATGCCTATCAGTGCTGCATATCAGTGCACCTATCAGTGCCCATCATCAGTGCCACCTCATCAGTGCCACCTCAGTGGTGCCACCTCATCTGTGCCCATCAGTGCTGCCTTATCAGTGCCCGTCAGTGCAGCCTCATCAGTGAAGTAGAAAAATTACTTATTTACAATATTTCTAACAGAAACAAAGAAAAACTTTATTTTTTTTCCAAAATTTTTGATCTTTTTTTATTTGTTTAGAAAAAAAAAATGCAGAGGTGATCAAATACCACCAAAAGAAAGCTCTATTTGTGGGGGAAACAAATCATAAAAATGTTGTTTGGGTAGAGTGTAGCAAGACCGCACAATTGTCATTTATAAAGTGACAGTGCTGAAAATTGGCCTGGGCAAGAAGGGTGGAAAGTGCCTGGTATTGAAGAGGCTAAAGATTGTTTTTTACCTCTGCACCCAGTAGGTGCTTCCCTTTCATCTTCATTCTAATCCATTATAGATATGCTTCTTCTGACATTGTAGCCATTTTTTGTGGAATTAGAAACTTGTATTGGAAAAGAACACAAAAGTCAGAGGAATATACTGAATTTTAATGTCTTTATAATATTTGGGTAGGAGAATGGTAGAGTCAAGTCCTGCTTTGTCCTGTAGGGACCTAGGAGTCGAAGGATGAATGCACAGTGCAGGGCATGGGACACAGGCATCCAACACTCCCAGAAGTACTGAATTGAAAAGAAACCGATCCAGGGTGCAGTGCTGGGACAAAGGTAGAAGGCACGGTCTGCCAAATAAATGAGTATGAGTTTTTCTCTTGCAGGGCACCTTTTTAGAATTTTTTTGCACATCTGACAGGGTCACGTTAAATCTGAATGGTCATTATGAGACCATAGAGATTATTCCTATTAAAATAAGTGGTTAGGTAAAACTTACTATACATTTTTTTTTCTAATTAAACTAAAGTTCTTAATTAAAGGTATTTCATAAGGACTCATCCTGTTTCCCCTACTTCTTTCATGATCTAATTTGCATCTGGATGGAACTTCACACACTTCCTGCTGAACTAAAAAGAAATGAGCGAAAAAAAAACATCCTTTTAAGTCACAGTTTACTGGGAGGCGTCCAGAAAAGATGCCAGACTATGGAGGAATATTAGAGAAGCAGATTTTTTTTTTTTAACAGAGGAAATACAGTCATGCGGAAGGTAGAAAATATTGAGAAATCACATTCAGCTTCTAGGCCGAGCCACTGGCAGATGTTTGGCAAGGGGATAGAAGGATCGAAAAGTAAATACATTCAGGTGCAACGCTCTTTTAGATAAGTTAACAGGTCTGCTGGGAAAGCTCGAAGGAAAACTGGTGCGCAAAGTGAGATTTCACAACAGTGACTTCATTTTACACAAACTCTGTTTACATACAGATTTTCCTTTTATTTGATGCTTTTGGCTCGAGTTGATCTATGCAAGGTAGGTCCTTCTATCTGTGTGGGTCCAGTTGCTGGACAACTTCAAGGCCCAGCATACTTTAATAGAGAAAAGGAGATTGTTATGGCTTGTCAACGTTTTCCTCCTTGAGTTCTCTTTCCCCATACCTTCCTGAGAAGCATTTATGGAACTTGTCTATTAAAGTGTATGTCCAGCCAAACGTATTTTCCTTGATTATAGATCTCAGTTTAACTTTTGCGGTCTGTGTCCTATTGGGATTGTTTACTTCCTATCCCAAAAATGCTACAGGAAGTGACAGTGAATCTTTAAAAAGTGAAGGATTTTCCCACCTTAGACAGTTGACAATGGAAGAGGTGTCCCTCTATTGACAAATGTAACATATAGAATTTTTCATTATTTTTAAACCTGATGGGTGTTCAAATCATAAAATGCAATTTAATTGCACCCTTCATTTCTTTCAAACATAACATCACCTTGTCAGGGGGTTAATAGTAGTCCTCCTTACACTAACTATAGAAGAAGAGATGCTTTTCAATCTTTAGTGCAGAAGCACTAGTGTTATTGAACCTGTTAGACATTCATTATAATTTTTTTGGATGATTGCTATTGTATTATTTTCTCTCTGCAGAATATGTACTTGAAAATCTGGAAAAGTACACTTCCATCTATGGGGTATCTATGCTGCATTTCGGGGTCTCCATGGAACCCTAGTGAAGCCACCCCTATGCGCACACTCCTGACCGGAACTACAGCTGCATGAGGTAGGGTTGGGTGGTCTGTGTGAAGTGAGATCCCCCTGACCTGAAGTTTAGAGAACCACAGAAAATAAAAAAAGATAGTGACAGGCCAAGATTAAGAAAGTAAAAGAGGAAACATTTGGAAGAATACTTGACAGAAAAAACTAGTGCACCCTGGTTAAGTGGATCTAAAGGGAACTTTGCATTACTTGATGAGGATTTAGTACTACATTAATCACTAAGAGCTACACCAATAGCACATAGTAGCAGTTAAAAAGGTGATGTTCTAAAATGAACTTATCAGAAAAGATATGCCCAATAAAAAGGAATCTTGAGTGTGGTTCCCTTGTGTCCCCTGTTTTCAGTGGTTCCTACCACAGAAAATTGACACTTGTAGAAGACTTCACATGAAAACATATATTTAACAGAGCAACATTTGGCAACACCGACAGTGGAAGAGCAGACTTGGTACCAAAGAATAATTATACAGTGCTGTGAAAAAGTACCCTTTCTGATTTTTTATTTTTTTTTGCATATTTGTCACACTTAAATGACTCATATCATCAAATTGTATTATTACACAAAGATAACCCGAGTAAATACAAAATGCAGTTTTTAAATGATGGTTAAAAGCTGTCCAAACGTGCCTGGCTTTATGTGAAAAAGTTATTGCCCCCTAAACCTAATACTTGGCGGCAACAACTGCACGTTTGCGATAACTAGCAATGAGTCTTTCACATTGCTGTCGAGCAATTTTGGCCCACTCTTCTTTGCAGAATTGTTTTAATTCAGTCACATTGGAGGGTTTTCCAAAATGAACGGCCTGTGTAAGGTCATGATACAGCATCTCTATTGGATTTAAGTCCAGACTTTGACAAGGCCACTCCAAAACCTAAATTTTGCTTTGTTTGAACCATTTGGAGGTGGACTTGCTGTTGTGTTTCAGATCATTGTCCTGCTGCATAACCCAAGTGCACTTGAGCTTGAGGTCACAAACTGATGGCAGGACATTCTCCTTTAGGATTTTCAGCTAGAGCTTAGAATTAATGGTTCCATCAATTATGGTAAGTCATCCAGGTCCTGAAGCTGCAAAGCAGCCCCAGACCATCACGCTACCACCACCATGTCTGACTGTTGCTTTGATGTTCTTGTTATGAAATGCTGTATTAGTTTTATGCCAGATGTAAAGGGACGCACTCCTTTGTAAAGATGTAAAGGGGCGCACAAAAAGTTAAATTTTTGTCTCATCAGTCCACAGAATATTTGCCTAAAAGTCTTGGGTATAATCAAGATGTTTTTTGGTAAATGTGAGTTGAGCCTTTGTGTTATTTTTGGTCAGCAGTGGCTTTGGCCTTGGAACTCTCCCATGGATGCCATTTTTTCCCAGTCTCTTTCTTATTGTTGAATCATGATCTTACCTGAGGCAAGTGAGGCCTGCAGTTCTTTAGATGTTGTTCTGGGTTCTTTTATGACCTCCTGGATGAGTCATCGTCATGCTCTTGGAGTAATTTTTGTAGGCCGGCCACTCCTGGGAAGGTTCACCACTGTTCCAAGTTATCTCCATTTATGGATAATGGAACTCTCACAGTGGTTCACTGGAGTTCCAAAGCCTTAGAAATGGCTTTGAAACCCTTCCTAGACCGATACATGTACATTACTTTGTTTCTAATCTGCTATTGAATTTTTTTAGATTGTGATATGATGTGTGGCTTTTTGTTATCTGTTAGCATGCTTCACTTTGTCAGACAGCTTCTATTTATGTGATTTCTTGATTCAACAAGTCTGGTAGTAATCAGGCCTGGGTGTGGCAAGTGACATTTAACTCAGCTTTCCAAAAAATTGTGGTTAATCACAGTTCATTCATGATTCAGCATGGGAGGGGGCAATTACTTTTTCACATAGGGCCAGGCAGGTTTGAACAGCTTTTTTCCCTTAATAAATTAAATAATAATTTAAAAACTGCATCTTGGATTTACTCTGGTTATCTTTGTGTAATATTAAAATTTGTTTGATGATCTGAATCATTTACGTGTGAGAAATATGCAAAAAAAAAAAAAAAATCAGGAAAGGGGGCAAATCATTTTTCACAGCACTGTATATATGTAACCAGGTGTCGGCTATATTATAATGAAGTCAAGAAACACTGATAAGTGGGACTATGGATTAAGCCTTTTCTCTTTAGTGCCCAGTGCTCAGTTAACTACATCACTTCCTGTTAGCAGAGCAAATCTCCTGAGAGACAGCAGAGGATCTTGGGATCTGTAGTCCTGCTGCCAATAGATACTGTTTTCTGGTGTGCTGGCTGAACTTCACATACCAGAGGGCTGGTGGAGAAAGGAGGATTCTGCGAAGACAGATACATTAAACTGTGAGCGGCAGGCTCACTGTCTCTCTGTGCAGGACTCCTATGAGGGCGGTTGGAGACCTCTGTCATTGCACAGACACAGCGGACCCTTTGCAGCCTAGCTGGTTGCCATGACAATTCAAGCCAGTAGATCTGCAACATTGTGGCTCAGTTTACTTGGTGGGGACTGCAGCTGCTGATTCTTGTTTTGGGACTCCCACCATCTATCACTGTTCCACCACATTGACAATCTGCTGGGTGGTGATTCTTCGTCTCTCACTGTGGAGATTCAAGAGCCTGCCCAATATGCTCTTTCCTTGGAGGCTGTATTATCATCAAGATTGGTGAGCGGGCGGATGCCCAACCTCTTTCTGTCATCCAACTGTTTAGATTCACTGCATGTAGAAATCTTTACCCCTCAGTCACAGTCACTCAACACGGTCTACGGGCCCCACCATTGCTAGCAGAAGACAACTTATACCATCATACTGGAACTATCTATTACACAGGATTCTCAAACATAATCTCTGTAGTTAAGGAGACACTCTACTCCTGTGGGTCATTATTAAAGCAATAAACTGTATTCCAGTTATAACTATATAGCTCATGACCGACATCAAAGTCTTTTCTACTTTTACCAATATTGCATTTGAATGGTTGTTACTAACTGCACTTACCTGTCTAAAATGTCAGGAACCATAAAACAGGCAGGCAAAAAAAAATGCAGGTAAAATCACACATTTAATGTAATAGGAAAAATAATAACAGTTCAGTAACGTAGTCAAAAAAACAGAAGCCAGGGTTTGGAAGCCAGAGCGGGTAATCAGACGACTACTAAAGAAAATCGGATGAGCCAGGATCAGGGAACCACAAGTCAGTGTAGTCAGAAGCCAAATATCAGGAATCAGAAGAGAAGTCAGCCAGGCCAAGTCATACACAGGAACACACGGGAGATGTTGACCATGCAAGGGCACGGAAGGAATAAGCAAAGCTGTTTAAATAGCCAAAAGGGGTTGGCTGTAGGCTGAACTAATGAGGCAGGTAATGGTAACCAGGTGAGTCACTGTGGCAACAATGAATGGCTGGTAATTAACTGACAGCTGGGCAGCCTCTGCTAGTAAATAGCAGCAGCCCAACCCTGACACTAATCAGATAAACATTGCTATTTAATGGTTGACACTGTATTTAAAGTTTACTGTTCTATGTTCTATATTAGAATGAGTATGCTGATCTAACTACTAATTTAAGTTCTTGCTGACCAACATATAATACAGAAGAGTTACTAAAGAATTGTGTCTGCTGCTTTGTTATCTCTTATTGCTGAAATATGTTTGAACCTAGAGTATCAGAGGGGTCACAAAAGGCTTGCAAGATCAGGGCAACAACTGGGGGCAACCATCATTAAGCAGACCCTACGGGGTAGTGCTACATATAGTATACATATAAAACTAGAATTGTTTATCTCAACTGCCTTGCATGGGGCCAATGCACTATATATTATATATACACTACAAAAGTATTGCTTTAGTAACAAAAATGCTATGTTATACTAAAGCTTTTACACAACCTATAAATCAGACCTGGATTACCCCAGGGCCACACCTTTACCTTTGCTGGAACTCCAATATTCCCAAGTATCAACTACTCGTAAGGTAAAATAATACCTTATAGTCCATATAACTGGTGGCAAGGCAGGAGTAGCCTTTGGCTGCATACTTTGTACTTTATACTAAAAAGGGGTATGTTGGTAAGGGTGGACAGCACACTTTGAAAATTTTGGGGGTGAAGTTTGTGTCAGGCTGACTCATGGTGAAAAATGGTCAGCCCCGCCTAGGCACTGTTTCCATCTCTTTCTGAAGTATGCTGCCTACCTCGCCTGACTCTTCAAGGAGTACCAAGTTATGTGGAAAGCCTCATAGAGGCCAGGAAGTTTCAATGAACCTTTCTGCTTTATGTCGTTTTATAGACCTCACTCTACTGCAACAGCCCGGAGAGGTCATCTCAAATCAGACAGGAGGTAAGGCAGCTACTTTGTTGGCTTAGGGCTTCATCAACCAGCTGCTGACAAGCGTGTTCTTTCAAATCGTTTATCAAAATACCAACCATTTGTTATCAAGTCCATATACACTATCAGCAATCCTTCAAGCCCTGATGAAGGCTTAGCACCTAAAATACAGTAAGTCGGACTTATTTACAGGTGCCATCTGATTTCACATTGGAAAACACTTGTATCTGGACTACATATGGCCCCTACATTCTCTCTCTCTCTCTCTATTTTATTAATAGGCTTTTAGCCTGTTTTTAGGGTGAAGTAAACAATTGGATAAATAGCTATCCCTGATCTGAAAGGTTGCACTATCATAACCATTAAAGAGAGCCCATTTGCAAACTAATCTTGTTTAAATGCAGCTGTTTAGTTGTTCAGTTGAACACATTTTGATTTTTTTCTAAAACTCAAGACTGTCCAATTGCATATACCCAGTGGATTAATACAGGCCAATGTACAACATGGTCTAACTTTTATCAGGGTTCATCTTGAATTGTTTAACGTAAACAATGTTAGTGACCACAGAGTAACCCACAGGAATTGAACACGCGTTCATAGCAAACGCTAAACACTAGATTAATACAGCATAACACTTGTTACGACACAGCACTTAAGTTATCAGCACTCACTAGAACAGCAACTGTCAGCACTGTCTATTATTGGGTCGTAACAGCCCAGGTGGGAATGCAACTGGCAGCTTCCTCATACCGCTGAATCATGGGAGCTGCAGCTGCTGGACAGCTCCCTATGCACTTCCCTATTTCAGTCTTCTCTGGGAATTATGTCAATGTCCTGGAAGGGTCTTTGTCCTATCAGATGTGTTTCCATAATGCGCAAAAGAAAAGTCCCCACAGTATGGGGCTATTTAAAAGAAAACAAAAAAAGGACATTCTACAATAGATGGCACTTGGTGTGCCATTGTGCACGTGAATGGCCAAACCTATGCAGGTGGACATGAGTTCGCACATTGGGATTCCAAAAGTACACTCCAGTAAAACCAACATTTTGCATTAAACTAACAAATGGGATGCTACGTGCCCATTAGTTGACTCCAATCTTTATATTGGAATGCATCTCCTGAACATGGCTACTCTCATAAGTTCATCACTATAGTTGAAAATATTGCAGTATGTGGGAACA
The DNA here is from genome assembly GCA_028564925.1 of Lithobates sylvaticus. Taxonomy (NCBI): domain Eukaryota; kingdom Metazoa; phylum Chordata; class Amphibia; order Anura; family Ranidae; genus Lithobates; species Lithobates sylvaticus. Next base: position 491,349,907 of record CM053028.1, on the reverse strand, counting down.
AACCTAAATCCCAGGTGGCAAATATACAGGCAAGGTGTTCCATGGTTCAAGCACTGTCATCTCTGCAGGCTTAACCACATAAATTGGAGCATTAAAAGGTTGTGTGGCACAAAAACATTACATGCATTTGCAGTGCCAACTGGAAACAATGTGAAATTGGCAGTGAATCTGTGATTGTAGCAAAACATATCAGAAATCAAGTAATATAGAGGTTGGGAGCCTGATCCCCACCTAGGCTACCAAGAAATTTGGGGGCAGTTTGGACTATTGCGGTACAATAAGGGCAGTACAATTCCCCCGAGTTGCCACGGGGGACATTGTATCAGGTGGTAGTAGTGTGAGCTTCAAGCCTACTGGAGTATGGGTAAGCTGTGTTGCTCCTTCCCCATTCTCATCCCCAAAAAAAGTTTTTAATCATGATGCTGTATGACAATGTTTTATCCCTTTACTATTCAAACATCATATTGTTTCTTTGATCCAATCACAGATAACCTCCCGATGAAGCGGCTAATGTCCGCGAAACTAGTTGAGGAAAATGACATCTGTGATCAATTGTTCTACTGTAACTATTCACTGGTGACAAATAGTTGTATCGCTATCATGTTTTTAATATGTAAATGATGATTCACATCGCTTCACTTTTTCCACATTTTGTTATGTTACAGCCTTATTCCAAAATGGATTAAATTCATTATTTTCCTCAAAACTCTACAAACAATAACTCATAATGACAACTTTAAGAAGTATGTTTGAAATCTTTGCAAATTTATTAAAGTGGTTGTTAACCCACTTCTATGAAATCTTCTTATCCCCTCTGTACCTTAATAACATGTGTCCCTGTGCCTGTGTTCTGTAAAAAATCAGCCAATCTGTAATGATATAAGCTCCGCTCCGGGGCAACAGCTGATTCCTATCCTCCTCCTCTCTCTGGCTCACAGCTGCAGTGGGCGGGGCTGAGCCGTCCCACTGACGTCAACCGGGGAGGAGGGGGAGAGAAAAGACAACCAGCTGAGCACCTTGAGCCGCTCTCAAATAAGGTACAGATCAGCGGATGTTTTACATTAAACAGGCACAAGGACAAATGTTATTAAGGTACAGAGGGGATAAGAAGATTTTATAGCAGATAGAGAGGAGCAGTGGGGGGGGGGGAGGCACTGGTACAAGTAGGGAGGGGAGAGGGGAGGAGGACAGAGGGCACAGATACAGGGAGAGCTGCAGAGATTAGGGCTGCAGCTGACAGAATCACGCAAACAGACCACAATGTCAGGGCTCAGCAGACATGATTATCGTGGTTTGTTTGCAGAGGGAAGGGTATAGTCAGGCAGGATCAGAATTTTGAGAAAAATAATAAATTTAATCCATTTTGGAATAAGGCTGTAACATAACAAAATGTGGAAAAAGTGAAGCGATGTGAATACTTTCCGTATGCACTGTATACTTAGGCCCCTTGCACGCAGGCATCATAGTTTACTGATGTTTACTCAAGAACTTGTGACGCTCGTGTACAAGGGGTCAAAAACTGGGTGTATAGACGAGTACAGGCGAGTAAAATTCTTCTTTAACCACTTCAGCCCCGGAAGCTGACCAGAGCACTTTTTGCGATTCGGCACTGCGTCGCTTTAACTGACAATTGCACGGTGGTGCGACATTGTACCCAAACAGAATTGAGGTCCTTTTTTTCCCCCACAAATAGAGATTTCTTTTAGCGGTATTTGATCACCTCTGCAGTTTTTATTTTTTGCGCTATAAACAAAAAAAAACACAGTTTATTTTTTACTTTTTGCTATAATAAATATCCCCCCAAAAAAATAAAAAAAATAATTTTTTTCCTCCGTTTAGGCCGATATGTATTCTTCTACATATTTTTGGTAAAAAAAAAAAAAAAAAAAAAAAATCGCAATAAGCGTATATTGATTGGTTTGTGCAAAAGTTATAGCGTCTACAAAATAGGGGATAGATTTATAGCATTTTTATAATTTTTTACTAGTAATGGCGGCGATCTGTGATTTTTATCATGACTGCGACATTATGGCAGGCACATCGGACAATTTTGACACATTTTTGGAACCATTGGCATTAATACAGCGATCATGTGCGATTAAAAATGCATTGATTACTGTAAAATTGTCACTGGCAGTGAAGGGGTTAACACTAGCAGGCTGTGAAGGGGTAAACCGTGTTCCCTGGGAGGTGATTCTAACTGAAGGGGAAGGGGACTAACTAGAGGAAGTGACGGATCGTGGTTCCTAGCTAATAGGAACGCACGATCTGTCACTCCTGTCAGAACAGAACAGGGAAGTGTGTGTTTACACACACTCGTCCCTGTTCGGTCTCTCCTGGTCACGATAGCTCGTGGTCGGTGGTCATCGCGACAGTCGGTCACGAGTATCGTCACCCCCGCTGTGCAGCTGGTGAGCGCGCCTGCTATCCGAACCCTGCGCGCCGACGTATAGTTATGTGGTTTCGCGCAGGGGAGCCAACCTGTCGCAGTAAAACTGCAGCGGCTAGTCCGGAAGCGGTTAATGCCAGTATTGTAATATACTCATTTATACTCATGTATACATGCTTATAGACGAGTAAACGTGTATGCGAGTAGATTGTTGCACTCAAATGAAAATTTTTCTATTTTTGTTGTACTGCTCTGTATTCAATGCTGTATTATTGATCTTTATTCAGCAATGTCCCATAGACAACAATGCATCTCACTTCAGATCAGTAAAAATACAGTATGTTTTACTCCTGTGAGAACAAGGCCTTTATAGAAGTGTTGCCTGCTTTCCTACAGTTCAGTCAGAAAATTGACACTTCTGTGAATGTCGGATTGTCCAATTTCCATGCAGCCTACAGTGTTTACTCACTCCTCACCCCTACATTACCAATATGTTTCTGTTGAAAGTACAAAAAACACATATGATCCGCACAATAACCTGTTGCATAGTAAACCTGATTTCATTATTATGCAGAATCTTTTAGTGCACTTCTTATAAGGTTGTTAAACTTTGAACTGAAAAACTTGGATTACATAGAGCCTGAGGGAGGAGCCGGAGGCATTGTGGACAACCCAAACATTTGACACGGACGCTCCTAGAAGTGTTAATTTTTTGGCTGAGTTGTTGGGCCTGATATATTTGCTTAGGGTTTTCAGATTGCGGCAGGAGGCAGGAAGTAATACAGATTGCTACCCTATTTTTAGTTAAATGGTAGAAGCTGATGACAGTGACTACTAAGGATGCTTAAGCATAGTTCTAGTACTTCTTATGCCGCGTACACACGACCGGACTTTCCAGCAGAAAAGGTCCGACGGTCTTCCCGACGGAGTTCTGACGGAGTTACGAATGAACGGACTTGACGAACTAAAGTCCGTTTGTTTTTGAACGTGATGACGTACGACGGGACTAGAAAAGGAAGTTCAATAGCCAATAGCTGCTCTTGCGTCGGATTTGGTCTGTCGGACCAGCATACAGACGAACGGTTTTCCCGATAGGAATTGATTCCGTCGGAAAGATTTGAAACATGTTCTATTTCTAGGTCTGTCTGAATTTTTATTTTTTTTAAAACGATCAGATCACCCCACACACATCACCCCACACACGGAATGATTCCATCTAAACCTTTTCTGACGGAAAGTCTGGTCGTGTTTACGCGGCTTTAGAGAGCATTAACAAAGTACTGATTTAGATTATAGGTTGAATTTGTTGACCTTTTAACTGCAGAGAGAAAGCAGCGTGTGTTTGCAAAAACCTGTTTAGCTAAAGATTCAGTTGGGCTAGATGTGTCCCCTTATCCCACATTTCCCATGGACTACACTTTGGAAACCTGGCTTGCTCCTTGGCTGTTCCCCTGGCCTGGATGGGTTTTTCCTGCCCTGGGTCAGACACTGCATCTGACACCCCCATTCCCCCTTTTAATAGCTGGGCCAACTTTTTAAGATGACTTCTAAGTATCAGACTTTTTGCCCTTTTTAAGAGTTTCTTTTCGTTTTCCCCTTTACATGGAACCATTTACTATTATATATTTTTCATTTGCTTACCTACATTTATAGAGCCTCTTTTTGAGATTTGTTGTTTACAAGTTAAAAACTGTTTTTTTTTGCTAGAAAATTACTTTGAACCCCCAAACATTATACATTTTTTTTCTAACACCCTAGAGAATAAAATGGCGATCGTTGCAATACTTTCTGTCACACCGTATTAGCGCAGCGGTCTTACAATAACACTTTTTGTTGGAAAAAATACACTTTTTTGAATAAAAAAATAAGACAACAGTAAAATTAGCCCGATTTTTTTTATATTGTGAAAGATAATGTTACGCCGAGTAAATTGATACCTAATGTGTCACGCTTCAAAATTGTGCCCGCTCGTGGAATGGCGACAAACTTTTACCCTTAAAAATCTCCATAGGTGACGTTTAAAAAAATTCTACAGGTTGCATGTTTTGAGTTACAGAAGAGGTCTAGGGCTAGAATTATTGCTCTCGCTCTACCGATCACGGCGATACCTCACATATGTGGTTTGAACACAGTTTTCATATGCGGGTGCTACTCACGTATGCGTTTTGCTTCTGCACGCGAGCTTGGCGGGACGAGGCGCGTTTACATTTTTTTTTTTATTATTTATTTTACCATTTATTTTTTATTTTTACACTGTTCTTTTAAAAAAAAATTGTGTCACTTTTATTCTTATTACAAGGAATGTAAACATCCCTTGTAATAGAAAAAAAAGCATGACACGACCTCTTAAATATGAGATCTGGGTTCAAAAAGACCTCAGATCTCATCTTTACACTAAAATGCAATAAAAAAAAAAAAAAATTATAATTTTGTCATTAAAAAAAAATTATTACCTTTTAAGAGCTATGGGCGGAAGTGACATTTTGACGTCGCTTCTGCCCTGCAATGGTATGGATACGGGTGGGAGCCATCTTCCCCTCACTCGTCTCTATACCTAGCAAGGGAGAAGATCCGATCGTCCTCTCCTGCCGCCGATAAAAGTGATCTAGTGGCAAATCCGCCACAGAGACCACTATTATCGGAAAGTGGACCGCCGGCCCGAAGAAGAAGATACCGGCAGCTAGCTGCTATCATAACAACGATATTCCTCTTCAAAGTTAGGACATATATCGGCATGTGGCGGTCTGGTGCCCTCTGGGAAGAGGCTCTTGTGCTCACCAACATGGGGACAAGGTGCTTTGGGGGGGGGAGCCCCATACCCCAAAAGCAATCCCCATGTGGCCTGGTATAGTTAAGGAGGGGGTGCTCACCAGATCGAAATCTGAAGGTCCTGGGGGGGGGGGGGGGGGGCACATGCAGTTTGTATTCTCGTTTTTGGAATCATGTTACACACTTTACTTTTTTGATTGGACATATCCAAGCCACAGTACATTGAAATAGTCAAAAAACGCATTAAAATTGCAATGGAAATTGCATTGAAGTCCCACTGAAGTCGTGCTTAAATCGGACCAAATTGCACCACATTGAAGTCAGACCCAGTGTGAATGGGGGCTTACCGAGTATTCACACATTTTTTCGAATGATACAAATTTGAAAAAGTGTAAATCTTAGGTGGAAATTTTTTAAATTGTGTAAAAACATTTATAAACAGACAACTACGAGTTAAAAAAAAAAGAAAAAAACTGATACAAACCTGTATTTACTCACAAGAACCTTATTAAACAGCGTGGGATGTTATTTGTATAATGACTAATAACCGACCTGTTGCTGGATATTTTTCAGATGGCCTTTCGGGAAAAAGTACAGATAAACCTTGTGAATCAAGGTGAACCAATAAAAAATTTATCTTGACCTTCCAAGCCGTTTCTTTTCTGTCACAGACAAATTGGTCAAAATGTGCACAAACAAATGACAACATCCATGGAGTAGTGCCATATACTATTACCCTTCCAAATTGGCTGCGGAAAGCCTTGTTTCACGGAAATTACATTAATAACACTGGAGAATGACATCAAATGACTTTTTTTTATACATTTTTAAGGATCAGGTACTAAAGTAATGAAACATCAATATACATTATGAGGCTGATTATACGGTAGAGACAGCTCAATAAAAAAAAGACTTGATGTGACAGGTTTGAAGGAAGGAATGATAACATGTACTCCCTAGTATCATAAATGCTCAAGTACAAATAGCATGTGAAAATGACTGAAACTGTTTGTAGCCCTTTTCTGCATAGAGACTGTAACTATCATTGCATCACACTGTAACATTGGATGACATTGGCCAAAAAGGTTAGATCTGAGCCTATCACTAGCACAGTACCCCCACAAAGTCTGCTTTTCCATTGTGGCTCAATGTCCATTGTGGCTTGAAATGCCCCAGAGAGGGCATTTGAAGTGCAGCAGGAGATTTGCCTATAATCTTCTTGGGCTCATAAGTTTAGTGGCAACCTTTTCTCCAACCAACAGTTTAATTCTGCCTTATGATTGGTCCATACAGAAAGCCAATCAGGATCCAGCACTGGACAGTCACACAATCCCCCAGGGGGAAGTCTGCAGGCAAACCTTAGAGCTGGAAGCAGGGACATTTTCTGAAGCAGTGGGCCTATGTGTGAAATCATAAGTTGGGTCTTCTTGCAAAGAAAGAAAGAAAGAAAGAATTGGGTGTGGTTTCCATTGCACTGAATATTGGCCATGACTTAAAGCAATATTAAAGCCTTTTTTTTTTTTTTTTCAAATAACAAACACGTTATACTTACCTTCTCTATGCAGTGGTTTTGCACAGAGCAGCCTCAATCCTCCTCTTTCTTGGTCCCAAGCCAGAGCTCCTGACTCCTCTCTCCTGCTGGGTGCCCCCACAGCAAGCAGCTTGCTATTTTTATGGTTGAACTGGATGGACTTGTGTCTTTTTTCGGCCTAGCTAACTATGTACTATGTAACTATGTAAAAAAATTAAAAATAAAATAAAAACTCATCTATTCTTCAAGTTTAAATTCTCAATTGTTTTACCCTGTTTCTTTAAAATTCTGTGTTTAGTCCCCAAAAATCCCCATAAATCCTTCCAAAAGTTCCCCATTTGCAGGGGCGACCCATCCAATAAGGGCACCTCTCCTTTCCATCACTGCTGCCACCCCCTATCCATGTGTCTGGCCCCTTTCAGGATGCTGGGCGCATGAATTACAGCGGCAGGCAGTGGCGTTGGGAGGGAGGGCTGGAGCCCCAAATGGGTCCCCGAAAAGCCCTGGGTTTCAGGCATGCACAACTGTATTAGTAGCCACGAGCGCCGCCAAGTGGGGATCGATCTGATCCCGAGCGCCACCGAGTGTGGCCGAGTCACATAGCAGGTCCTGCCTTCTGGAGCCTGCAGTGTCTATGATGGACATCCCACTGGTCCAATGGCGGGACCGCAGGGCGTGTGACATCTATCATAGGTGCTGAAGGCTCCAGAGGACGGGTATTGCAAGGCTGCCGCCGCACTGTGCGATCACCATCACTGTGAGATCCCTACTCGGCGCTCGGGCGGCTCTCCTCTCCTCCTCTGGCTGCCTGCTGTGATGATGGGTGCACCACACACCACCGCTGAGCTGCTGCTGCAGGACACATGAAGTCTGTCTCCTGGTCAGGTAGGTCAGTGTGTGTCAGGTAGGTAGGTCAGTGTATGTCAGGTAGGTAGGTCAGTGTGTGTCAGGTAGCTCAGTGTGTCAGGTAGGTCAGTGTGTCAGGTAGGTAGGTCAGTGCATGTCAGGTAGGTCAGTGTATGTCAGGTATGTAGGTCAGTGTATGCATGTCAGGTAGGTAGGTCAGTGTGTCAGACAGGGGAGTTTAGTGGTCAGCATTGATGGGCACTGGTAAGCCAGGCAGCAACCAGCAAGTGAGCTTACCCCTGCCACACAACCACACAACCCCACCGCCCAGCCAAACAACCCTACGCCACTACCGCCGCCGCTCCCCCCCACGCCCTTGCCGGCCTTGGACTTCGGGCTGAAGCCCCCGGTCTTTTTGCCACCTAGCAACTCCCCTGTAGGGATGAGCTTCGAGTTCTAATCGACATTGCCTGTTCACCCGTTTACCGAACAGCGAACAATTTGGGGTGTTCGTGGCAAATTCAAAAAGCCGCAGAACACCCTGTAAAAGTCTATGGGAGAAACCTAAAGTGCTAATTTTAAAGGCTTATATGCAAGTTATTATCATAAAAAGTGTTTGAGGACCTGGGTCATGCCCCAGGGGACACGTATCAGTGCAAATTCTTTTATTTATTTTTTTTAAACGGGCGTTTTTTCGGGAGCAGTGATTTTAATAATGCTTAAAGTGTAACAATAAAAGTGAAATATTCCTTTAAATTTTCGTACCTAGGGGGTGTGTATAGTATGCCTGTAAAGTAGCGCTTGTTTCCCGTGCTTAGAACTGTCCCTGCACAAAGTGTCATTACTGAAGGAAAAAAAGTAATTTAAAAGCACTCACGGCTATAATGAATATAATGAATTGTCGGCTCCCGGCAATACAGACAAAACTCATTGATAAAAAAAAAAATGTGTAGGGGTCCCCCCAAATTCAATTACCAGGCCCTTCAGGTCTGGTATGGATATTAAGCCTTATTAAAGGCTTACCTGTATGTACGATTAAAGAGGAAGACTTTACTTCCTCTTTAAGCTGTGTTTCATAATGTGCTAGTATGAGCAAACTAGCACATTATGTCATTACCTTTCACAGGGACCTGTTTTTTTTTTTTATCCCTGGATTTACTATTTTTTTTTTTACCATTTACCATTTATCCCTGGATTTACTATCACTTTAAAACATACGCTGTCTCCACTGAGCAAATTTATCTGCAAAATGATTAACTTTGATTGGAGTGTCCATGTGTACAGCAAACATGTCACATAAACAACCTGCCCCTTGTGCTAGGCAACTTATGGTGTCTATACTGTACATACCTACATACCTTTACTGCCACTCCCTGCCATTGCTATTTTGGTAAAACTATGATGCTTTAGGGAAGAGGTAGCACATCACTTCACCTACCTCCCCACAATGCAAATATTGGGGCTAAGAAGCATTTAAGTTTTCAGTTATTTTTGGTAGTTTCTGGTGACTATTCGGCATGGGTTCAGGGGCGATCAGTGAGTGAGAGAAGGTGCCCATTGCAGCATGGATTTAGGATTTTATTCTAATGACAGGTTTACTTTAATATCTTATTCTGCTTGGGCTAGTTATGACAGTTTTGCAATCTATTTACCTAGTTCTCCTTAGAGAATACCCCAAACAACATTAAATCAAAGGTTTGATGTTTTTGGAGATGCTCCAGGGCATCAGCTGATATCCATCCAGCAGCACCCCCTTTATGGACGCTGCATAAAATAGTTTGCACCTAAATGCAGTTTGTGAACGGCTGGAACATAAATGGATCTTGTGCCAGGAATAACAACTGTACAAGATCAATCCTGAGCCTATGGAACTGTGCTTCAAAAAAAAAAAAAAAAAAGTTTTTGCAGAGAATCTAAGATGTTGTTACATGAGGGATGCTTGTAAATCACAAGGATACCGTATTAAATCAATACGCTCATTTAGCTAGAAAAACAGCTGAAGCTTTGCCTCAATCAGGGCTTGAAATCTCTGCCATATTCCGATCAGAGACAGATAAGTAAAAAGGTTGTGTAAATTATGGCCTGTCGGTGTGTCAGAAATAATATGGAAAGGGACTGGAGGCAAACCAAAGGCACAAAGACCTGGGGGACTCATACTGACGTGACTTCACAATCTCAAGGGCTAGGCCAGCAGTGCACTTGTAGAGTTGGAGAAGAGAAAACATATATCAGGCTCCATTATCTTGTCTGCTATAATACACGTCTGACAAGGCAGTCTGGGTGGTACTCAGCAAGACTTAGCAGAGGACAATTCTAGTTCCAGGTTTAAATTGTATGGGAACCAAAAAAATGAAACCTCGACAACCAGAATATGTGGCTGCTTATGCACCTGGACTGTTATGACCTACTGTATTGCTTGTATTTTATTTTTTTTCTGCTGATAAATCCAGTATTATCTTCAGATTCGGGTACTTATGGCTTAGGGATTGCCACTTCCTGTACTCAGGTGACAATATTCGCTTACTGCTTTATAATTTGGCAGTGGCATTGTCAACTCAAAATTGAAGTTAAAAACAGAATTTCAACCAGCAATAATAAGATAAAAAAAAAAAAATAGTCCATTTCATTTGAGAGCATCTGTAGAGCCCGGCCCCACTCCCCTGGCCTCATTTCAATGATTTATTATTCTATAAAATTCTCCAGAAGGCCATTGTTCAATCCCTATCCCTATCAGAAAACTAATCACAACTTTACTCGGCAAGGCTGGCTTGCAGTGCGCAGGGTTAAATAGTGTTTCCTGTTGAGTGGCTGGGGTGGAGCCATGCTGAGAGCTCATACTTAAACGCCCAGGTTTGGGGGCATGCTCTCTAAAGCTGAGACACAGCAGATAGTCAGAGCATAAAACATTACTGCAGATTCATGACAGTATCCCCCCCTCTTATGAGGCCTCCCCCTCCCCTGCTTGGGACCAGGCTTGGAGGGGAACTTTCAAATGAAACTTCCTCAGAAGACGAGGCCCAAAGACATCAGATGCAGGAATCCAAGTCCTCAGGACCAAAACCAATCCACGAGATATTGAAGAACACCTTTACAGAAGCGAGAATCCAAAATTTGGCTAACCTCTTGATCATCCTCAGAGACCGGAGCCGGGGTAGGGAGAGGACGAGAGAGCTTATTGAGAACTAAAGGTTTCAGAAGGGATACATGAAAGGAGTTTAAGATCCTGAGGCCTTTAGGGGTCTGCAGTTTAAAACAAACAGGATTCAGCTTAGAAATGATAGTGTAAGGACCAATGAATCTTGGGGCAAATTTCAGAGAAGGAACCCAGAGTCTGATGTTTCTGGTGGAAAGCCAAACTTTGTCTCCTGGCTGTACAGGAGGCGGCTTACGCCTGCGACGGTCAGCAAAACCCTTGAATTTGTTAGCAGCTGTCTGGAGGGAATCATGAAAGTCAACCCAAATGGAATTGAATGATTCCTGAACGGTAGCCAAAGCTGGGATGTCAGGAGAACAGGTCATTGGATGAGGGAGCTGAGGCTGTCTTCCATAAACTGTGACAAAGGGTGTCTTCTGAGAACTGACGTTACCATGATTATTGAGAGAGCTTTCTGCACCACGGGAGTAGTGATGACCAATCATCATGATGAGCCGAGACTAATGTACAGAGAAAGACCTCTAACTCCTGATTAACTCCTCTCAGTCTGTCCATTGGATTGAGGATGGTAAAAAGGACACGCCAGGCCCGAGCAAACTGTCAGCAGTACCAAACTCTGTAGGCTACCCATGCAACTGAATGGGGCTGTGCCACAACCACCCAATAACTGCTTGCAATGTACATGCTTGTGGTTAAAACTGGCAGTGAGGATTTGGCATAACTGCCACAGCCAGTCAAAGGCCCTATGAAAAGCAATCCACTGCAGATCATTCTTCAGAGAGTGACACCAGTGTAAATGAGCCATTATTGCTTTAATGCTGCCTGAGTTTATGCGTCACATTTATTTTACACTTCAGGATGTTATTCTAGTAATATTTATAATACATCTAATGAGTTTTTAATCAATACATAGCAAATTTTAAGGGTATGTTACTTATATTTGCTCAGCATAGCACTTTAGGTTTGCAAAAAATTAAATGCAGGCTTTGGACTGGAAAGTCCAGTGATAACATGTCTTTGTGACTCTGGTGGGTCGTGCGTTCAGCATAGCTGAGCCATTTTTCATACTTCCCTGAGGTCACTTGAAGAGTGTGTAGGGAGAGGGATGGATGGAGTGAGCACCAGGAACTCTCTGTGAGATGTTGGCATTGGGCACACTCCAGCACTAGTCAAGTTCACACCCAAGGATCACACAGCACAGATGCGTATTTTGGAAAGCAGCAAGAGGATGTCAATAGCAAAAAAAAAAATCTGGTAGAGGGAGGCAAAAAGGAAACCGGAGGGGCTGCGAGCCCAAAGTACATACCAATATAATTGCTTGTGTTTACTTCAAAATAAATATTTTTACAACAAATTTTGAAAGAATAAAAGGAATAAAAAACAGGAAAGTTGAGGAAAGGGCACACGTGGAAATGTACCATCCTGTTGATTTTGGGTTTTATTGTTGCTACACGACTGAAAAAAATAAAATTCAGTGCTGTATTTTCAAAAACACATAGGGTCATCTACAAACTAGAATGATATGTTACAAACCTAACAGGAACATGTTATACTGCCTTATAAGAGTAAAAAAAAAATCTGTCTATTGGGGCTACCTTTGCTGATATCCTCTTATGAAAATAATAGTTGCTTAGCTGTCAAACTTCAATACTGCCTGAGTTACTGACCTTACATAAGCATACATATTAGGAGTTCTGACTTCAATTGCTGCATGCTTTATTGCCAGTTCATTGTACTAAATTGCAGTAGTTAAATGCAGGCTGTTTTTCAGCTTAAACTTGGCGGAACTCTATTCCGCCACCTCCGCTTCATCCCCAGACTTCTCCCTGGCACTCTTAGGCCCCGTTCACACATGAGCGATTTTCAGCTTGCAAAATTCCATTAATTTCAATGGCCCCCTGTTCATATCTGAGCATTCTGTCACCTAAAGCAAAATGCTTGAAGCTCAAAAAAGTACATGAGATTCTTTGCGGCAGATTACAAGCAGTTTTTGGCCCCATAGATTTCAATAGAAACACCTTAGAGAGTAGGCTGCAGGGTTTCAGTCTCACTCTACTGGAGACACCATGCTGGAGTGTTGAATAACGAAAGTATTTCTTCAGATTTAATGAGCATGTAGGCAAATTGAAATGTTATGTTTCTAGCAAGTTTGTTGCTAGCCCAGGCTGGGGAAAGGGTTAACTGTTTTAAGCTCAGTTCCCAGCCGTTAGGTCCTAGCAAGCCCACCTATGCTATAAAAAGTGGGAAAGGCTGAAGTCCAGGGCTCTTCCTAGTTGAACTGGTTGGCTCTGTTCTGCTTGTGGTATTGGGACTGCTGCGTCTTGCAGTTCGCTAAAGACAATGGGATTTTCAAAGACACCCAAGCCAAGGATAATGCCATATCAGACTCTCACCTCACAGAGGTATGCCTGGGCAGCCACACTCCATTAGTTTGCTTAGGGAGGACATTGTTTATATTGAACTGTTATTCTACACCTGTTCAGTAAAGTTATATTAATTGACTTAAGGCTGGTCTGAAGTTATTTAAAGGGGTGCATGTTGGTTCTGGTGTATCTAAAGAACCAGGGTCTGTAAAGCACTACGGGCGATGAAGTTACATCATTACAAAAAGGGTTAACTCAGCAAGACAAGAAGAGGAGTGTAGTTGCTATAGGTAACCAAGTGAAGGAACAAGCTACAAGCAACCAGTCGTTAGACATGGTACCTGGTAAGGTGATAGATCCTTCAGTAACGAGGGGGTCAATGTATCCAATAGCAACTGAATCTGAACCCACGTTACGGAGCTTGATGGCCTGTTCATGGGGTATGGGAAGCGAAGGAGTGAATAAGTGCATGAATAAGTGCATGCATGAGGTCTGTGCTAGGCGCACGGCAGGACCCCATTCTGTTACTGGGAGTGAGGTAACAGAGGTGCTATGGACTGGTGGAGTGGGTGCAAGCTTAGTACATCCCTTCTAATGCAACATACATCAAGTTACAGTGTGTAGTGACATGCAACAAGACGCTTTTCAGAGGCACTCGGTATTATTACTGCACACAGTGTGAAGGCTCATCTCTAAGTCGAGGAACTGTCTTAGTGTTCGATTTGTCACATGACCGCAGTCTCCACCTGATCCCAGGCATTGATGAGCGCTCTGTGCGAAAGCTTGTGAGCTTGTGGATGGGACCTACTCACCCTGAAGGCATTTATCCCATGCAGTGTAGGGGTTGGGCACTGCTAAAGTATTTTTTGTGCCCAGAGTTGGGCTTTAAAGCAGACCTTATATGAATAACAGAAGATCCATTTCCCTCCACTGCAAAACTTGCAATAAAAATAATAATAAAAATAAAAAAATAAACTTTAAAAATCCCCCCTCCTGGCTTCTGAAAAGCATGTGTGATGTTACTGTTGCAGACCGTTGCCTTCTGGGATCTTGAAATCCCATGAGAATTCATCCCAACCCATTGCGAGAATACATTCTACAGTTATGTCACCCCAAGCCTGGAGCTGAAGTGAGTTTTTTTATCTTTTTGCTTGTGAAATCGTTATTGTTACCCTTTCATTTACAGCCTATTTGTTTGGGCGGTAGGGGGCTGGCAGGGAAGTGGACCTTCCTAAGACACTGGCAAATGCTTGAATCCACGTACATCTGCTCAGAACTTAAATACCAATGCAAAATGGGCTTAACTTTAAAATATTTTTTGCCTTTTTTAACTAGTCTTATTTCTAATATGCAATTCGCCTGTACAGAAGTATTAGAGAAGCATAGTAATCCTTCCATTTAATGGGAATTGATGAACCTGTATAGAAATATTAAAGCCAGATGAGCAATAAGGATTGCAGTTTTCCAGAGTGGAAGAAATATAGCTGATAAGTGCTGTGACATGTTGCTCGGGGATGAAGTTGGCCAAGAAAAACAAACTCATCTGCTTGTACGGTTTCGGGAGTTCAGACACACGCAGCTCCCTGTAGCAGAGTGCACGCTGCCTCTGTAAAAACAGTGGGGATATGAGGCAAAGTGGAGCAATCACTTTTACCGGATTGTTTGCTTTGTAAATTGCTCCCTCACATATGGATGTTATCCTTTGATCCCTTCTTTATGGCTTTTTCACATTGCACTTTTCTGTTCCTATTTTCTATATATTTTCAGTCCAGCCACACATGTGATGGAGGAGAGGAGGGGAGGAGTAAATGGAGAGGGATCTCATGCGGTGTCTACCGCTCAGGACTGTAGCTGCACTCCCTTAGGCCTGGGTGCAGTTGACATGACTCCACAGTCACCCATCAGCTTCAAAGAGCCAGCTCAAAAGTGCAATCACTATGTGAAAGGTGCACAATGCAGTCGCAAATAATCTTAGCTGCTGGAGACTCATAATGCGATGCGCATGAAATTAATACAAAAATTATCAGTCTAGAGAGAGCTTTTCAGCCAATGTCTGCATAAATACATTCCTGGCATAATACAATTAGAGATGAGCTTGGGTTCGGTCCAAATGCAGAATGAAGCTAGCAGTCCTGGCTCAATCAGCTGTAGGCGAGGCATTCCCTGTCCCGTAGCTGCATGTACACAAAAAGGAGGGGATGCTCATGACATCATTGACCTGCTGTGCCCATATTAGGTCAATGATGTCACCAGCATCCTCATCCCTTTGCATAGGTGCAGCTGCAGCATGGCAAATGTTACGGCTGCAACTGATTGGGCCAGAATTGTCAGCTTCCTTTCTAGTTCAGGCCAAACCCAAGGTCATCTGTAATTACAGCAACAGTATCATGGTTCAAAAAGCTCTACCTTTTAGCTTTTGAATTCCAGCTCATCAACTTTGCCTAGGCTGAGATAATGCCATTAATCTGTTGCATTAAAGAGAAAGCATTTCCTCATTACAGTATCCTCTAGTGCATATCTCCCAACCATCCAAGGATTTGCTAAGACTGACGTAAGATTTAATTTAAATCCTGGTGTCCCTGCGCATCTGTGATGAACCCTCAAGCCCAGTGCCAGAACTTGTGCTGGCACTGTACACCAGTAACTAGCCTGGCAGAGGAGCATTAGCATGGGCACCGGGACACCTGCCCTACATCTCTTGAAGGGTGACTGGGGTTCCACACGCTTAGATTGTCCCCTCCATGCCAGCCAGCATCTCTCTTTCTTATCGTACATCATGGGACACAGAGCCAGTTACTATGTGGTTATAGGCCACTGGCACGCCCTAAGACAAAAAGTTCACTCCCTATATAACCCCTCCCACTACTGGGAGTACCTCAGTTTTTTCGCCAGTGTCTAAGGTGTTGGTCACGAGTAAAGATGTGCTGTGCTGAGCTACACTGGAGCAATCCTTGCTGGGGCTAGCCAGATCCATTCAAAGTGTCTTTTTGGCCGAATTGAATGGTATCTGAAGAAACAAGGTTTTGCCTGTAAACGCTTCTCTTTTTAGAGAGCTGGACCCCCGGATCCAGTACTTTTGGTATTAAGGCCATAAAGTTTTACTGGCGGTGGTGCTATTACAGGTCTAGGATTGTGGGTTTCCCGAGGATCCCCAGCTCCTGGAGGTTTGTTTACGGAACCCACCGTGAAGGGTGAAGATTGGGTCTGTTGGTTTTTCCACAGAAAACCCTGCGGCGGGAAAGATAAGTGGAGTTTTTCTAAGAAATTTTAGAATTTTCTTATGAATGCCTCCTGTAATTTAGTGAATATTGTCATGCCTATATGTCACCACTGGGAGCTGAATAGAGCATATACCTTCTCATGCTTCCTCACAGAGCTCACGTTGTGTCCGGAACAGCTTCCTTTCCTCCAGCCAGCAGCAGACCTCCGGTAAGTCTGGGGGGGTTTTCCTCCCCACCAGACGCCCCCCACCTGTGCTATTTTCTCCCCCTCTTCACAAGGAAGAATCGACCAGGAGAAAAGAAAAAAACGGCACGCCGCCCTGCTCGGTGGCTTCCAGGCTCCCTCTTCGCCATTTTTCCCCCTCACTGTACGATCCCATAGGATCAGAGGCTCGCGCGGCAAAGCTCTTTTTTAAAAGAGAGGAGGGGGGCTGTAGGCGATGGAGGGGGCGGGGCTTAGCGTGGCGTTGGCATCCTCCAAAGCCCAGCGTGGGAAAGTGTGTTTTTAAAAAGCACCATTGTTACTGCTGCAAGCTGCCGAGGGACACAAGAGCAAGGGTGGCATGAAAGAGGTTTGGTGACACAGGCATTCCTTTTGACACATTTACTATTGCATCAGGCTGAGCAATAATAGCAGCGGCAGGGCTGGACTATTGCTCAAGCAGTGGATGCATTCCTTCTGGTAGTGCATCTGCTTTGTGCATCAGGCTATGGTCAGAAGCGGGGGTAAAAGCACCTCAAAAAAGGGCTCTAGAAAGACTTCGACAGCCACAAGGAAGCCTCAAAAAAGATGGCATCCTCCCCTGAGAGTGATATGGCTGGTCAGAGTGAGCCATCAGGGACATTGGGTGTTGCAGCTACTCTTAACACTGCAGCCTCTCTGTATATATTACTAAGGTGTTTTTTTCCTCAACCATTTTAGGCTTGGAGCAAATTGATGCTTTAATCGCATCCCAGAGTGGGACTAAGCGTAACAGGCCCCCGTCCATTACTCAGGACCCTGTGGAACAGGGGGCGAGAGATGACGAATTTCTCTCAGGGGACCAGGAAGAAGCTAGTGACTCCTCTTCCGAAGAGCCTAATATGGAAGGATCAGGTTCACATGAAAGGTTGTTGGTACAATCTCTCACTGAGTTGGTCCGCTACACATTTTTGCTGCCAGTAGCGGAGTCAGTCAATGAGCCCACTTTTGCTTTGGGTTTGCTAAAGCCTCCCCAACTATTCATGCTTTTCCTATCCATTCATTACTAAAAAAGCTTAAGTATTCTGAATAGGAGCACCCAGATAAACGAAAACTTTTTTGGAGGAAAGAATTGTCACTCTCACTTTATCCTATGGAGGAAGAGTTTTAATAAGAAGTGGGGATTCCAGCAATTGACGCTGCTATATCCTCGGTGAACAAAAACCTGACTTGTCCAGTAGACAATGCTTAAATGCTGAAGAATCCAACAGATAAGAAGTTGGAATTCCTTTTTAAAAACTATATTTTGTTGGCAGGTTCAGTGGTTCAGCCTGCGCTAGCAGCGATCAGGGTATCGCAGTCCTTAAAGGACCAGCTTAAAGAGGTACTCAAGATTATTCCTGATCAGCTGGCCCAAGATTTGGCCAGGATATCAGAGGCGTTATGTTTTACAGTAGACGCTATGAGAGATTCTATTCTCCAGGCCTCACGGCTTATGCTATTGCTGGTACATGTGCGTAGATTTTTATGGTTAAAAAATTGGTCACCCGAAGCGCCATGCAAAAAGCTCTTGGCCAGTTTTCTATTTCACGGTAAACGGTTATTCAAAGAATTTCTAATGGAAAAAGTTCCCTTTCACCAGTTAAGAAGAAGTTTAAGCGTTTTTCTTTTAAACAAGCTTCTTCTCCAGTGCCAGGAGCAGTTTTCAAGAGTCTGGCAGGAACAATGTCGAGACAGATGGATCGCTTCCTCAATATCTCTAGGTTACAAACTAGAGTTCTGAGAGTTCCAGTCTCCTCATTTTCTCAGATCAAACGTTCCCAGAGATCCAGTAAAAAATAAAATCTCTCTTTCTAGTCTCTTGTCTAAAAAAGTGATATCGGTGGTCCCCTTGGAAGAGTGAGGATTAGGGTTTTATTCAAACCTTTTGACGGTACCAAAACCAAACGGGGTTGTCAGACCCATTTTAGATCTCAAAGATCTAAACCGTTTTTTTTAATATCCGCTCTTTTCGCATGGAGTCAATCCGATCAGTGGTCTCCATTCTACAAGGTGGAGAGCTGCTAGCGTCAATCGACATCAAGGATGCTTATATCCATGTGCCTATTTTTCCCACTCACCGGAAATATCTACGCTTTGAGAAAGAAAATCTTCATTTTCCGTTTGTAGCTCTGCCTTTTGGTCTAGCTACTGCACCTCGAGTGTTTACAAAGGTCCTGGCTCCTCCTTTAGCCAGATTAAGGGCTCAAGGTATAACGATTCTAGCTTACTTAGACGATATACTCTTGATAGATCAGTCGGTAGCCCATCTAAACCAAAGTTTAGTCACCGCAGTCAGCTACCTGGAATACCTAGGTTGGATTCTGAACCTAGAGAAATCCTCCTTAAAACCATCAAGGAGATTGCAGTACTTGGATCTGATCATAGATACAGCAAGGATCAATTCCATAAGGGAACTGATTCAGTTGGTCAAAGCAAAGAAGAATCCTTCTATTCGACTTTGCATAAAATTATTGGGAAAGATGGTGGCTTCATTCGAGGCCGTTCCTTATGCGCAGTTTCATTCGAGACTGCTGCAAAATAGTATCCTGTCAACTTGGAACAAGAAGGTCCAAGCTCTGGACTTCCCAATGCGTTAATCCCCCAAAGTGCGTCAAAGCCTCAGTTGGTGGTTGATATCCAAGAATCTTCAAAAAGGAAAATCCTTTCTACCAGTTACCTGGAAGGTGGTAACAACAGATGCCAGCCTTCTGGGATGGGGAGCAGTCCTGGAAGAAGCGTCTGTCCAAGGAAAATGGTCCAAATCAGAAAATTACCTTGCTCATCAATATTCTAGAGATTCGGGCAGCACGCATGGCCCTGAAGGCCTGGGCACTCAGATTACAGAATTGTCCTGTCAGAATCCAATCTGACAATGCCACAACAGTGGCCTATATCAATCACCAAAGGGGCACGAGAAGTTGTGCGGCCCAGAGAGAGGTGAATCATATCCTACCTTGGGCAGAAGACAACATTCCTTGTCTATCGGCAGTCTTAATTTTTAGGAATAAAGAATTGGCAGCCGGACAACTTGAGTCGCCAACAGTTGTTACCGGGAGAATGGTCTCTTCAACCCGACATCTTTCTATCAATATGTCAAAGATGGGGAATTCCGGACGTGGATCTGTTTGCGTCCAGGTTTAACAAAAAGATCGACAACTTTGTGTCAAGGACAAGGGATCCGATGGCACTGCGGAACAGCCTTGGTTTTTCCGTGGGATAACTTTTAAATGATCTATGTGTTCCCTCCTGTTCTGCTGCTTCCGCACCTTCTTTGCAGGATCAAGCAGGAAGGTAAGGAGGTGATTCTTGTGGCCCCTGAGATCTTGGTATGCAGAGATAGTAAAGATGGCGGTAGGGGACCCATGGACCCTACCACCACGGCCAGACCTTCTCTTGCAAGGTCCGGTATTCCATCCTACCTTACAAATGCTAAATTTAACGGTTTGGCTATTGAGACCCACATTCTGAAAGACCGTGGGCTGTCAGCTTCAGTAGTTTCTACTTTGGTTAGTGCTAGGAAGCCGACCTCCAGAGTCATATACTTCAAAGTCTGGAAGGCAAATGTCTCCTGGTGTGAATCCAGGGGTTGGCACCCCAGGAAATATGTCATAGGTAGGATCCTTGAATTTCTACAGATGGAATTAGAAATTACGCTGGCCTTGAGTACTATCAAAGGCCAGGTGTCGGTCTTATCAGTGTTTTTTCAACGACCACTTGCTTCAAACTCTCTGGTTCATAGCTTTATTCAGGGGGCAACACAGATTAATCCTCCAGTTAGGTCACCCCTGAACCCTTGGGACTTGAATTTAGTCCTGTCGGCGTTACAGAAACAGCCATTTAAGCCAATACGAGATATTCCCTTGGTCCTTTTGACAAGGAAATTATTTTTTTGGGTTGCCATATCTTCTGCAAGAAGAGTATCAGAGTTGGCTGCTCTTTCTTGTAAAGAGCCATATTTGATTATTCATCAGGATAAGGTTGTAAGGTAGTGTCAGGTTTTCCTTATTAACCAGGCTATTATTCTGCCTTCATTTTTTCCAGAACCTCGTTCTGCGGAAGAAAGTTCACTACATTCTCTTGATGTGGTGAGAGCAGTCAAGGTCTATTTGAAGGTGGCAGCTCAGATTCGTAAAACAGATGTTTTGTATGTGTTGCCAGATGGTCCTAAAAGAGGACAGGCAGTGTCAAAATATACTATTTATAAATGGATTTGTCAAGTGATTGTTCAAGCTTATGGTTTAAAAAGGAAAAAATTCCACCTTTTCATATTAAAGTGCACTCCACCAGGGCTGTTAGTACTTCCTGGGCAGTGCATCACCAAGCCTCCATGGCTCAGATCTGCAAGGCCGCAACTTGGTCTTCAGTCCATACATTTACCAGATTCTATCAAGTAGATGTAAAAGGTCATGAGGATATCGCCTTTGGGCGCAGTGTACTGCAGGCTGCAGTATAAGTCCTCTAGTCTCTTAGTGCCCTACTTTTGTTGTGTCTCCTTACCTTCAGTTGGCATTGCTATGGGACATCCCACATAGTAACTACTATGGCTCTGTGTCCCGTGATGTACGATAAGAAAATAGGATTTTTAAAACAGCTTACCTGTAAAATCCTTTTCTTTGAAGTACATCACGGGACACAGAGGTCCTTCACTTCGCTTTGCTACAAAACTGAGGTACTCCCAGTAGTGGGAGGGGTTATATAGGGAGTGGACTTTTTGTCTTAGGCCGTGCCAGTGTCCATCACTTGAAGGTGGCCTATAACCCACATAGTAACTACTATGGCTCTGTGTCCCATGATGTACTTCAAATTGCACCTAAATACTACACTTAGTGGTGCTTTTTTCTTTTCTTCCCCAAATCAAAGAGGCGCTGGCTGCAACAGATCCGGAAATCCCTGATCTGTTAGCATCTCTGGAGGGGAGTTCTGGGTGGGAGGATTTGTATTAGAGCGATGGATTTGTGCAGGAGGGAAGTGTTTTGTTTTGTTTTTGGAGGGAGAGGGGACTTTTGCAGAAATGATAAAATAGGGAAGAATATTGCATGAGGGGGGGATTTGGCACTTTCTTAACCACTGCACTTTTTTGTCTTGTACTCTGCACTCCTATGTATGAATCAATCCTGTCCCCTGCATTCTGTGAATTACATAGTTCTGGGTCTTCTTTTGTTGTATTTTTCATTTCACGATGTGCCAAATATTTTAAGTTAGTGAAAGGTCTGGTGTCAGGAGCACTTTTGTTCTCCTGCCCCTCATTCCAGCATCCGGGTGTTGGCTGTTGCATTCTCCCTGTCTGTGTTCACCTGCAAGGTGATTGATGTGGTCAGTCACCTGTCATAGGCAAACCGAATGCTCTATCCCTTGCTTGTGATAGCGACAGTATTCAATAGGAGGACAGCCATGCAAGGAAAGGCCCCAGCAAGGCACCACATCTGCACATGCAGGAATGCTGTCTCCTATGGCAACAGTCTTTTAACAGTTCCTAACTCAAACGTAACAGTTCTTTCAGCTCCACTACAACTGCCTCTTGTAGTTCTTCAACACTGAGCTCCCGATCTCTCACTAGATACACTGATTCACTGACTCTGAATCCCTTGAGCTCCTCCAAGGTTGGCAGTGGTATCTCCCTCAAACATCACCCACGCCTCCCTGCTGGGTCCCTAGCTTGGCACTACAGACACTTCTCTAGCTTCACCCCTACTACCCCGCAAAGTCCCTGGTTTGACTCACAAGGCTGCCCTGCAAGCATCTCCTCCGCGGGTTGGATCTCCAATTTGATCACTGCCTGAAGTTTCCCGATTCTCCACTGTGAATATATGGTTCCGGTACTTTCTTCAGTTACTCACTGTGGTCCCTGATAAAGGTGGTTGGTGCCTTTGTGGCGACAGCTTCCCTTCTACCTCCGACCACTGACAGGTTCTCCGGCCCACAGAACCATCACTTTCAGTTGGTCTGGCAGCCAGATGCCCCTGGGATAGGCCCAATCTCCGGCCAAGCAGCCTGGGGCATACAACACACATCCACCCAGACAGCCATCCAGGTGGCACAAAACAACGATCACCTGACCTCACCAGAATATATAGGTTCTCCCAGAAGGCCAAGGGATTCAAGAAACCCCTGCCCATTGGCTGATATACCCCATATACCCATAACCTGACCTTGGGATGCCCTTCTCATATCTATTACCACCAAGTTCCCGGCCACCTAGTGGTAGAAGAGAAAAGTGCTTTGCTATTCTGGATTTCCCTGTGTATGACCTGGATTGGATATTGGACTATTCCCTGAACTCTGCCTGCCTTTTACCTGGACTGTCATTGAACCACGCTACCAGTCTGCTAACTGCAAGTAGTCTGTTCATTTGCTCGGTTCGCATTATCTGCCCTGGTATGGTGGCCAGGCACTATAGCATTGTGTATAAGTCCTGGGGGCAACCAAGTATGTGTAGGCCCGCTTGCCTTAAGGGAAAGGGGGCTGCTATAGGTGAAGCACACAGTAGCTAGCTATAGTGTCTGATCACCTGCATTGGGGTTGACGTGACATTCGTGACATTATCACAAGCCTTTAACAATAAAATAATTCTGTCAAGATGGACTCTACACAGGATCGCTTATTTGCTGAGGAAATTTGCAAACTGATATGCCAAATGCACCTCCAACAGTAATGCTGGAGCCAGAGCCAAAAGTTAACCCGCCTGACCGTGTTTCTGGTGACCCTATATGATTTCCAACTTTAAAAATAGTTGTATGCTATACTTTAAGCTTAAACCACGCAATTCTGGTTCTGAAATACAGTGAGTCAGCCTGATTATTACATGGTTGCAGGGGGATCCCCAGTCTTGGGCATTTAGTCACTCCACAGATGATCCAGTCAGAGGGTCAGTTGAACCCTTTTCCAAAGCCTTAGGTTTACTATATGATGATCCTGACCGTGCCCATTCAGCTGAAGCTAACCTTAGGTTAATTACGTCAGGATAAATGCACCGGTGAACAATACTGTTCTGATTTCTGCCGCTGGGCACCTGACGCTGGGTGGAATGACACAGCTCTAAGAAGCCAGTTCAGGTTAGGCTTATCAGATTCCATCAAAGATTCCTTAGTACGCTACCCTGAAACAAAGTCATTGAATGAAGCCATGCAAGTAGCCATCCGAATAGACAGGCGTTTACAGGAAAGGCGCACAGAGGTTTGTTTCTTTGCCCCCCAGTATGCTGCCCACCTCTTCTTCATTTTCTGAGCTCTCTCAACCTCCACAGGAGGATGAGCCCATGCAAATTGGTGTGTCCCATTTATCCCCTGGTGAAAAGGCTAAAAGGAGATTTCAGGGACTCTGCCTATATTGGCAACCACGCCAAGAGTCTAGTGCGGATGGGGTCCGCTCAGGGCCGGATTAACATAGGGGCTATTGGAGCTGCAGCTCCAGGCCCCTTTCTCAAGATAGGCCCATTTGCCCAAAAAAAAAAAAATAAAAAAAAAAAAAAAAAAAAAAGATTGACTTCAAGGGTTGTAGCTCAGCGACCAGGACTCCCTATTTGGTGGGTATGTAGCTTAATACCTACTTCAACACTGGTTAAAATATGGGGCTGCTATCATCTATAGTTCTGGAGATACAGGGCTGATTGCGCAGTCGGTCAGAAGCTACATACAGAGCGGCCAGTATAAATACAAGCTGGAACACTCTGCAGCAGACTGAGAGGATGAACTCACAGGGCTTATAATAATTATTTGTATATTACTTATGATAATTAACCCCTTGCTACCCAGGCCAATTCTGACAATTCTCTCCTACATGTAAAAATCATCATTTTTTTTGATAGAAAATTACTCAGAACCCTCAAGCATTATATATATTGTTTTCCATTTTCCCTATGGAATAAAATGGTGGCCTTTGCAACTTTTTATGTTACACGATATTTGCGCAGCAATTTTTCAAAAGTTTTTTTGGGGAAAGAAACTGTTTCATTCATAAAAAAACACTAGTTAGCACGATTTTTTTTGTATAACAAGCGATGCTTTACATTTTTTTGCAGGTTTCTTGTTTAGAGTTGCAGAGAAGGTCTAGTGCTAGAATTATTGCTCTCGCTCTAACGATCGCGGCGATACCTCACGTGTGTATCTGGCTCTGATACTAACCAGTGCCTACCCAGCCACTGACTAGTATCTCTCCCCAGCCTGTCCCAACACACCCTCTCACCTGCTGTACATACTGCTCACTGTCATACCCTCCACACTCCTCTCCTATACATAGTGCCCACTGTCATACCCCAACACTTCTCTCCTATACATAGTGCCCACTGTCATACCCTCCACACTCCTCTCCTATACATACTACTCACTGTCATACCCTCCATACTCCTCTCCTATACATAGTGCCCACTGTCATACCCTCCACACTCCTCTCCTGTACATACTACTCACTGTTATACCCTCCATACTCCTCTCCTATACATAGTGCCCACTGTCATACCCTCCACACTCCTCTCCTGTACATACTACCCACCGTCATACCCTCCACACTCCTCTCCTGTAATTACTGCTTACTGTCCTACTCTCCACACTTCTCTCCTGTACATAGTGCCCACTGTCATACCCTCCACACTCCTCTCCTGTATATATTGCTTACTGTCATACCCTCCACACTCTTCTCTTATACCTAGTGCCCACTGTAATACCCTCTACACTCCTCTGCTGTGCATAGTGCCTTCTGCCATACCCTCCGCACTCCTCTCCTGTACATAGTGCCCACTGTCATACCCTCCACACTCCTCTCCGGTACATACTACCCTCTGTCATACCCCCACACTCCTCTCCTGTACATACTGCCCACTGTCATACCCTTCACACCCCTCTCCTGTACATACTGCCCACTGTCATACCCTCCACACCCCTCTCCTGTACATACTGCCCACTGTCATACCCTCCACACCCCTCTCCTGTACATACTGCCCACTGTCATACCCTCCACACTCCTCTGCTGTGCATACTGCCCACTGTCATACCCTTCACACTCCTCTCCTGTACATAGTGCCTTCTGCCATACCCTCCACACTCCTCTACTGTACATACTGCCCACTGTTAGACCCTCCACATTCCTCTCCCTCACCTGCACATACTTCCCACTTTTATACCACCCATACTCCTCCCCTATGCCTCTTACCCACAAAAACAGTTCTTTAAAATTATACTGAATATCCTCAATGCTCTAGAATGGGCACACTTTTGTACGTTCAACTAAAGGAAATCTCAGTCCTCATATTTGTTCTGCCCCATTATTAGTACTCATTTAATTTTGTAATTACTAATGTGATGTATAGGTGAACATAGGGGATGTCAGCTACTCTAAATATAGCACTTGTAAAAAAAAAGTGTCCCTGAAAATATTTTTGAGAGGCTCCTGTGATATCAGCGGTAGTAAACTTTTCTAACATTACTACTTTTTAAAGGCCCTGAGGTAGGTTATGCCATAATGTACAGGTATGCACAGCATATTAGCACATTCGGGTACACTTAAATTGTCAGACTGAGCCCTCCAGTGATGTGATCAATCCGGCGGGGCCCGGTTGCTTCCATCTTCACCCGGTCTTCCTTCCGGGTTCTGTGCCCTTAGTCACTTGCCTTGGCCGGGCTGCGTTGATGTCATTCCCACGCATGCTCATGTGCATCCTCTTTCTCTCATCCCCCCTTTCTCTCTCAACCTCCCTCCCTTACCCCTCACACCTCTTTCATCCCCCTTTTCTCTCTCTCTCATCCTCCCTCTCTTTCTTTAATTTAATTTGTTATAACAAAAAATTTTTGCATTTTTATTTATAAAAGGCCCGACCAAAATCCTCAGCACCAGGCCCATGATGTTCTTAACCTGGCCCTGGGTCCGCTTCTATAGATCATACTGTGTCCGTTTCCCTTAGAGATAAATTATTTGTTCCTGCACAACTTAGCTCTGCCAAGTTTTCTCATCACCTCTCAGCTTTCATTGATTCTAGTCCTCCTAGCAATTTCATTGATAGGGACCTAGCACACCATCTACAAATTCCTCTGACTAAGGTGCACAGACCCTTCTCAATCTTAGCCGTTGATAACTCTCCCTTGTCCATGGGCCTGGTGACCTTGTGCACTGTACCTATTACCCTAACCATTGGAGGATTTCATAGGGAGACAATCAGCTTTTACTTGATCTCATCTCCTCCTTATCCCCTTATCTTAGGGTATCCCTGGCTTATACTTCACAACCTGCACATAGACTGGGCTGCAGAGGAGATTGGGTCCTGGTCCCAGACCTGCATCCAGAATTGCATTAAAATCGCTGACCAGTTGCCCATTTATAACTCTTTTGTAGGCCAGTACTAGTCACGTACCTTTATTACAGTCCTATTCAGATCCTGATCATGACAAATGTTTTCAAATGCGACTACAGTTTCATAACCATGTGCCTTTATATGACTCTGTTATAACAAAAGACGCTGACAAGTCTATTGAATTCTCTACAGGTCACCTCTCCAGCCAATTGCCACAGCCTGAACCCTCTCCTCCTAGAAACCAAACATATCCGTTGTCTCATAGCCTTGAGCCCTATTTAAAAACTTCCTCTAATGCCGCGTGCACACGACCAGACTTTCCGGCAGAAAAGGTCAGACGGGATCATTTCATCGGCCATTCCGATCGTGTGACTTTTTATCTGACATTTTTTTCAAAAATTCTGACGGACCTAGAAATAGAACATGTTTTAAATCTTTCCGACGGAATCAATTCCTATCGGGAAAACCATTTGTCTGTATGCTAGTCCAACGGACCAAATACGACACAAGGGCAGCCATTGGCTACTGGCTATTGAACTTCCTCTTCTAGTCCCGTCGTACGTCATTGCGTTCTAAACAAACGGACTTTGGTGTGATCGTGTGTAGGCAAGTCCGTCTCAGCGGAACTCCGTCGGAAAGACCGTCAGAGTTTATTCTGATGGAAAGTCTGGTCGTGTGTACGCGGCATAAGTCCTCATAAGTCAAGTCCCCTGGATTACCCCTACCTTTGCCTGTCGCTAAACTCCCTTGGACGCACAGCCATCCTAACTTGTCCACAAGTTCCACTGCCGCTACACCTGGTGATACGATTCAGACATTCGCTACATCTGGCAATGCGGCCCAGTCGGCCACTGCATCAATTATGCCAGTCCAGCCCATGCCCTTAGAGCTTCCTCCTTTTTCTTATTCAGGACTTTCAGTAACCTGGCCTCACCCTACTTCTACTACACCCAGAGCCATCTTTAATATTGATTGGGCCCTGGGCAAACATTTTCTTGGCCCCTCCTTTCCCCCTCCATTCTGAGACATACAAAAAATAGCAGGTGGACTCAAAATCAGTTTACTGCAGCAGATCACGCAGCGACTGCAATTGGCTGCCAGAGGTTACAGCCTATCCTTACTACTCACTGGCTGGTTTCTAGAGGTACAACACATAATTTCTGCTTGCGGTTTGGTTGCTAGAGGTTACTGCACATTATTAGCGCTCACTGATTGGTTGCTAGGGGTTACATCACATCATTACCACTCACTGGTTGCTAGAGATTACAGCAGATCACTACTGTTCACTGATTGGTTGCTACAGGTTAATGCACATCATTACCACTCACTGAGCAGTGGAGCAATCCCAAATAATTGAGCAAGTAAAGCGGCACATGCTACAGGTGACAATCAGAGACTATGGACGCGCTACAGGTGACAATCAGAGACTGCGGACACACTACAGGTGACAATCAGAGACTGCGGACATGCTACAAGTGACAACTTTTCCCTTTTAATGTAATGAGAGCTAGGTGCCTAGTGGCATAACCCCAGTTAAAGCGGTAGTGTAGTGCAGCCTTTAACCAGTTCCGGACCAGTCGCTACAGTTATACTGGGCAAAGCGCCGTAGCTGTACGGAGGCTGCGATGATCGGATTCGCTTCAGAACCGATCAGTCCCCAGGCCCAGGCCAATGATTTATGGCCTGGACCTGCTGATAGATCCTGACAAATGAAATCCTCCCCTGCTTGTGTAAGGCCCCTTTCACACTAAAGCGTTTTTCATGCACTACAGTGCTAAAAATAGTGCCTGTATAGCGCCTGAAAAAAGGGGGTCCTTTCACTCCAGTGTGAAAGCCGGAGGGCTTTCACACTGGAGCGGTGCGCTAGCAGGACGGTTAAAAAAGTCCTGCTAGCAGCATCTTTGGAGCGGTGAAGGAGCGGTGTATTCACCGATCCTAAAGCGCTCCTACCCATTAAAATCAATGGGGCAGCGCGGCAATACCGACGGCAAAGCGATGCTGCAGCGCCGATTTGCGGGGGGGTTTTAACCCTTTTTCGGCCGCTAGCGGGTGTTAAAACTGCCCCACTATCGGCCAAATACCGCTGCTAAAACCATGGTAAAGCAGCGCTAAATATAGCGCTGCTTTACCACTGACGCCGCTCCCGCCCCAGTGTCAAAGGGGCCTTAGTGTAAACACAGGCAGGGGAAGAGATGTCCTCTCTCCTCATGGAATTCTTTTCTTTCCGCTCCAGAGAGAGGAGAGAAGACATCTCAGAGTAAGTTGTACCAACACTACACTGACACAGTACACAAAGGCACACTTGTCACCCCCGATTGCTCCCCCCAGTTAAACCCTTTACTCCCTGTCACTGTGTCACTCAGTGCAGTGTTCATATTTTTTTTGATCACTGTACAGGTGTCATTTGTGACAAAAATCAGTGTTAGTGTACTTAGTGGGAGGCCCAGATAGGTTTTTTTTTTTATAGCATCAGGGCACCTGCCGTATATTACCTAAATAAAGGTTTAACCCGGTGGGGGATATCAGTTAGGTCTTAGCGTCAATTAGGGTCTGCATTGCCCCAGGCAGTGTCAGATTAGTGCCAGTAGCGCTAACACCCATGAGCGCACCATACACCTCCCTTAGTAGTATAGTGTCTGAACGGATCAATATCGGATCTGATCAGATCTATACTAACGTCCCCAGTCGTTTAGGGTTCCCAAAAATGCAGTGTTAGCGGGATCAGCCCAGATACCTGCTAGTACCTGCATTTAGCCCCTCCGCCCAGCCCAGCCCAACCCACCCAAGTGGAGTATCAATTGATCACTGTCACTTACAAAACACATAACTGCAGCATTCGCAGAGTCAGGCCTGATCCCTGCGAACGCTAACAGTTTTTTTGGCGATG
This sequence comes from Lithobates sylvaticus, assembly GCA_028564925.1. Classification (NCBI taxonomy): domain Eukaryota; kingdom Metazoa; phylum Chordata; class Amphibia; order Anura; family Ranidae; genus Lithobates; species Lithobates sylvaticus. The sequence continues at coordinate 491,320,245 of CM053028.1, read as the reverse complement.
TGGCGAGTCCTATAAGTGCAGTTCAAGCTGGTGAGATGGCTAGCACAACTAGTGTCCCGCAGCCACCAAGAAGAAGGCCCGTTGAGCCCATAGTGCCCTTCCTGCTGCATTTGCCAATTCGAATTGGGAGCCCACCACTTCTGCCGCACCCGTATTTCCCCCATTCACTGGCCAACCCGGAATTCAAGTGGAAACAGTTGATTTTACGTCACTTGATTTTTATTCGCTGTTTTTCACGGACGATCTCCATAGATCTATTGTGGACCAAAGCAATTTGTATGCTGGTCAATTCATCGCTGCTAATCCCCAGTTGATCCTTGCCAGAGATTGGAGACCTATTATGGTCTCCGAATTTAAGACCTTCCTGGGCCTATCCCTCCTCATGGGCATTACTAAAAAGAACAAGTTTGGGTCATATTGGTCCACCGACCCAATTCATCATATGCCCATGTTCTCTGCCTCCATGACCAGGACACGATACAAGCAGATCTTGTGGTTCATGCATTTCAATGACAATGAACTCTGTCGTCCTCAGGGTGATAGATAGTCACGTGCCCAGACTACATAGCTGGTAAGATTGTGTGGGACTTGGTGTCACCCTTATTCGGAAAGGGGTACCACTTGTACGTGGACAATTATTACACAAGCGTGCCACTTTTTAGTCACCTTTTTGATTGTGTTATTGGCTCATGTGGCACTGTGCGATCTAATCTTCCCCCAACGGCTTGTAGAGTCCTGACTTAGACGGGGGGAGACAGCCTGTTTGAAATGTAATAAGGCATGTTGAGTCCATAGAATATTTAAAATGTTTCCACAAGTTGCAGGAAAATTCCAAACTTTTTTTTTTGCACAAAGTTGTTACTAAATTATATATTGCTCAAATATGTCATGGGCATATGTGGAATTACGCCCCAAAATACATTCTGCTGCTTCTCCTGAGTACGGGTATACCACAAGTGTGAGACTTTTTGGGAGCCTAGCCGTGTACAGGACCATGGTATATTTGAACAATATATCATTTAGTGACAACTTTGTGCAAAAAAAAATTTAATTAAATAAAAGTTTGTAATTTTCCGGCAACTGTGGCAAAATATAAAATATTCCATGGACTCAACATGCAGCAGCAGAATGTATTTTGGGTGTAATTTCCCATTTAACCATGGCATGTGTGAGCAATATATAATTTAGTGACAACTTTGTATAAGTTTTTATTTTTTTGCCATTTTTCAATGCCTCTTAGCAATTTTTTGGTGTCTACTTTCCAAAATGGGGTCATTTGGGGGGGGGGGGGGGGGGTTGTACTGCCCTGCCATTTTAGCACCTTAAAGGGGGATTCCACCCTAAAGTGGAACTCCCGCTTTTCGGAACCCTCCCCCCCTCCGGTGTCACATTTGGCACCTTTCAGGGGGGGAGGGGGGTGCAGATACCTGTCTAAGACAGGTATCTGCACCCATTTCCGGGAATAAACTCCCACGGGAGTTTACATCACTTCCTGTCCCGGCGCGCTGTCTGCCGGGACACACACGTGTCCCAGCAGACAGCGCTGAAGATTCTCATTGCGCCGCGCGACTCGCGCATGCGCAGTAGGGAATCGGGAAGTGAAGCCACTTCCTGATTCCCTCACCGAGAATGGCGCCGGCTACAGCAGGGAGCCGAGCGATCGATCGGCCTCTGCTGCCGACACCGCTGGACCCTGGAACAGGTAAGTGTCCATTTTTTAAAAGTCAGCAGCTGCAGTATTTGTAGCTGCTGGCTTTTAAATTTTTTTTTTTTCAGTACAGTCCCGCTTTAAGAAATGAGATAGGCAGTCATAAACTAAAAGCTGCGTAAATTCCAGAAAATGTACCCTAGTTTGTAGACGCTATAACTTTTGCGCAAACTAATAAATATACGCTTATTGACATTTTTTTTAGCAAAGACATGTGGCTGAATACATTTTGGCCTAAATGTATGACTTAAATTGAGTTTATTGGATTTTTTTTATAAAAAAAAGTAGAAATATAATTTTTTTTCAAAATGTTTCCGTTTATATTGCAAAAAATAAAAAAATAAAAAAATCGACAGAGGCAGTCAAATACCATCAAAAGAAAGCTCTATTTGTGGGGGGAAAAAAAGAAGCAAATTTTATTTTGGGTACAGCATTGCATGACCACGCAATTACCAGTTAAAGCAGCGCAGTGCCAAATTGTAAAAAGTGTATGCATCACATACTAGCACATTATGAAATGCCTACCTTAGAATGAAGCCCTCCAGCAGCATTCTGTCACCGCTAACAGGGCTTCCATCTTCAACCAGGTCTTCCTTCCAGGTTTGTGTGCTCCGACCTTCTGATTGGCTGAGCTGCGATGATGCCACTCCCTTTGGGAGGGCGCAAACACACGGAAAAATTCTGAAAAAAATAAAACATCAATTGCAGCTTCACTGTGCCATCAGTAGTACTTCATCACATGACTGACGAAGGGGCCCTGCGTGACTCCGAAACGTTGCACTATCCCCGTGTTGTGATCATGCAATAAATCACCCTTTTGGATGCTATTTGTGTCGCTCTATGGTGTGCTGGCAAATATCTTCATTGTCACTGTGCCATCAAAACGCAGCCACTGTGCCCGTCAATTGCCGCCACTCTGCCCATCAAACGCAGCCACTCTGCCCATCAAACGCAGCCACTGTGCCCATCAAACGCAGCCACTGGGCCCATCAAATGCAGCCACTGGGCCCATCAAATGCCGCCACTGGGCCCAAACACTACCACTGTGCCCATAAAACGCCAATGTGCCATCAAATGCTCCCACTGTGCCATCAAATGCTCCCATTGTGCCACTGTCACTGTGCCATCAAATGCTCCCACTGTACCATCAAATGCTGCCACTGTGCCCATCGAATGCTGCCACTGTGCCCCCCCACCCACTCGCCGTCTGCCCGGGTGACGGCGGCGAGCGGTGTCCTCTATGCTCCTCCATGTCCTTGATGTCTTCTCCCATCCTCTCCTATGATTGGCTGAAACAAAAGGTGCTGTGATTGGATGCCTATCAGGTGACAGGTAACAGACCTGATCCCCTGATTGGCAGAGAGGCGGTTCAGTGTTAGGAAAGCGAATATTCATTCACTTTTCTAACACACCTGGGTGAACTGCGAGCACCAAGCCTATGGCTCCAATCAGGTGCTTCAAAAACTACCCCCGCCACTGTAATTCAGGCGCAAGGGGTCGGGCGCCTGAATAGGGGGTGGCAGCGGCAGCCATGGATAGATTCATGCAATACATGAATCTATACATTGGTCAGATGGGGTGGATGGAGAGGGGGGGCGGTGCCTGTGTGCCCTTATGGTCGCCACTGGTGCTCATCAATGCCCGGGACCAGGCATTCAAACATGGCGGTTCTCCTACTTAGAGATAAGCTTTACACCATGTGCAGTAATAAATGTACAGAGTTCCACTGTAAAGTAACGTCCTACAAACACTTTCCTTAGGTATAATGCATTAGGAATGACACTGCTAAGCCTATGCTCTTTCCACCAGTCTGACGTACCTCTGCCACATTCAGCAAGAATTGGCCTTGCTGTTAGACATGTGCAATTCGTTTAGTTTTTTTTCGTTTTTCATTTTTCTTCGTTATTTTCGTTCATTCGTTTTCGTACGAATGAACGAACGATTTGCTAAAAATTTTAACGAATAACGAATCGTTCGAATCGAACGAATCCGAAAATAATGAAAATCTGAAAAAAACTAATTAGAAACAACGAATGTACGAATAAAGAAAATACGAAAAACGAAAACAGGAACAACGAAAATGAAAATGAACGAAAAAATTCGTACATTCGCAACTTTTTTTTTTTTTTTTTTGAATTGGTAATTTTCCGTGTCCCTTACAATGGTGCTGCTTAACGTGCTTCGAATAGATTGAACGAGAAAATTCGTAACTTTTTTTTTTGATTCGTAATTTTTCGTGTCTCTTACAATGGCGCTGCTTAACGTGCTACGAATGGATTGAACGAAAAAATTCCTACATTCGTAACTTTTTTTTTCGAATCGTAATTTTCCATGTCTCTTACAATGGCGTTTCTTAACGTGCTTCGAATGGATTGAACGAAAAAATTCGTACATTCGTAACTTTTTTTTTCGATTCGTAATTTTCCGTGTATCTTAAAATGTAATAATAGCATACACCTTACATAAAATTATGAATTATGCTCCGATTACGAATCTACGAATGTTATGAATGTTACGAATGTAGAAATAAATACGAATGCGTCCGAATTTCGAATAAACGAAAATTAAACTGGAACTAAACGGAAAAACGAATCAACGAAAAAATAACTCTAACGAAAATACGAATCGTTACGAATACGAACACCGACGACTTACGAATTTACGAATCGTTACGAATATGAACACCGACGACGTACAAATTTACGAATCAACGGAAACGAAAAAAACAAAACGAAAATAAACAAATTTTTTTGGAAACGAAAAAAACGAAAACGAAAATAAACAAATTTTTTTGTTGTGCTCATGTCTACTTGCTGTGAAAAATTGCAATGAAAAATTGAAATGATATGCACATACCTCCCAACATTTTGAGATGGGAATGAGGGATGCCTACTAACGAATGTATGTAGGCACGCTTCCTGCCACACCCTCTTAAAAAAGAATTAACCAAAAAAAAGGTTAATTAAATACACAAGGGCTTTTTTTTTTACCACTACTATTCATTTATACTGCCTTTTAAAATTTACAAATGCAGCAATTTAGAAAATGGATGAAAGGTTTAGCACTGGGAAACACTTTTTGAAAGATAAAAAGTGCATTTTATATACAACTATATAGATCAGACCAAAATGAGGGACAAATAAGGAGGAAAGAGGGACATTGCTTCAAATCAGGGACAGTCCCTCAAAATCAGGGACAGTTGGGAGCTATGATATGCACCTGTCAAACAGGTGCAGAAAAATTGGTCTTTGGGTGTCGGCGGCACCTTCCCACCATAACCCTATAGAGGTACTCTTGATGAAGGCAAAAATAATTGCAATGATATGCATCTGTCAAACAGGTGCTGAAAAATTGGTCTTTGGGTGTTTATTGTGCCCATGAAACCTATACCAAAAACGTCTTCCAGATGAAATGATTGAACACCCCCAAAGCTAGGCAGCCTCAAAGTCCTGCAGAGATTCCACATCCCAAAAAGACTTAATCAGTGACATCAGCATCAGGGGCTTCATAGCTGGTAATCCAGGACTGATTCATTTTTTATAAAAGTCAAACGGTTCACGGAGTCTGAACAGAAGCGTTCTATGATCAGTAACGAAACCTCCTGCAGCACTGAATGCCCGATCTGAAAGCACGCTGGATGCAGGGCAGCCCAACAACTCAATAGCATACTGGGCAAGTTCTGGCCAGTGGTCTATTCTCATGACCCAGTAAGTCAGTGGATCGTCGGCTGGAAAGCTCTCCATTTCTGTTTTGGCCTAGAGGTAATGCAGATGTTGCCAATGAGATGTGGAAGCTGACAGCCCTGGGCGGCGAGGACTAAAAAAATTCCGAAATGCCTCATTTAGGCAGACGCCTTCTCCAACGCTCCTCTCTTGACCAACAGAAGACTCAAAATCACGTTTTTCACAACACTGTAACCTACTGGAGTCAGGAAAAACGCTCAATAAAATCCTCTTTAACGTGTCCTCAAGAGATTTTATCTTCTGCACTCTCTGTGGGGGCTGGATGAGCTCTGAGATCTTCCCCTTATAACGGTGGTCAAGGAGGGTTACCAACCAGTAATCAACCTTCTCCTTTGTGCCACGTATTCTTGGGCCCTTTCGCGGGCTTTGAAGCATGAGGTTGCCCATGCGCCTCAAATTTGCCAAGGCTTGAGAAGCAGACTCCTCGGGGTCACTCAGGATGACAGCATCTGGAACTTCCTCCTCCCAGCCTACTCCCAAGGGTCCTGGGGTTGTAAAGCCTTTGCTTACAGAATGATGCATGTCTTCCTCTTCTTCGAAGCCTATGAAAGTGCCAGAATCCTCCTCCTCCCCTCTCTCCTCCTGTGTGTTCTGTGATATAGGAATGATGGTGTTTGGATAAAGTGGGCCTTGAGAGGAAAGGAAGTTCTTCTCTTCCTCCTGCTGCTCTGCCTTTAGTACCCTGTCCATAATGCCACACAGAGTCTGCTCCAGCATGAACACAACAGGGATTGTGTCACTTAAGCATACACTGTCACTGCTTACCATCCTTGTGGCCTCCTCAAATGTTGACAATATAGTACAGGCCTGAGCCTGTCGTCGTGCCGTACTCGCACCGGTACTCGTTGATGGCCCTTTGCTGCATGTATAGCCACTGCAGCATTGCCAAAGTCGAGTTCCACCTGGTGGGCATGTCACAAATCAGGGAGTCGGGAACGTACATGGGAACTAAAGGGGAGTCGGGAACGTACATGGCAGGTGCCGGCAGGGGCCAGCACAGAGATGGGTGGAGAAAAAGAGATGAAGGCACTAGAAAATAGTAGATGGGTGACAGTCAGGAAGGGTAGAGGGGGAAGGGCCAGGGAGGCCGATCCAGGGCTGGAGCATCCCAATAAGTATGCTCCATTGAGTGACATTGGTGATACCAGTCAGGGACCAGCACTGCTGGAGCTGAGGGACTCTCCTAGCTGCCAGGGGAAGAACTCCTCCAGTGAGATTGGGGGAGGAGCAAAGGGAAAGGAAAGACAGATTCTGGTGATAGGGGACTCAATTCTTAGAAGGACAGAGAGGGCAATCTGTAACAAAGACCTGAAGCGCCGAACTGTATGTTGTCTACCGGGCGCTCGGGTTCGGCACATCACGGATCTGGTGGACAGATTACTGGGAGGGGCTGGGGAAGACCCGGCTGTCATGGTGCACGTTGGCACCAATGACAAAGTCAGAGGCAGATGGAGTGTCCTAATAAACGATTTTAGGGAATTGGGAGCTAAATTGAGGAAAGGACCTCCAAGGTAGTATTCTCAGGAATACTACCGGTACATCGAGCCACACCAGAAAGGCAGAGGGAGATTAGGGAAGTAAACAAGTGGCTGAAGAGCTGGTGTAGAAAGGAGGGGTTTGGGTTCCTGGAGGACTGGGACGACTTCTCAGTCGATAACCGGTACTATAGAAGGGACGGACTGCACCTAAATGAGGAGGGTGCAGATCAGCTGGGAATAAGGATGGCCAAAAAGTTAGAGGGGTTTTTAAACTAGGCGATGGGGGGGAGGGGCCAGAGATAGGAATAGTCAGCGTGGAACATATTCCAGAGGGTAATATTAGGGGCATTAGTGGTAGGGTAACTAAAGCACATAAACCCAAGGTAAATATAGTAGCAAGTCCTAGTTGCAATCTCGGAACACCCAAGAGGGTAGTATGTGACTGGTCAAAATATAGTAATGCATTAAAGTGTTTGTTCACCAATGCCAGAAGTCTGCCAAGCAAAATAGGCGAGTTGGAAGCTCTGGTGCATCAGGAGAGCTATGATGTAATCGGTATTGCTGAAACTTGGCTGCAGTCCTCACATGACTGGGCTATAAATATTCCTGGCTTTGCACTCTTTCGGAAAGACAGAGTTAAAAGGAAAGGTGGAGGGGTCTGTCTGTATGTGAGAAGTGATCTCAAAGCGAGTGTGAAAGAGGACCTGGGGGATAGAGAGTGTGATGAGTCTGAAGCATTATGGGTGGAACTGCATACAGATGTGCGTAGTTCAAAGTTAATCATTGGAGTTTGTTATAGACCACCCAATGTTAATGAGGAGGTGGATACTCAGCTCCTTGCTCAAATAGAAAGGGCTGCAAGGGCTGGGACAGTGATGATAATAATGGGGGATTTTAACTACCCAGAAATTGACTGGAATAATGGCACTGCTGGGACAGTTAAAGGACAAAAATTTATAAACCTATTACAGGACAATTTTATGGTCCAGTTCATTGAGGCCCCAACCAGGAATGATGCTCTGCTGGATCTGGTAATCTCAAACCATGCAGAGCATATTACTAATGTTCAGATAAAGGAGCATCTGGGTAGCAGTGACCATAACATGATTTCATTTGATGTTAGCTGTAAGCAAAAATCACATACAGGAAAGATAAAAACACTTAATTTCAAGAGGGCAAATTTTCCAAGGATGAGGGCTGCTCTCCAGAACTTAGACTGGGAGAGAATATTGGCAACAATGGGCACAGAACAGAAATGGGGATTCTTCAAAAAGACTGTTTGTGAACTCACTGCAAAGTATATTCCCATGGGCAATAAATTTAAAAGGCTAAAAATAAAACCTATGTGGCTCACGGCCAAAGTTAAAAAAGCTATAAACTATAAGAAAAGAGCTTTTAAAAAATATAAAAATGAAGGATCACTAGTGTCATTTAAATGTTACAAAGAACTCAACAGAATATGTAAAAAGGAAATCAAGGATGCAAAAATTCAAAACGAAAGACAGATTGCAAAAGATAGTAGGACAAACCCCAAAAAATTCTTCAAATATATTAATAGTAAAAAGGTCAAGTCTGAGCATGTAGGCCCTTTACAAAATAATCTAGAGTGGGTGACTGGGGACAAAGAGAAGGCTAATTTATTAAATACTTTCTTCAGCTCTGTGTATACAAAGGAGCATGGGGGAGCTCATGTCCACAATGGGGGTGGTAGTGACACAGCCCTAAATCCACAATGGCTCAAAAGTGATATGGTCCAGAAATATTTAGACAGAATAAAGGTGGATAAAGCACCTGGACCTGATGGCATCCACCCACGGATCCTAAAAGAATTGAGCTCTGTAATTTCAAAGCCATTGTATCTAATTTTTAGGGAATCATTAATGACAGGAATAGTACCACTGGATTGGCGCAGGGCGAACGTGGTGCCTATATTTAAAAAGGGAACAAAGTCTTTACCAAGTAACTATAGACCTGTTAGTTTAACTTCTATAGTTGGGAAGATACTGGAGAGATTATTAAAAGACCACATAGACGAGTTCTTGCAGGAAAAAAATATTTTAAGCAACAGACAGCATGGGTTCATGAAAGACAGAAGTTGTCAGACAAACCTCATTTCTTTTTATGAGGTGGTAAGTAAAACCTTGGACAGAGGCGTGGCTGTGGACGTGGTATACTTGGATTTTGCAAAAGCGTTCGATACAGTTCCCCACACACGGCTCATGTGTAAGGTAAGGTCTACAGGTTTGGAAATATCGGTTTGTAAATGGATAGAAAACTGGCTAAAAGACAGAATTCAGAGAGTCGTGGTTAATGATTCTTACTCTGAATGGGCTAAGGTTATCAGTGGTGTACCCCAAGGTTCAGTGCTGGGACCCTTACTTTTTAATATCTTTATAAATGATATTGGGTCTGGGATCAAAAGTAACATTTCTGTCTTTGCAGATGACACCAAGCTATGCAGTGGAATAACGTCCTTACAGGAGGTCTCCAATTTACAAGCTGACCTCAATGCTCTGTCAAATTGGGCGACTATGTGGCAGATGAGGTTTAATGTTGATAAATGTAAAGTTATGCACTTGGGGGCTAAGAATATGCATGCATCATACATGCTAGGGGGAGTACAACTGGGGGAATCCGTAGTGGAGAAGGATCTGGGGGTTTTGGTAGATCATAAACTCAATAATAGCATGCAATGCCAAGCTGCGGTTTCCAAAGCGAGCAAAGTCCTTTCTTGTATTAAGAGAGGTATGGACTCCAGAGAGAGAGATATCATTTTGCCCCTGTTCAAATCATTAGTAAGACCTCATCTGGAATATGCAGTTCAGTTTTGGGCACCAGTTCTCAAAAAGGATATTGGGGAACTGGAGAAAGTGCAGAGAAGGGCAACCAAACTGATAAGAGGCATGGAGGAGCTCAGCTATGAGGAAAGATTAGAGGAACTGAATTTATTCACCCTTGATAAGAGGAGATTAAGGGGGGATATGATCAACATGTATAAATATATAAGGGGTCCATATAGTGAACTTGGTGTTGAGTTATTCACTTTACGGTCAACAAAGAGGACAAGGGGGCACTCTTTACGTCTAGAGGAGAAGAGATTTCATCTCCAAATAAGGAAAGGTTTCTTCACAGTAAGAGCTGTGAAAATGTGGAATAGACTCCCTGCAGAGGTGGTTCTAGCCAGCTCAGTAGATTGCTTTAAGAAAGGCCTGGATACTTTCCTAAATGTACATAATATAACTGGGTACTGACATTTATAGGTAAAGTTGATCCAGGGAAAATCCGATTGCCTCTCGGGGGATCAGGAAGGAATTTTTTTCCCCTGCTTTAGCAAATTGGAGAATGCTCTGCTGGGGTTTTTTTTTTTGCCTTCCTCTGGATCAACTGTGGGTATAGAATGGGGTATATGGGATTGTATGATATATATATATATATATATATATATATATATATTTGTTTTTTTTGGTTTTGTTTAATTTGTGGTTGAACTGGATGGACTTGTGTCTTTTTTCAACCTAACTAACTATGTAACTATGTAACTATGTAATGGGGGCACAACAAGCTGCAGCACCGAGCCCTGTCCTGCATCCTTTCGAGTTGCAAGCAGCGTTACCCAGTGTGCTGTGAACAAAATATATCATCCCTGCCCATGATTGCTGGACCACGTGTCAGCAGCAAGGTGGATTTTACAGCTGACTGCCTTGCCCAATGATGCCAGAACATTCCCTTCCACATGATGTTAGAGAAATGGAACGGCCTTACCTGAAAAGTAATAGCGACTGGGAACCTGCCATTGTGGTACAGCACATTGTGCAAATTCATGGAAGGGGGCAGAATCCACCAGGCTGAAAGGCAGAACCACCAGCTTTGACAAGCTTGCATTTAGACGCTGGGCATGTGGGTGGCAGGGACTGTATATTTTTTCCCGCTGCAGCAGATAGGGCAGAGAAATTTGCCGGCTACAGTCTACAGCTGGTGGTGTGCTGCTGGCAGATGTGCTGCTAGGACCAGTGCTATACCATCATCCCTGACAGTGGAGACTGCCGAGAGATAATGACTCGGTATAGCAGGGGCAGACTAAAGTGGGTAAGGAGGAAGAGGAGAAGGAGGGACAGATTTGTGCCCCTTTTATGTGGCTTTTAGGTGGTCTGGCTGGATGTTAAATGCCTTGCTAAGCATGTGGTACCCAAATGGTTGGTGTTTTTGCCATGTTTGATATGCCTGAGACACAGTTTGCAGATAGCAACAGTGCAATCTGCTGCAGATGTGCTGAAAAAGGCCCAGACAGCTGAGCTTTGGGGAGTGGGCCGGGAGATAACAGCTGCAGAATGTGTTGCAATAGGGTAGCTGCTCTCTACTCTTTCTTCATGTAGGCCTCCTTGGGGTTGTGCCATCTCACCTTCAGTTTCCTCCTCTGCTCTATCTGGCACCCAAGTCGCATCAGTGACCTCATCATTATCATCATCCTCTCCATCATCAGCATTACCACTGGAGACAACTTGGCAATACGCTGCGGCTGGGCGAACATGAGTGCCAATTTGTCTACCAGTGTTCTCCCCTCTCTCTAGGTTCATGTTCCTGTCATCCTCAACCTCAGAACCAACATCTGAATCCAGTAATGGCTGGGCATCATCAAGGCGCAAGTGGCTGATGCTGTGGTCAAATAGCTCAGCTGATTCCTCCATGGCTGATGATGGGGCTATGGCAGGAATAGATGTGGACAAGGAGGCAGGTTTATCCACTCTGGCAACTACAGGGGAATGCACACTTGTCTCTGCTTGCGTGACAGAGGATGAGGAGGATGAGGAAGGTTTACTAAGCCAGCCCACCACCACCTCCTCTGCATGCTGTGGCTGGATAGCATGGATAAACTCACTAAGCAGAGGAAATGATGCCCTGCCTGAGGAATGATGACCACCACGTCCATCTTTGCCTGTGGACACATTTGTTGCTGCCCCCCTTACAGGGCCAAGGGAACATCTGCCTCTCCTTGTTGTCCTCCCAGACATTATTATATATGGCGTTAAACTGGCAGTAACGCACAAAACGATATGGCATTAAACTGGCAGTAACGCACACAGAACTATATAGCGTTAAACTGGCAGTAACACACACAGAAGTAAATGGCATTAAACTTGCAGTAACGCATACAGAAGTAAATAGTGTTGAACTTGCTGTAACACACACAGAACTATATGGCGTTAAACTGGCAGTAACGCACACAGAACTATATGGCGTTAAACTGGCAGTAATGTACAGAACTATATGGTGTTAAACTTGTAGTAACTCACACAGAAGTAAATGGTGTTAAACTGGCAGAAAAGCACACAGAAGTAAATGGCGTTAAACTTGCAGTAACGCACAAAACTATATGGCGTTAAACTGGCAGTAACGCACACAAAACGATATGGCGTTAAACTGGCAGTAACACACACAGAACTATATGGCGTTAAACTGGCAGTAATGCACACAGAAGTAAACAGTGTTAAACTTGCAGTAAAGCACACAGAAGTAAATGGCGTTAATTTGGCAGTAACGCACAAAACTATATGGCGTTAAACTGGCAGTGATGCACACAGAAGTAAATGGCATTGAACTTGCAGTAACATATACAGAAGTAAATGGCGTTAAACTGGCAGTAACGCACACAGAACTATATGGCGTTAAACTGGCAGTAATGCACAAAAATATATGGTGTTAAACTGGCAGTAATGCACACAGAACTATATGGTGTTAAACTGGCAGTAACGCACACAGAAGTAACTAGTGTTAAACTTGCAGTAAAGCACACAGAAGTAAATGGCGTTAATTTGGCAGTAACGCACAAAACTATATGGCGTTAAACTGGCAATAACGCACACAAAACTATATGGCGTTAAACTGGCAGTAACGCACACATAAGTAAATGGCGTTAAACTTGCAGTAACGCACAAAACTATTAATGCACAAAACTGTCAGTAACGCACACAAAACAATAAGGCATTAAACTAGCAGTAACCCACACAGAACTATATGGCGTTAAACTGGCAATAACGCACACAGAAGTAAATGCCATTAAACTGGCAGTAACGCAATCAAATAGACGGTGTTCAACATGCGACCAGGCTATGGGTCTCCATAACGTTGGTTAGTTCCCGGATGCTTTGGCAAAACGACCGATGGGGAGGGAGCTGCATTATCAACCCCAAAGCTGCTACTGGAGGACCCATCACTTACACCAGGCACCGTGCCTCAAGGCTGGCTGCAATGTAACTTGCACTATTTCTGGTAACCCACAGCAACTGCATTGCTCCCCCTGCTTGTTATGCTGACTATAGCTTCCATAGCAGCTTTGCTTTATACCCCACATGTGCTATACTGACCCAAGTTCTTTCATATGCCAAGAACCTTCATGCACCCCTTTAAAAAACTTCAGAACAGGCTCAGAACAGTTGATGCAACTTTTACTTAAAACACCTTGATGATACCATTCAACGAGAACATTGGCCTATAGATCGTGCCTAACTATCTCTATTAGGTTGCCCAGGCATACCTTACAAGGTAGTAGTCCATGCTTGGTGTTCTCCAGAACTGGTAGATCTTCGGCATCCCAGTGCCTTCCAATGGACTGCAAGGCGCAGCAGTCGTCCTTTGGGCTCTGCAGCGATCACAGCTTTTCTCCTTGAGCGGGACTCTCGAACCTACACTTCTCCTTTTTATAGTACAGGGCTGATAGGCTGGGCCCAAAAAGTTTGGGAACAGAGAACATAACATTAACCCATCCCCTAGCCTGGGTCAGCCACTGTCTAATTAAATTTTAATAAAATAAGTCACACAAGTACGATTGAAAGACAGTTGTTACCCTATAACAGAAGGTGTCTAAATAAGGACCCTCATTGCAGGAGTTTTCTAATGGAAGCTGCAGATTTAAAACAATTAAAACCAACTTTTGAAATTAAATTAAAATGTTAATGTGTATATGAGATTTTAGTGAGTGTTTTTTTAGACCTACATCACCTAAAAAAAATGACACTCTTTACTCTCTGGCAGTTACAGGGTTAAAAGCAGACGTCCGGAGCCCCATAACTCTTCCACAACAAGAAGGCCAAAACAGCGCATGTGTTCCAGAACAATATTAGACATTCATTAGTGGAGTCAAGCTGTTGAAGTGGCAGCTGGATAAGCCACTTAAGGTCTATATTCACAGTAGGGAGCAAACCATTTTAACACCCAGCGCAGCAGCGATCTTGCTGTAAAATTTGCACTATGATGACTGCAACTAGGTTACATCTGCTAGTAGACATCTCTGGCCAAATTCTCTCCTATTCCAGTATTAGCAAAACAGCCTGTATCTTGGCTTTGGACCCTGAGCAATCCCAGTGTGGTTTGGGGGTGAGAAACTGAATTTCAGCTGCTTGGATGTTATAGACCTGTTTATCAGCTGAGAAGACAGACACTCAGAAAAGGAAGTCTTTAAAGAGTAGACAATATTTCCAACTTCATGAGATACTGGGTTTGGAGTAATTATACTAAAAAATGAATTAGTAGTGACTGAATTGTAACTTAAAAAATACAGGACCTGTAGTTATCTTTTGTAACTTTAGGGTGCATTCATACTGGCGAATGCACCTGCAGTCCAATTACATGCAAGAATCGCAGTGGACGTTCCCGCGATTAGTTGCTGGAGGCAGCCTCATTGAAAACAATGGGAGGCTGCCAGCTCCTGCAGCTAACTGTGCCCACTCGCATGTAATCACTCATGCAGCGACAACATGCAATTGACCGGCCCTGGACTAAGACTGCCTGTGTATATTTGACCATTCTATGGATTGGTGAAATCCATAGAATTCTCTTCTTTATACTTGGTTATCCCAGGTAATGAGGGTGAAGCGCACTACTCCCTTGGGAGAAGCAAAGTTGTTCGCTTTCCCACTGGCCATCCCATACACCTTCAGCTACCCTTACCTCTGACACTTCGGGTTCCATTTGTGTAATAACACCAACTCACTGTTTATAATTAGAATAACAGATTAAGTTTACTGAAGAATAAGTGTATAAAAGGGGTTACCGTAACTGCACTGCTCCACTAACAGTGCAACAGTACAGTGAATACTCACAACAATATGTGCAATCAAGTTGGTATTTGAATAAACCTTAAGAATTTGTCTCCAATTGGGACTGGTGCTCAGGATGCAAATGCCTGGCTGGGCACCAGTCCCACTTCCAGCACACTCAACTGAATACAGAAATGCAAATAATAATTTATAATGACACACAATTACAAGGTAGCTCCCCATACTTTAATAAAGGTGCAAGGCCTTGCAATGAAATATGCAGTCTTTGATCTTCTTTCTTCTGCTAGCTATCTGTGCTTATAACAATTTGTAATCCAACAGTGGAATAACAAGGGTTAACTTGAGATGGATATTGAAACTGATCCTTTAGTGTGATCCACTTATAATTGTCTTTGGTTTGTTTGCTTAAGAACAACACAGTGTTAAATCGAAGTGAAGAATAGGCTTGAGGCCTGCTTAAACTCAGTCTTTATTAGATTCTCCTCCATGGGACTACAGGTCCCAGTAACACTGTAATAGGATCTAGGTGTATAAAAGTGCGTAATAAACTGTGGGCAACAGTCCTCTCACCAAACTGGATCTGAGGAATGCAACAGCTCTGCTCCGGTGCACTGTGTCTTGCTTCTACCTGGCCGGCTCCGTCACACCGCTTCGCTCTGCAAGATGAACCGGGTCCCTCTGTTGCTCCGACAGATGTCTCTGGATCCTTCCTGATCCGGGTACTCAGTCTCTCCAGCGATCAGGTGAATTGTAATGTCTGTCTTAGTTCCGCTCCGCAGTGGTTGCAGGCTGTGCTCTCTGGAGACCTCCTCACAGGTCCTTACAGGCAGGCCATGCGTCCAGAAAGAGGAAGAAAATGGCTGTGCAAGCTCTTTTATTGCCTACCCAGCATTCCGTTCAGTACAAGATGATCATGAGTAGGTCACCTGGCATTCTGGGTAGATAGGTCACAGTAAAATGTAAACAACAGTCACTTCCTGTCCCTTGTTTAGTGCTATGGAAAAGGAAAATAATTAGAGTCCATTTCTTGCTTTTGGCTGCTAGATGGTGCCAAATACTAAGCTATGACACTTCTCATAGACTTACATTGTAAAGCATTAATAGGCAAAAATATCAGCGCTACAAGGGTAAACCAGATTGTACCTAAAAATACTTCAGGTGAACCATTCTGTTTTAGTGCCCATGGCATGTTTATGTGTTTTTTATCAATGTGGCAGTGTACAATTGTACTCCCAGTTTGTACCACACAGTACATTTAATGAATTCAGAAGGAACATATAATAGGACAAAAGTTTTTATATTTACCTGGAGCTCCCTCTTAATAAAAATATTATTAAAACATAGTACCTATCCTAATATTACAGAAGTATATCATGGCTTTCTAAGCAAAGGGCCAGCTTACTGTCCTTCAAACTTTAGGGAGCCCAGACTATGGCCAGTGGGAGTAAAAATGTCCCGGTGTTAGTGGCAGTAAACAATGCCCCATATTTGGTATAAGGGGGAGGAATAGTGCCCCATCATTGGTGTCAGTGGGAGGAATAGTGCCCCATTGTTGGTATCAGTGGCAGGAACCATGTCCCACTGTTTTTCGTTTTAAACATTTTTGTTGGAGGGAGCATGTTATATTTAATGTTTCCCTTCCAATTTTTACTTTTTGTAACAGATCTGCACATAAAGGAGACTTGCTGTGTTTAGAACCAAAATGGCTAGCTATGGACACGGCAGCTTGCAACACCCTCAGTAGAGAATCAGGGCATGCAAGGATTTTTAAAGATCAATGTCTGTTTTTTTTTTTTTTTTTTTAGCTCTACCCAGTGGTATAAGTATAGTGCTTCCTTATTAGGGCAGTGGTGTCACTCTGGAAAGTTAAGAACATAGTCTACTTTTTGGAGAGAAAAAAAAAAGAAATGCACCAACATTGCATCAGGTAAAGGTTTGAAGGTATAGACCTACCATTATGTGGCTGGAGGAAATATTGAACTACTAGTGGGGTCACTGCACTTATGCCCTGTTGAGATCTATGAGTCCCTCTGCTGTGGTGGGAGTAGTCTTTCATTCATGAATCCCTGTAAATGGATCTGTGAATGGATTGATCCAGATGTGCGTGTGAAACTTAAAGTGGTTGTAAACCCTTACAAACCACTTTGACCTACAGGTAAGCCTAGATTAAGGCTTACCTGTAGGTCCAATAAATATCTCCTAAACCTACATGGTTTAGGAGATATTTAGAAAAGAAAAGGCACCGCTATCTACGGCGCATGCGCCGTAGACAGCGGCACGCAGGCGCACTGAGCATGCCGAGATCATGCGCAGGAGTGACGTCATCGCCGCTCCAGCGAATGACAGCGCTGGAGCGGCGAGACCCGGAAGTCACTCCGGGTTTGATGGTGGCGCAGAAGATCGTGGATGAGGGACGCTTGGGGGGCTTCGTTCTCAGGTAAGTCATTCATAATGAGCTAGTATGCTATGCATACTAGCTCATTATGCCTTTGCCTTGCAGGTTCCGTTTTTTTTTTTTTTTAAATAGGCTTTACTTCCTCTTTAAGCTGACTTAAAAATAAACTAGAATGCTGCAAGGCGAAGAACACTGTGATTCAGGTCGGGGGGGGGGGGGGGGTTCTAGGGGCAGTGAGGGTGGGGTTGGGGAATGTGACCATGCTTATTGTTACACACTACATATGGGTTGTAATATGGGGAGCCCGGAATCACCAGCCAGCCTTTTGTAAAAGTAACCAGTCTTTATTGTACTCTCAAAAATCAGCAAACAACACAGCTTTATTTAGCAAACAGACAAAAGCAAAATAGTCCATGACTCTGGTATAATGAAAAAATAACACATTGGCTCACTGCCAGCATACCAATCCCACATCAGGGGTTAGGGTTCCCATCTGCTTTGGGGTGCTGCAAAGGCCGCAGGAGTTCAGCCTTTCAGTTGCTATACAGTCCACACTTGCTAAAAGTTGTGAACCACTCCACTCTACCTAACAGATAGGTACTAACCCCTTCCTGTTCATTTTCAGGCCCTTTCCTGCAGGCAGGTTAACCCCTTTGGGACCAAAGTCCCTGTAATCAGGGTTTGGAGGCTATTTCCCACCCAAAGTCTCTGAACCTTCCAATTCTGGGTCTCAAATGAGGACTTACCATTCCAGAGAGTAATGAAAATCAGTCCTTTCTTCTTTGAACAGACTACCCTGGAACCCCTCACTCTGCATGGTGAGAACCCCTGAGTTATAAAATTGTGTTTGCATTGACCACCTTAAAAAGACAATAAACCAAATAGTGGGGAAATATACCTCCCATCAAAGACCATTCCTGAAACCCTGTGCAGGGTGTAGCATGAAACATGGTCACAAAGGTGGACCAAGCTTTTAAAAAAGCAAACCCAAAAGAGACTTTGAAGAAGAAAGCCTGTGCTGTGAGTGCAGGATTTCAGTATAGGAGGGAAGGTCAGAGACATTGCATTGTCTGCTCTTAGTGAACTGGTTCTTGAGATCTGCTAGGTAATAGACTTCACTTCTTTAAATAAAGGCCAGAGCGATAAATGCAGTTTCTGTCTAGAGATCATATATGCTTTTGATAAAGAGGGTTAGTGAATGACCATATATGTGGTATTCGGAACCTTATGTGGCTTGCTTGTGAAGAAGACTTCTATCTTCATGCAGTTCTTGGACAAAGTCACTCATGCTCTAGAACAGCCTAAGTCTGGGTAATCTGATGAAGCTTTGGAATGGTCAAGTCGTAAGAGAAAAGATGCAAAAAAAAAAAAAACCTGTCGCATGGCAGAGGCACCAGGTAAATAATGATCAGTTCAGAGAGGGCATGAGCTTCTTATTAAAAGCTAAGTTTATTAAACAGCAAAATACTTGTTTTGTTACTAGCGGTCGCTTCATCAGATCAAGGCCGTGGACACAAACAAGCTCACAGGCTGATATGCAAAGCGCTCAGTAGTTTGAAAGTATGTTAGCACATCTGTTACTGTCTGTCCTCCTATAGTTTTTTGTCCCCATAGTTTTTCGGTAGACAGTATATGCTAGAACTGAGACTCTTGCCATTACTCTCTGTTCATTTGGAGGTGAAACATCTATTAATTAGCAATGCTGAGGGTAACAAACATCTCTCACAGTTTTTTGCTTGGCCAATAACTGGACATAAAATTCAACTTAATTCTGCCAGTGAGTGCAAATGGGATCATGTCAGTTTATTTCCTTCCACTGTTATTTTGTTCCCCCATCCAAAAGCTGACGTGATATTAAAAACATAATAAAATGGTTCTGTTGGACACATTCCCTTGCCAGACTGGGAAGTAGGAAAGCTACTGAAACATAGGTAATTCATTGCTTCCTCCTCTTTAAAGCCTCCAGTGTAAATGGGAATCAATCATCTTGTCTGCACCGAGTTTGCGCATGAGATGCAGCAGACCATTATGCGATATTAAATCATTGTGTATTGGAGGGGGGAAACCAGTAAGGATTACAGGTACAAGAAGTGGCTGATTGGTTTCAGCCATCAATCTCTGTTTTTTTTTTCCTTTTTCTTTCCATTTTCCAAGAGCTCTGCAGATTTACTGCAGAAAATTATTTCATGGAAATGAAGAGACTTAATGTATATAAATTGAATGGAACAAATGTGTTATCTTTTCCTAGTCAGGGATGTCCTTAAAATTCCTTTACAGTGAGTTATTGGTGGTCTTCGCTATGGCCAGGTCTTAGAACTAACAATTTGGATAAGTGTTTTTATATCCATTGCATGTTGGCTAGATGTTCATCGTAGAGGTGGTAAGAGTACAAATGTCTCAAATATAGGTCTCTCAGTTGGAAAATGAGAAACGCTAACAATAATCTGTAGGTCCAACTAACAGAGGTCCAGAGAAAACAACTATTTCCAGGGCCCAGATAGAAGAAGCAATAGGGATCACAGCTGTCTCCAAGTTCAGGATGGCAAAAGTAAAGCGATCACAGCTACACCCAAGGCCTGGATAGGAAAGGTATAAGGATCGCAACTACCTCTAGGACTTGGATAAAAGAGTTATAGGGATCTCTACTACCTCCAAGGCCTGGATTAAAGAGGTATAGAGATTACAACTACCTCCAAGCTCAGGATAGCAGACGTATTGGGAACTCATATACCTCCAGCACTTGGATTGCAGCTACCTTCAGGTTCTAAATTGCAGAAGTATATGGTTCACAGCTACCTCCAGGGCCTGGATAGAAAAATTATAGGGATCACAGCTACCTTTAGTGTCAGGTTAGAATAAGTAAAGGGATTGCAGCTACCTCCAGGGCCTAGATTGCAAAAGTATAGGAATCACAGCTACCTCCAAGACCAGGGTAGCAAAATTGTAGGGATCACAGCTACCTCCAAGTTCAGGATAGCAAAAGTAAATGGATTACAGCTACATTCAAGGCCTGGATAGCAGAGGTATGGAGATCTCAACTACCCTCATAGCCTGGATTGCAGAGATATAGGAAATATATCTACCTACCTTCAGGACCTGGATAAAAGAGATATAGGGATTACAACTACCTCCAAGGCCTGGAAAAAAAAGAGGTATAGGAATTACAACTAACTCCAAGTTCAGGATAGCAGACGTATACGGAACTCAACTACTACTAGTGCATGGATTGCAGAAGCAAAGGGAATACAGCTACCTGCAGGGCCTGAAAGAAGTGTATGGATCACAGCTACTTCCAGGGCTGGACAAAAATTGTAAAGAGATCACAACTAGCTCCAAGGTCTAAATAGCAGCTACCTTCAGGGTCAGGCTAGAAGTAGTATAAGGACCACAGCTACCTCCATGGCCTAGATGGCATTGGTATTGGAATCACAGCTACCTCCAAGGCCAAGCTAGCAAAATTATAGGGATCACAGCTACCTCCAAGTTCAAGATTGTCAGGAAAACCTTCAGTTTAGCGATGTACGCCGAGTGCCTGCGCGGCGGAACGGCACTCCGGCGCATGCGCACCAGCACACGCCTGAGCGTCCCAGTGCGTGACAGCGTCACATGACCACTCACACTGCCCATTTAAGGAAGTGCATGAGACCAGTCCAGCGCTGGCTTGTCTTCAGCTTCCTGCCAAAGCTCTGTTCCTGCTTCCTGTATCCTGATTGCCTGATTACCTGATTTGACCCGGATTTGCCTTTTGACCTTGCTGCCTTCTCTTGCCCTTGACCTTTGGACTGTATACTGGACTTACCCGCTTGCCTGCCTCTGGCCCCTGAACCTCTGCCTGTGACCCGGATTTGCTTGTGGTCTCCTGCCCTAAACCTCTGCCTGTGACCCGGACCTACCTGTCTTCAGTCCTGTACCTGCACCTGTGTTCTGGAACTTCCCAGTGCCTTCCTGACCCCAGCACCTGGCTCCCTCTTCAGTCCTCATCCTCTGGTTGGGTAGCCTGTGCCTCTTTGTGCCATTCACCCCCTGTCTCACCTCCAGGGGGCGGACTGCGCTCAGTTGCAAGGGTGAACCACTCTCGGCATTTCGGCCTCGGTAAGTACTCACCTGATAGTACAAGCCAGCCATGTCTGAGGCCGACAGAGTGCGTTCACCCCTTGAGGATTGTGCCAACAAGTCTCAGCATTAACTGAAGCCGTGCAAAAACTGCAAGAGGGGTACACCCAAGTGGACGGTCGCCTGCAGCAACTATCTGGGTTGGCCGCACCTACCCTGGCAGCTCCTTCCGCCTCCAGCGGAATTTCCGCTCCTCCTGGATCAGCTAACCCTACCGTGATTATGGCTTCTCCGGAACCTAGGGTTCCTACCCCGGAACGCTTCACAGGTGACCATAAGAAGTTCCGGGCCTTCAAAAATGCCTGCTCCCTCTACTTGGCTCTCAAATCCAGGACTTTGGCTTCTGAAGTAGTAAAGGTGGGCTTCATTATTTCACTACTGGCTGAGGAACCCCAGGCATGGGCCCATAGCCTGATGGAGCAGAGGAATCCAGCATTGAATGCGGTAGAAACCATTTTTGAAAGTATGGCACAACTTTATGACGATCCTCAACGCGGAGCCACAGCTGAAGCTACATTGCATAATTTACTCCAGGGTCGCAGACCGGTGGAGGACTACACCGTAGTTTCGGAAATGGTCAGCTGACACCGGTTGGAATGAACCGGCCCTCAAATACCAGTATCGCCTGGGGTTATCGGAGGTCTTAAAAGATGAGTTGGCAAGATCAGAGACTCCCGACACACTAGAGGACCTGATCCAAGCCGCCACCAAATTGGACCGGCGCATGCGGGAAAGGCGATCCGAGCGCTTTCAGTCCCCCCGTGCCAACTGGACCTTCGCTAAACCTACCTTGTCTACACCTGCCACTGCAGCTACAGCCACGACCACCCAGGAAGCGGAACCCATGCAGCTGGGGTTGGTCCGCGCCCCCCCCCCTCCGTAGGCGACGGGCGAACCTCTGTCTGTATTGTGGGGCTTCTGGACATTTCCTCAGTACCTGTCCCGTAAGACCGAGTAAGTCCTACCGTCAATGTATTATGAACTACCAGTCTTCTGGGTTTTCCCAGACTTATGTCGCCCTCTTTGTCTCCTTACAGCTACCGGGAGAGGAGATCCGTCTATCAGCAATAATTGATTCCGGGGCCTGCAGCTGTTTCCTTGATGCAACATTAGCCACTAAACTGCACTTACCTCTCGTCCCAAAGAAACAAAACTTGCAGGTACACTTGGCTGATGGCTCTCTTCCTCGTTCAGGACTTATTACCCATGAAACCAAACCCATCCGTGTTACTACTGACTCTGGTCATCAGGAACTCATTCAGTTCGACATCATCCCATCTCCTATGTTCCCCATCATCTTGGGGCTTCCGTGGCTACAAATCCACGAACCACAGATCAACTGGGGAAGGAAAGAAGTCTCCTTCCTGTCCCTTCATTGCACACAACATTGCTTCATTCAGACCTTAGCCTCTTGCTCCACTATTTCTTCAGTACCAGACAACCTTCTTCAAGTACCACCAGTTTACCTGGAATTCTGAGATGTGTTCGACAAACAACAGGCAGATTGTCTACCGCCCCATCGGGCGTACGATTGTCCCATTGACCTCCTCCCTGGATCGGAGATCCCTTTTGGCCGTATTTTTCCCCTGTCCGAAGTGGAATTAAAGGTCCTCAAGGCCTATATTGACGAGAACCTGGAAAAGGGGTTCATCCGCCCTTCCTCGTCACCAGCCGGAGCTGGCATCTTTTTCGTAGGAAAGAGAGATGGCTCCCTGAGGCCTTGTAACGACTACAAAAATCACGATTAAAAACCGGTATCCCCTGCCACTGATTCCAGAACTTTTTCAGCGCTTCAGATCTGCCCGAATCTTCTCCAAGTTGGACCTGCGCGGGGCCTACAATCTTATCCGAATCAGGGCAGGAGATGAATGGAAAACAGCTTTTAGGTCCAGATTCGGGCACTACGAATACTTGGTGATGCCCTTCGGGCTCTGTAACGCACCAGCAACCTTTCAGCACCTGGTCAATGATATCTTCCGCAAGCATCTCGACAACTTCCTTGTCGTTTATCTGGACGACATCCTTATCTTTTCAGACACCCTTGAACTTCACCGAGTGCACGTGAAACAAGTCCTTACCATTCTTCAAAGCCACCGACTGTACCTCAAAGCTGAGAAGTGCGAATTCGAAAAATCTACAGTGCAGTTTTTGGGGTTCATCATTTCCACAGGTGGGGTTTCCATGGACCCACAGAAGGTTAAAGCCATACTGGAGTGGCCAGCTCCGGTGAACAAGAAAGGGGTACAGCGATTCATAGGATTCGCAAACTTTTACCGAAGATTCATTATCGGCTTTTCCTCCATAGTGGCGCCCATCACCAAGTTGACCCATCAAGGCACCCAGTTTCATTGGTCCCCGGAGGCTCAAGAGGCCTTTGACACGTTGAAAAAACTATTTTCGTCTGCTCCCATCCTGATGCATTCAAATCCAGCTCTACCCTTTGTGCTGGAAGTGGATGCATCGGAGACGGCTACGGGAGCTATCCTGTCCCAAAGACTGGGCCCCAAGGCCCTCTTACATCCCGTGGCTTTCGCATCTCGGAAGTTAAGTCCTCCAGAGAGGAATTACGATGTGGGGGATAGAGAATTATTGGCCATCAAGTTTGCCTTGGAGGAATGGAGGTACCTCCTAGAGGGGGCTTCTCATCCAATCATGATCTGGACAGACCACAGAAATTTGGAATATCTTAGGACAGCAAAACGCCTAAAGCCTAGGCAAGCCCGATGGGCCCTTTTCTTTTCAAGATTTAATTTCCATATCTCATACAGACTCGGCTCAAAAAATGGAAAGGCAGACGCTCTCTCCAGGATGTTCCACGAGACACCCCAGGAATCGGAACCTAGCACCATTCTTTCTTCACAGAATTTCCTCTCTCTCATATTGCAACCCGATCTGATCCCCACCATTAAGGCAGCATCCGGGCAACTGATCAACCAGGGAACTCCCTCAATGGAGGTACATGACGGGCTACACTGGTTCCGAGGGAGGGTCTTTGTCCCCACAGAAATAAGACCCTTGACACTCAAGACTCTACATGACCATAAGCTCGCATGACACTTTGGGGTTCTAAAACAACCGAATTAATTTCTCGCTCCTTTTGGTGGCCTGGATGGAGACAAGATTGTCGGGATTATGTGACTTCCTGTGTGGTCTGCCAACGGAACAAGGGGACTAACTCGAAAGCCTGGGGCCTGCTGAGACCTTTGTCCATCCCCGAACGTCCATGGGCGGAGATATCAGTGGACTTTATTGTAGAATTACCTTCCTCAGAGGGGTTCACCACCATACTGGTCGTAGTTGACCGACAATCAAAAATGGCACATTTCCTTCCAATGACCGGCACCCCTTCTGCTTCTGCTACAGCCGATATATTCCTCAAGGAGATTGTCTGACTCCACGGCTTACCTGCAACTGTCACATCTGATAGAGGCCCTCAGTTCACCTCTAAATTTTGGCGAGAGTTATGCAAAGCCCTTGAAATTAAAATATGCCTTTCTTCGGCCTACCATCCTCAGAGTAATGGTCAAACAGAAAGGACAAATCAGTCACTGGAGCAATATCTCCGTTGTTTTTGTTCAGACTCCCAGGACGAATGTTCCAGCCTCCTACCGTATGCAGAATTTGCTTACAACGCGGTCCATACCGCCACCAATCAAACGCCCTTTTGGGCCAACTATGGGTTCCACCCTTCCTTCCTACCGGGGTTCCTTCCTGAAATTTCCGTCCCGGCTGTCCAAGACCGAATAAGGTCCCTTCAGCAGAACTTCCAGAAAATACAAGAGGCCATGCAAAAAGCTCAGGAAGGGTATGAAAGATACTTCAATCGGGGAAGGAAGGAAAACCCAGACTTCAAGATAGGAGACGAAGTTTGGTTATCCTCAGTCAACCTCAAGTTGGCCATTCCCACACGAAAATTAGGACCTAAATTCATCGGTCCTTTCAAGATCAAACGGAAAATCAATCCCGTGGCCTTTAAACTTTCTCTACCGGACTCATACGGGATACACCCTGTATTCCACGCTTCCCTCCTGAAACCTGTCACTCCCAGTCCTTTTCCAGGCAGGACCGAGCCACCACCTCCACCAGTTCTGGTGGATGGCGAAACTGAGTTTGTAGTAGAAAAGATTCTGAGTTGCAGGAAGAAGGGGAGGCAACTCCAATACTTGGTCAAATGGGAGGGCTACCCCTCAGAAGAAAACTCATGGGAACCTTGAGGAAATCTACATGCTCCACGTTTGATTCGGGCCTTCCACACTGAGCACCCAGAATTGATGGCTAGTTTGGGCGTCCAGAGGCCACCCCTCGGGGGAGGACACTGTCAGGAAAACCTTCAGTTTAGCGCTGTGCGCCGAGTGCCTGTGCGCCTGCGCGGCGGAACGGCACTCGGGCGCATGCGCATTCGCGGCTCGGCGCTCCGATGCACGCGCATGCGCACCAGCGCACGCCTGAGCGTCCCAGTGCGTGACAGCGTCACATGACCACTCACACTGCCCATTTAAGGAAGTGCATGAGACCAGTCCAGCGCTGGCTTGTCTTCAGCTTCCTGCCAAAGCTCTGTTCCTGCTTCCTGTATCCTGATTGCCTGATTACCTGATTTGACCCAGATTTGCCTTTTGACCTTGCTGCCTTCTCTTGCCCTTGACCTTTGGACTGTATACTGGACTTACCCGCTTGCCTGCCTCTGGCCCCTGAACCTCTGCCTGTGACCCGGATTTGCTTGTTGTCTCCTGCCCTGAACCTCTGCCTGTGACCCGGACCTACCTGTCTTCAGTCCTGTACCTGCACCTGTGTTCTGGAACTTCCCAGTGCCTTCCTAACCCAAGCACCTGTCTCCCTCTTTAGTCCTCATCCTCTTGTTGGGTAGCCTGTGCCTCTTTGTGCCATTCACCCCCTGTCTCACCTCCAGGGGGCGGACTGCGCTCAGTTGCAAGGGTGAACCACTCTCGGCATTTCGGCCTCGGTAAGTACTCACCTGATAAAGATAGTGAAAGTAAAAGAATCACAGCTACCTCCAAGGCCAGAATAGCACAAGTACAAGAATCACAGTTACCTCTAGGACCTAGATAAAAGAATAGTATAAAAGTATAGAGATCACAACTACCACAAAGTCCTGGATAAAAGAGGTATCACATATATTTCTATGCTTAGGATTACAGAAGTATAGGGAACTCAGCTACCTCCAGTACTTGGATTGCAGAAGTAAAGAGAATACAGCTGCCTCCAGGGCTTGGACAGAAGACGTGTATGGATCACAGCTACATTCAGGGCTGGATAGAAATAGTACACGGATCACAACTAGCTCCAAGGCCTGAATAGCAGATGCATGGGTTTCACAGCTACTTTCAGGGTCAGGCTAGCAGAAGTATAGGGATCACAGCTATCTCCATGACTTAGATGGCAGGGGTATTGGAATCACAGCTACCTCTGAGACCAAGCCTGCAAAATTATAGGGAACACAGCTACCTCCATGTTCAAGACAGCAAAAGTAAAAGGATCACAGCTACATCCAAGGCCAGGATAGCACAGGTACAAGAATCACAGTTACCTCCATGGCCTAGATCAGTGGTTCTCAACCTCAGTCCTCAAGTACCCCCAACGGGCCATGTTTTGGGAACATCCTTTAGGTAAAATAGCTCTTATCAATACAATGTCATTGATATTGATCTAAAGCAGCTGTGCAAAGTAAAGGAAAACCTAAAAATGTGTCCCGTTGGGGGTACTTAAGGACTGAGCTTGAGAACCACTGGCCTAGATAAAAGAAGTATAGGGATCACAACTATTTCCAAGTCCTGGATAAAAGAGGTATCACATCTTCTTCCAAGCTCAGGATTACTGACGTTACAATTATTTAGGGCCTGGATAGAAGAAGTATAGGAATCACAGCAACCTACAGGGCCTGGATAGTTATAGGGACCACATCTACCTTCAGGAACTGGATAGAAGAAGTATAGGAATCACAACTATTTCCAGGGCTAGGTAGAAATGATACATGGATTACAACTACCCCCAGGGTCTAGCAGAAGTATAGGGATCACAGCTTTCTTCTGGGGCCAGATTAGCAGAGGTATAGGGATCACAGCTACCTCCTGAGCCTAAATATTAGAATTGTAGGAAACACAGATACCTCCAGGGCCAGAATAGCATAACCAGGGCAGCCATCAGGGGGGGACAGCTGATACAACTGTAAGGGGCCCCAGGCCCCGCCCCCCCCGGGCCAGAAGAAGGCAGGACGGGTGAAGGGGAGCCGTGTTGTGCAGTACAGAAATGATCTTGCAGCTTCTGCTGCTCTGTGTCATTGAGCTCAGACATCAAGCTCTTTACTGCCACCTCTGGCTACTATGTGCATGTGCACCTGTCAGGAACAGTGCTATTACCTGGATCGCCTGCTGGTGTCACTGTTTCCTTCGGCATCAAGGGGTGCAGTTCCGGTGGCCACCAGCAGGGGTCTCCCAGCCGATGGACACTGTCAGGAACGGTGCTATTACCCGGATCGCCTGCTGGTGTCACTACTTCCTTCAGCCTCAAAGGGTGCAGTTCTGGTGGCCACCAGCGGGGGTCTCCCTGCAGGTGGACATTCTAGGAATCAAGCTGCACCTGTTGTGGATCTGCTGGGTATATAAGCCTGTCCTTCACTGAGGTTCAGTGCTTCAGTATTCCGTTCTGTAGCTTTGTCTTGCCTGTTCTGTAACCTGATCCTGGACCTGTAACCTGTATCTGCAACCTGAACCTTTATCCGCTTCCTGCCCTGTCCTGGATGTTGTCCCCCTTACCTGGTTCCTGAGACCCGTCCCCTGATTCCTGCCTTGATGTTCCCTTGCTTCCTGTTTCCCCCCTTTGTCTCTCCTCCCTGCCTTGTATATACATGTATATATATATATGTTCCATTTCCTTGAGTGTATTGTTAGTTAGTTAGTTAGTTAGATTAGAGCTTGGGGGTTTGCTGTGTTATTTGTGTTCTTGCTTGTTTGTGGTTGCTGTGTTCACGTGTGTCTTTATTATTAATAAATATATCTTTATCACTACCTTTTGGAGCCTGATTCCTTTAGTGCAGCCCATCGATCTGTTCACTAGTGTTGGATGCCTGCGTTCAGGCTCCTTTCCTGACAGAATACTGAAGCCATACTAACAGATCGGCTGCACTTGGGAATTGGGTCTGGACACTTGCTATTGTCAAGAAAGATGCAGCTGGAAGATATATTGTATCTTTCACTCCTGGCATTGGAAGAAAGAGATCTTTGTTATCAGACTTTGGGTGACTATACTAGGGAGCAACTACTGGAGTGCATCCGTATAGCCCATGTTTTTGTTGATCAGGGCAGTTTTCTTTTTGAGGACGTGCAGCCTCTGATCAAGATTTGTGCCAAGCTTCCAGCCTGATGTTCCAGCCTTCCAGCCTGACGTCCCAGCCTTCCAGTCTGATGTCCCGGTGCCAGTTTTCCAGTCTGATGACCCCGCTGCCAGTTTTCCAGTCTGATGACCCGCTGCCAGTTTTCCAGTCTGATGACCCGCTGCCAGGTTTCCAGTCTGATGACCCGCTGCCAGGTTTCCAGTCTGATGACCCGCTGCCAGGTTTCCAGTCTGATGATCCGCTGCCAGTTTTCCAGTCTAATGACCCGCTGCCAGTTTTCCAGTCTGATGATCCGCTGCCAGTTTTCCAGTCTGGCGATCCGCTGCCAGTTTTCCAGTCTGGCGATCCGCTGCCAGTTTTCCAGTCTGATGACCCGCTGCCAGTTTTCCAGTCTGATGACCCGCTGCCAGTTTTCCAGTCTGATGACCCGCTGCCAGGTTTCCAGTCTGATGATCCGCTGCCAGTTTTCCAGTCTGATGATCCGCTGCCAGTTTTCCAGTTTAATGACCCGCTGCCAGTTTTCCAGTCTGATGATCCGCTGCCAGTTTTCCAGTCTGATGACCCGCTGCCAGTTTTCCAGTCTGATGACCCGCTGCCAGTTTTCCAGTCTGATGACCCGCTGCCAGTTCTCCAGTCTGATGACCCGCTGCCTGCCTTCCATTCTGATGACCCACTGCCTGCTGCCCAGCTTGATGTGCCCGTGTCTGCTGCCCAGCCTGATGTGCCCGTGTCTGCTGCCCAGCCTGATGTGCCATTGTCTGCTGCCCAGCCTGATGTGCCATTGTCTGCTGCCCAGCCTGATGAGCCATTGTCTGCTGCCCAGCCTGATGAGCCATTGTCTGCTGCCCAGCCTGTTGTGTTCCTGTCCGCTGCCCAGCCTGATGTGTTCCTGTCTGCTGCCCAGCCTGATGTTCCCGTGTCTGCTGCCCAGCCTGATGTGCCCGTGTCTGCTGCCCAGCCTGATGTGCCCGTGTCTGCTGCCCAGCCTGATGTGCCCGTGTCTGCTGCCCAGCCTGATGTGCCCGTGTCTGCTGCCCAGCCTGATGTGCCATTGTCTGCTGCCCAGCCTGATGAGCCATTGTCTGCTGCCCAGCCTGATGAGCCATTGTCTGCTGCCCAGCCTGATGAGCCATTGTCTGCTGCCCAGCCTGATGAGCCATTGTCTGCTGCCCAGCCTGATGAGTTCCTGTCTGCTGCCCAGCCTGATGAGTTCCTGTCTGCTGCCCATCCTGATGAGTTCCTGTCTGCTGCCCATCCTGATGAGTTCCTGTCTGCTGCCCAGCCTGATGAGTTCCTGTCTGCTGCCCAGCCTGATGAATTCCTGTCTGCTGCCCAGCCTGATGAATTCCTGTCTGCTGCCCAGCCTGATGAATTCCTGTCTGCTGCCCAGCCTGATGAATTCCTGTCTGCTGCCCAGCCTGATGAATTCCTGTCTGCTGCCCAGCCTGATGAATTCCTGTCTGCTGCCCAGCCTGATGAATTCCTGTCTGCTGCCCAGCCTGATGAGTTCCTGTCTGCTGCCCAGCCTGATGAGTTCCTGTCTGCTGCCCAGCCTGATGAGTTCCTGTCTGCTGCCCAGCCTGATGAGTCCCTGTCTGCTACCCAGCCTGATGACCTGAAGCCCGCTGCCCAGCCTGATGACCCGAAGCCCGCTGCCCAGCCTGATGACCCGAAGCCCGCTGCCCAGCCTGATGACCCGGAGCCTGCTGCCCTGTTTGTTTTTATTTCCAGATCTAAACTTCCAGACCCTGGTGGTGGGGTACATGTCCCACTGTCGGACTCGGGTGGCACGCCTCCTAGTTGGTTAAGAGACTCTGGCCTGAGAGCGCAAAGAAGTCTGCAGTCACAGAGGAGACTTTTTGGGACTCTCCCACTTTCACACGTGCTGCCAGATCTGGGGCAGAATGAAGTGTCCAGAGGCCACTCCTTAGGGGGGGGGGACTGTCAGGAACAGTGCTATTACCTGGATCGCCTGTTGGTGTCACTGTTTCCTTCGGCATCAAGGGGTGCAGTTCCGGTGGCCACCAGCAGGGGTCTCCCAGCCGATGGACACTGTCAGGAACGGTGCTATTACCTGGATCGCCTGCTGGTGTCACTACTTCCTTCAGCCTCAAAGGGTGCAGTTCTGGTGGCCACCAGCGGGGGTCTCCCTGCAGGTGGACATTCTAGGAATCAAGCTGCACCTGTTGTGGATCTGCTGGGTATATAAGCCTGTCCTTCACTGAGGTTCAGTGCTTCAGTATTCCGTTCTGTAGCTTTGTCTTGCCTGTTCTGTAACCTGATCCTGGACCTGTAACCTGTACCTGCAACCTGAACCTTTATCTGCTTCCTGCCCTGTCCTGGATGTTGTCCCCCTTACCTGGTTCCTGAGACCCATCCCCTGATTCCTGCCTTGATGTTCCCTTGCTTCCTGTTTCCCCCTTTGTCTCTCCTCCCTGCCTTGTATATACATGTATATATATGTTCCATTTCCTTGAGTGTATTGTTAGTTAGTTAGTTAGATTAGGGCTTGGGGGTTTGCTGTGTTATTTGTGTTCTTGCTTGTTTGTGGTTGCTGTGTTCACGTGTGTCTTTATTATTAATAAATATATCTTTATCACTACCTTTTGGAGCCTGATTCCTTTAGTGCAGCCCATCGATCTGTTCACTAGTGTTGGATGCCTGCGTTCAGGCTCCTTTCCTGACAGCACCCCTTGTGTGAGCTGCCTGTACTGTGCTCCTCTGTGTCAGCAACATGTCAACTTTGTGAAAACGAGCTGGGACTAGGTAGAAAGACCTTCTTTACAAGTAGGGACTGGGAAGGAAATGGAGGGCAGCTGTTTGTGTACAGGGAGGGGCCAGAGGCTTGTATGTTTACAGATTTGTGTATGTGTGGGGCTGACATTGTGTATATATACATACATATACACACACACACACACACGTGGCGGGCTGACATATATATAGGTGTGAGTGGGGCTGACATATATACAGGTGTGGGGGGGCTGACATATATATAAACACAGGTGTGTGTGAGGGGGTGGGGTTGACATATATACAGGTGTGAGGGGGCTGGCATATATACAGGATTGAGTGGGGGGCTGACATATATACGTGATTGAGGGGGGGCTGAGTGCGTACAGGGGAGGTGGCCGGTGTGTGGATTTGGTGGGATGGCCCATGGGCAAGCCCTGGAGAATGTTGGTGGGCTGGCTCGGGGGGGGGGCAGGCCTAAAGCTGTGTAATGGGCCCAAAAATTTCTGATAGTTGCCCTTAGCATAACTACAAGGATCATAGTTGCATGTACAGAGATGTTAAGAACCTAATTATTATTAGACATATTACAACAATTACAACACAATCAAAGTGAAGTAGATAGAAGATTTAAATGGGAGGTACAAATCAACTCCACTAATTACATAGGGTGCGACGTATATGTGATATGTTGTACAATAGCAAATCCATCTAATTTATGTTCCAATGTTGCTTGTGTATAGTTTCACATTTTTGTTGTTTATCATAATGCAGTATGGAGGTGTAAGAGAAGGGTAAATGTAAGTGGGAGAGTACTGAGTTGGAGGGCAGAAATACAGAGTGTTAAGGGAGAAGAACACCAAACTAATTTTCCAAATTTTTCTCAACCTACAGAGAATATAGATTCTCAACAATTGCGTAATGTTCCAGAAGAGGACCTATGCCCTCCAAGCGAAAACATGGTATTGGACATAGAAGGTTGCCAGTTCCTCCATACGCATTCGTTAGTTACTATAGGTACCACAATCCATTCCTTTAAAGTGGTGCAGTCCTTAACTTCCAGTGTTTTGAGATGACTGCCTGAGCTGCTAGTAGAAAAAAAAAGTGTATTGGGGCCTGGAATGATTTATATTAGGGATATCTGTTGGGACATACTGTATGTTGGGGCATTTTTGAGTTATCTAGTTCAAATTTCATTTCCAGAAAGCTAGTACCAGTGTACACCTCCGGCAAGTGTCAGAGATGTGGAAAATTTGTAGCTTGGGAGAAATTCTGTGCAGTAAAAAAGTTTTTGTTGATGATAAGCTTGCCATGGCCGCAGTATACTCAGAGTGACTATATCATGAACAAGTAAATACATTGACTGTAGTTTTGGAGACAAAATTTCAGGGCAATTCAAAAAGAAAATACCCAAACTATAGGGATTTAGTTAGTCAGGGTCCCAAGTGCAGAAAGTGAATGCCGGGATGCACATTTTAATCATTCATCAGGTGAGTTATGGCCCAAAAGTTGGTTTCAAACTTGATATTTCACATTTGATTTTAATGTAACTTTAACACCTATAAGAACCCGAAAAAAATGAAAACGAAAACAATCTATGCGCAAGTGTTATTGTATTAGCCAAGTTTATTATACGATTATATTACTGCATGAAAGTATGCGATACAATACTTCTTTGCTATCAAAACATAATATATGAACTGCGATACCCTCTCAATGTATACAAAACTCTCAGTGTAAGACTATACAAGACCAGATGTTTTTGCTAGACACAGCAATACAATGAAACCTCAGTATTCACCCCCGATACACCTTAAAAGAAAAGAAAGGAAGGTATAAAAACAGTATGCATATAGTCAGGGAATCTGTCATGAAGCAAAGCGCCAAGGATAGAAGGCTCTGATAGAAGTTGGTCATTAGCAGCATACTAATTGCAGAGATTCCCCTCAAAGTATATTTGATTAGATTCAGGTTTACTGCCTCTGGTGACCCAGAATATAAAGAAGCCAGCAAACTTCTCTATGAGAGTGCCATGTAAGGATGAGGGGAATTATTTTGCACCAAAATTATAGATTCCACCATCTACAAA
>CM053028.1:491226290-491286148 GCA_028564925.1 Lithobates sylvaticus | reverse complement strand
CTCACAAATCAGGGTATACAGCTCAGCATTACAGATCAGGATATATAACTCAGCATTACAGATCAGGGTATATAGCTCCGCCTCACATATCAGGGTATATAGTTCAGCCCCACAGATCAGGGTATACAATGCATAACATGGAATTTACATATTCTGAACAGCCAGTAAAGTCACTTTAAAGCAAGCTCTTACTCACCTTTGTAGGAGTAAGCAATTTGGAGAAATGAATCTTCAAATCTCAAAACAGAGACACTGAAATCTCAGATGCTTTCCTTTTTCTATGAATGTAGAATCTTGGCAACCTGCCGGACCTCTAATGTAAACATACAGTAGGTGTCTGTACACTGTTATAAATTCACTGGAACCGGACTTCACAGTCTCTGTTGTGATCTATGAGAAATAATTATTTCACAGTTGTAAGGTTGTAAGGTTGGTGCTGCCCTCCAAAGGGAGTAGCTCCAGCTAGCCAGTGCTCCTCTTCAGGAGACAGATTGCTGCAGCACCATTGTGTGTGTAAGGGTCTTAGATCTAAGCAGACCCAAGAACCAGGTGGCTGAATATAATTTGCATCCGTGTGATGCTGAAAACACGCTTTTTAGGGTAACACCTTTGTTAACCCCTTCAGATCCGCGCTATAGCCGAATGACGGCTACAGCGCGGACCTACTTTGCCGGGAGGCCGTCAATAGACGTCCTCCCCTTTGCACGCTCCCCGCACACCCCCTGCACTGTGATCACTGAGTCAATGAGACCTTGCCCCTTACCACGTGATCAGCTGTCAGCCAATGACAGCTGATCAAATAATGTAAACAGAAGATCGGTAATAGTTTATTTTTCTCCTCATGCGGACAGCTTTTGTGCAAGGGACATTGGTCCTGAAGAGGAAGATGCACAGCCATCTCATCTGGGCCCACCAGTGCTGCCTGTCAGTGCCCACAGTGCCACAAATCAGTGCTCACCAGTGCATAACAGTGCCAGCAATCAGTGCCACCTATCAATGCCTACGAGTGCCACCTATCAATGACCACCAGTGGTGCCAATCAGTGCCTCATCAGTGCCACCTAGCAGTGCTGCCTATCAGTGTCACCTACCAATGCTGATCAGTGTCCATCACTGCCACCTATCAGTGCCCATCAGTGCCAGCTATCAGTGCCACCTATTAGTGCCCTTCAGGGCCATTATCAATGCCCTTCAGTGCCGCCCATCAGTGCCACCTCTCAGTGCCCACCAATGCCACCTATAAGTGCCCACCAGTGCCATCTCATCAGTGCCCACCAGTTCCATCTCACCAGTCTGCACCAGTGCCGCATTATCAGTGCCCATCAATGCAGCCTATCGGTGCCCATCAGTGCAGCCTATCAGTGCCCATCACTGCAGCCTCATCAGCGTACATCAATGAAGGAGAAAAATTACCTGTTTGCAAAATATAAAACAGTTTTGTATTTTTTTTTTTAATTCGTTCTTTTTTATTTTTTTAACAAAAAATAAAAAACCCAGAGGTGATCAAATACCACCAAAAGAAATCTCTATTTGTGGGAGTAAAGTTATAAAAATGTAGTTTGGGTACAGTGTTGTATGACCGCACAATTGTCGATCAAAGAGTGACAATGCTAAAAGCTGAAAATTGGTCTGGGCAGGAGGGGGGTTTAAGTGCCCAGTAAGCAAGTGGTTAAGTAACTGTGGGTACATTAAGATGGACAATAGCCCTAAAACAGGCTCTGCAGAGTGGACTGAGTCTGTCTAAACCCTCAATTTCAAACTAAATCTCATAATAGTTTATAGTAGAAATAAAACGGAATGAACATTGAAGTTTCCATTAAGACATAGACTTTCCAACACATTTCCATCTGCCAGCTGATCAGTATAGAGATATCCTATAGAAACTCCAAAATTCAGCCATATTCTACCAACAGGTGTTTAATACCTAGAGATCAAAGTATAATTTCATTGCAGATTAAGTTGTCACGTTGACTTTTCTTCCTGTTTATATAGACCAGCGATTCTATCGCAAAACAGTTGTGCTTAATCATCTGTTAATGTCACTTTTTACGATACATGAGACCACCACAATGGAAGACAGCCTCAGCAATAAGGTCACCGGAAGCCCGAGAGAACAATATAACAGAGGATATTGTGTTCTTAATTTTTATGAATGTCCTAGCTTTAAAAAAAATAAAGTTGCATTTTTGGCACAATGGGAAAATATGATCAACTCAGAGATAAACTTTAAATTTGAACTTGGGCAGACATCAAAACTCTATTTCATAAAGAGAAAAATCAACCAAAATGTATTCACAAATATACTTGTATTAACAACGAGACCTCCGTCTCTTTAGATGTTAAATAGTATTCTTTGGTTGGTGAAATCATCGCTCAACCCCGAAAAACAAGCTATTATTCACTAAAATTGTGGCATATGCTGCTCCATCAGCTGCTATGTTCCTAGACAAATAAAATGTGTTTGCAGGTTACTTAGCAATGTAGAAACAACTGTATACAAACTATAAATGTGTTTTTTTTTTATTAGCTGACTCAAGACCTTGGTATACTGCAAAGCAAAGCCTTCTAATATGCGTGTGCTTGGGTAACATAATTTTGGGTTGATGAAATAATACATGCTATGAAACATTCTATATTCCGGAAATGCAACGCAGTCTGCAAGGAAGTCACAGACCTACTTATAAAGCATGTCAGGGTTGGCTAGATCATAGCACAGGATTCCAAAACCCTTAGCAAGTAAACTATTCAGATATTATATTTAATCAATTTCATCATTAATAATAAACAAGATAATTGCATATTTCGAAAAAGGTAAAATAAATAGATCAAAATGCAATTAGAAATATGCACATTCACTGTGATTGGCTGTCACAGTGGTCACATGATCGGGAGCTGGTCTCAACCACTAACGATCATTAGTGGTGGCCAAGAGTTGTCAGCTTGGCCTTTGTGCTGGAAGCCCACACTGAGCGCACTACCAGCACACAGACATCAGCCGCCTAGTGACACATATGTGTTGCGCCATTTTTTTGCTGCGCATGTATGATACATGGACAGCAACAGGTTAAATGCTGTAATATCCAAACACACATAAGGAATGCTGAATGTGATAAATGATTAGCTGGAGTGAAACAACTAACTAAAAAAATGATTCATGGAACATGTTTTCAAAAGAATGAAACTGCATTATTCTTCAATATTTTTAATGCCCCGTACACACGGTCGGAATTTCCAAAGAAAAATGTCCTATCGGACCATGTTGTCGGAAAATCCGACCGTGTGTGGGTGCCATCTGACTTTTTCCGTCGGAATTTCAGTCAGAAAAAATTTGAGATCCTGCTCTCAAATTTTCCGACAACAAAGTCCGATCGGACTTTTTCCGATCGTGTGTAGCGAATTCCGACGGACAAAGTGCCACGCATGCTCAGATCAAATTACGAGACCAAAACTATTGGCTACTAGCCTCTATGTAGTTCCGTCGTCACCACGTTCAGAATGATCGGATTTTCTGACAACTTTGTCTGACCGTGTGTATGCAACACCAGTGTCGGACAAAATCCGTCGGAAAAAATCCGACGGATTTTGTGGTCGGAATTTCAGGCTAAGAACACAAAAGTACAGAAAAAAAAAAATCTTGTAAATTCTTGTGGATGAATTCTCACATAATGTTATCAGCTTGCCCGACTAATGGAGATGGACAGAGTAGTAGATGTTCTGTAGCCTTTTCACAGGTTGATAACATTGCTTCACCATAGATACAGTGAAGTGAATTAGCATTGCCATCCTAGGACAGGTAGAAAGAAGAATGAAAAAGGAAACTTAATGCAACCACTACATCCAAAGGCTAACAATATATTCATTTTGGAAAAGGGGGAGGGTAGATAAACTTCAGTATTATTTATCATCTGTATCATACAGTATATACAAGTTTACTTTAAAGTGACTTTAAAGTCTTAATAAACTTGGTCCCTTTAAGGAAGAAAGTAAATACAGTTGTGCTCAAAAGTTTGCATACCCTGGCAGAAATCGTGACATTTTGGCATTAATATTGAAAACATGGCTGATCATGCCAAAAAAATGTCTTTTATTTAGGGATAGTGATCATTTGAAGCCATTTATTATCACATAGTTGTTTGACTCCTTTTTAAATCATAATGGTAACAGAAATCACCCAAATGGCCCTGATTAGGGATGAGCCGAACCCCCCCCCCCACCCCCCCCCCCCCCCCGTTTGGTTCGCAGCAGAACATGCGAACAGGCAAAAAATTTGTTTGAATGCTCGAACACCGTTGAAGTCTATAGGACACGAACATGAAAAATCAAAAGTGCTAATTTTAAAGGCTTATATGCAAGTTATTGTCTTAAAAAGTGTCTGGGGACCTGGGTCCTGCCCCAGGGGACATGCATCAATGCAAAAAAGTTTTAAAAACTGAAGTTTTTTTCGGGAGCAGTGATTTTAATAATGCTTAAAGTGAAACAATAAAAGTGAAATATTCCTTTAAATTTCGTACCTGGGGGGTGTCTATAGTATGCCTGTAAAGTGGCACATGCTTCTCGTGTTTAGAACAGTCCGAGAGCAAAATTACATTTCTAAAAGGAAAAAAAATAATTTAAAAGTACTCGCGGCTATAATGAATTGTCGGTCCCGGCAATACACATAAAAGTTCATTGATAAAAACGGCATGGGATTCCCCCACAGTCCATTACCAGGCCCTTCGGGTCTGGTATTAATATTAAGGGGAACCCCAAACCAAAATAAAAAAAATGTATGGGGGTCCCCCCAAATTCCATACCAGGCCCTTTTGGTTCGGGGTTCCCCTTAATATTCATACCAGACCCAAAGGGCCTGTTAATGGACTGTGGGGGAATCCTATGCCATTTTTTATCAATGAACTTTTATGTGTATTGCCGGGCACGGCTGCGTCACCCTCGGGATGGTGTCACTCCTATAGCGGGTGTCACCCGCCCCCCCTAGCGACGCTGCTGATGTAACCGGGGGACCCAGCCCCTTCTGAGGTCACATAACATCACATGACTTTAGAAGGGGGCAGGATCTCTTGTTTACCTCACCGGGTGGCCCTGTCCTTGGCTATATAAGAGCTGTCAGTGCTAAAAGACTGCAGTCGGCGGGGCACCTCCTATCGAGTCAGAGTTTTCACCTTGGATTTACATTTCGGGACAATTTTATTGTTTTATTTTTTAATAAAGGAATTGTCCAAACTATCTCTTGTCATTTTTGCTTTTTTGACACTTTTTTGGTGACTGAGTAGGGGTACAATGTACCCGATAACCATTCACATGGGGGGCAGGATCTGGGGGCCACTTTGTTAAAGGGGGCTTCAAGATTCTGATAAACTCCCTGCCCACAGACCCCCACAACCACCGGGCAAGGGTTGTGGGGATGAGGCCCTTGTCCCCATCAACATGTGGACAAGGTGGTTTGGGGGAACCCCCCTTTTCCTGCGGCCTTTTCCTGTGGTTGCATGCTCGGATAAGGGTCTGGTATGGATTTTAGTCGGGCCCCCACGCCATTTTTTTTATTTTGGCACAGGGTTCCCCTTAATTTCCATACCAGACTCACGCTGAATTTTTCAATGATTTTTATGTATATTGCCGAGATACAGCCGCAAGCAGTTTTCAATTAATTTTTTTCCTTTTCAAATGTCATTCTGCTGCTCTCATTCATTACACTAGCAGCCTTACATAGTGTGGGGCGTGGACTTAGCGACCTGCCTTTGACCAATTATGGCTCTCTCAGCAGAGCGCGCTGTGATTGGCCAAAGCATGCAGGTCAGGTGCATGCTTTGGCCAATCATAGGACGCTAATGCACTGCAGTGCATTATGGGGCGTTTCACTGCAAATTCGAGTGCCCCATAATGTTCGGAATTCGCCGAACGGGCGAACACTCGATGTTCGAGTCGAACTTACGTTCGACTCAAACATTGGGCTCATCCTTACACCTGAGGTTACCTGTTGGTTTTTCTTTCTATCCCAAACAGTTACTCTGGCAGTTGTGACTGCAATCATTCTTGGTCTACCTGAACTTGGCTTGGTATCACGAGATCCCTTAATTTTCCACTTCCTAAAGCGGACTTCGTCCTAAAAATGAAACTTCCACTTTAAGTGCTGGTGGACCCCTGACATAACACATTTGGCATGTCATTTTTTTGGGGGGAGTGGGTACCTAGTTTAGACAGGTACCCAGCTCCCACCTCCTCTCCTGGAGCCAGAAGTCAGCAGCTAAGTTTTTTGTAGCTGCTGACTTTTAAATGGGTGTAACTCTGCTTTAATAAGTGATTGAACAGTGCTTACTGGCAAATTTAAGGCTTTGGATATATTTTTATATCTTTTTCTTTATAAAGTTCCATTACCTTGTTACGCAGGTCTTTTGACATTTCTTTTCTGCTCCCCATGGCTCAGTATCTTGTCTGCTCAGTGTATTCATATAGCTAACAAACTCATTGACAATTTATACACAGACACTAATTGCAATTTAAAAAGCCACAGATGTGGCAAATACATTTTTATTTGCCATTTTAACCTGTGTGTGTCACCTTGTGTGACTGTACCAAGGCCAAACATTTTGGGGTATGTCAATTTTTGATCAGGGACATTTGGATGATTTCTGTTACCAATATAATTTAACAAAAGAACCAAACAACTATGCGATAGTAAATGGCTGCATATGATCACTATCTTTAAACAAAAGAGAGTGGCACGATTGGTCATATTTTCAATATTAATGCCAAAATGTCACCATTTCTACCATGGTATGCAAACTTTTGAGCATAACTGTACATACCTCTCCTGCAACCTGTACAGCTGAACACCACTTCATTGAAGTAACATGCCCAGCTAAAGTTCCTACACAAACATTTCTGGGAGTGGTGATTCCTCATTGTTTTCAGGGATTCCTCCTGATAAAGTGCAATAATGTGCAATACTAATAAAGTGCAGTCCAAAGGAATCTAATGATTCAAAGTATTTAAGATAATAGTCAATCCCTTTTTCCAGATAAAAATCGCTATTTTCTTATATGGAGAAATGCAGATGAGGGGGAAGGGGACACCTTTGTCCATATAAGAAAATAGCGATTTTTATCTGGAAAAAGGGACTATTATCTTGCAATACTTTGATCATTAGATCCCTTTGGACTGCACTTTATTAGTATTGCACATTATTGCACTTTATCATTAATATTGCACTTGAATATTGGAACATTACCGCACTTTAATATTGGTATATTGTGTTATCATTTATTATGTTATGAGATAATTTTTGAATACACACATGATCTTTATGTCCCTTGATGAGATTTATTTGAGATACACCTTGGTTTATTATTTACTTTACAGCTTTGTTGGTTATTAATTAGTGCTACTTCACTTTATATACACAATTTCAAGGGTGCTGGCAACACTTTAGAAGTTTAGCTGCTTCTTATTTCCATTAAGCAATTTATCTTTTGCACCATTAGCATGTTAGTACTTTATTAGTTAGCACATACTGCTTTGGTAGCGCATTAGTAACTTTTTTTGACATTTACTATTATCCAACCCACTTCCTCTAAGCCCTCATTGTCCCACTTCCCAGACTGTGATCGGATGGTGAGAGAAGAAGCAGCACAATGATGAGATCATCTCTCTGACATCTACTTTCACCTCCGTTTCAGCATGCTTCTTCTCAGTAGACAAACTGATTGGCTCCTGGTGCTGCTTCTCCCTCCCAACTCTGTTATACAGGGACTGATACAGGGGAAATTCAGGTACTTACACTGCTTGCAAAATTATAATGATATATTAATGATCACAGAGCTGTATTTGTGTTTCGTATATCTGCCTAAAATTTGGGTTTACACATTAATACTTTTTTTTTATTTAGATAATTTATGTCTCCCAGTTACACACTGTATGCATCTAAAAACCTAGAAGAAGATCACCATTTCTTTTTAAAGGCAGTCAGTGCAAAATTCTAGATAACACGGTCTGAACACTAGATCCAATGATGTCTGTTATAACTTATTTAACATGAAATGTCCAAATTAAAACATATTACTGTATGTTCTCCTTCCCTCCCAGCCCAGTACAGATGTTTTCCCTGAGCCGTAGATCTGTTAATTTAAGTCTCATGTGACGCAGTTACATCTGTGGATTGTAGAAGTCCTGGGCTGATCTAGGCTCATGCCGTCCGCACCGAGGGCCCATCTGGTGAGAGAGCGAGCAGCTGGTGGGACGGCATCAAGCAGCACACATCTCTAATTTGGTCTGCTCTGGGAGCTAATCGACACAGAGTTGTGCCTCTGTTAAGCTAATTTTAGGGACACTAGAATGGCAAAATGTAAGCACATTATTTGACATCAGACTTACAACATTATTATATTTAATTTAATTATAGTTAAAGTATAAGTGAACCCTTACCCATTCCCTTACCCTTTCAGTGTAATATCGAAATGTAAGGTAAATATATGTGTATATGTATGAAAAAACATTATAAATAAATTTTTTCTTGCTTTATCTGAGCTCAGCTGCATAATAGGCTAAAGCCTCGTACACACGATCGAATTTTCTGACGCAAATTGTGTAATGGCAGGCTGTTGGTGGAAAATCTGACCGTTTGTACACTCCTTTAGACAATTGTTGGATTTTCCAAGGACAAATGTTGGATAGCAGGCTTTAAAATTTTCTGCAGACAAATGTCTGTTGTTGGATTTTCCAAGCGTGTGTACACAAGTTCGTCGGACAAAAGTGAAAAGTACAAACACGCATGCTCCTTCCGAGCCAGGACGAGGACGAGCCAGAAGCGGTCGTTCTTGTAAACTAGCGTTCGTAATGGAGAATTAACATTTGTGACGTGGCAAATTATGAAATCTCAAAATTCAGCGCACAATTCTCTTCTTCTTTAATGGGATAATAATGAAGCTGCTTTGCCGGTGATACTGATGGAGTTCTGCCAAACGTATTTAAAAAGGCTTTTTTTTCTAGTGATATCAAGAATAATATTATTATGCTTTTTTTTTTTTTGTCAAGTTACCACAACACCATTATCCTGTAGTTTTTTATATCAAAGATACAACTATTTTGGTGTCCCTTGTCAATTTTACATTGTATTTTTTAAATGTAACTGCCTACTCCCAAACTGCCATTTGAAGTAAAACACATAGCCAAGTATTATTTTACACAATTTTTTTATTGTGCCTTAAAAAAAGAAAACAAATAAAATTAGACATGCTATCTGCCAACAGAACTTAACCAAAAAGTGCATTCTATGCATCCAAAAATATAGAAAATATACCAAATCAAATCATTATACAACCCAAAAAATAACGTCAAAGCAATAACTCCAAGGCCAATAATAAATAACACGTTATCTCCTCTGATTCTGCAACATGGCTGGTTGACAAACGTCCGAAACGAACCGAAAAGCACAAAATGAAAAGTGAAAAATAAAAAGCGCAAAATTAAAAGTGCGAATCACCACTCACCAAACTTCTACTAACACAAAATTAGCAGAAGGAGCCATAAGGGTGGCGATAAAGAGCTGAAAAACCACATAGTACATCACTACATTCGTAATTGTTGGCCAACAATTGTGTGGCCGAGTGTATGCAAGACAAGTTTGGGCCAACGCCCTTCGGACAAAATTCCGTGGTTTTGTTGGCCAACAATCCGATCATGTGTACGAGGCTTTAGAGAGGTGAGGGTGTAGACTGCAGGGAAGAGTGTCAGCAATTCAAATTCAAGCTATTCAAAATTGGAATTTTGGTAGATGGTTATATATTATATTCTTTCTATTTTATTCTAGTCTTTTCTATTGTTTTTCTATTCTATTGTAATATATTCTATTTTATTCTTTTATTTTCTATTCTATTCTTTTCTATTATTTTCTATTATTTTCTAATCTTTTCTATTCAAATTCAAATTCATTCTATTTCCCAATTTTTACATTTTTTTTCAATTTTGTTCTAATTTTTGAATTGTCAGACAGTCAGTATCAATAGCCTAATGCAACAGCTGCATTTAAAATGGAAAAAAATTCTAATTCAAATGCGT
Organism: Lithobates sylvaticus; assembly: GCA_028564925.1. NCBI lineage: Eukaryota > Metazoa > Chordata > Amphibia > Anura > Ranidae > Lithobates > Lithobates sylvaticus. The sequence continues at coordinate 491,276,099 of CM053028.1, read as the reverse complement.
TTTCGAATTCGAAAACTGATTAGATATTTTTTTCGCATTTTCTTCAAATGCGCTCACATTTTTCTAATTTGGTTGAGTTTTTCCAGTTTGAATATGAAACTAACGAAACTAATTCAGAAAATGAATGAAATGAGTGTAATGAATTTAAGAAACAAATTTATTTAAATAAAGAATCAAAAATAAACAAAACAAAACACATTTTTTTGTCCTGCACATGTCTAATTTCAGGCCTGGCTGCTGGGACTATCTCCGATGCATCCAAAAATATAGAAACTATACCAAATCAAATCCTTATTCAACCAAAAAATTTAATAAAAGCCTCATGCAAGTGTCCTGCTTCTTAATATAGGGGGTCAACAATGACAAGAGTTGGTGAAAGCAGGGGTTTGTCATTAGGAGATAATTCCAAAAATCATCTGTATTATTCTCCTGGAGCTCCCGCAGCAAAGGCATATGACATAATTGGTCACGATTAATAAAGCAACCGATTTTTGGTCCAAGAAATCCTCCTCCTCCTCCTGTTCCTGGACTGGACTTGGGTCAAAGCAACAATGGCTGGTTGACGAATAGCCGTTCAGAAACGAATTGCAAAGCGGAAAATGAAAAGCGTGAATCAACACTCACCAAACTTCTACTAAAACGAAATTAGCAGAAGGAGTCCAAAGGGTGGCGCCTGACAATTGAACTTCCTTTTTATTGTCGTAGTACATCTAGTACGCAACTACGTTCGTGTTTGTTGGCAGACAATTGTGTGCCGTTTGTATGCAAGACAAGTTTTGGGCCAACGCCCTTCGGACAAAAGTCCAAGGCTTTGTCTGCGGAAAATACGATCGTGTGTACAAGGCTTTAGAATTTATAAGCACAATATTGCACATTGGGAATAATATTTATTAGTTTAATTCTAGTTGGTTTATTGGATTACTGATGAGTTGTATTCAATTAAGTTATTTATTATGTATCTTATATTGTAATGATTGTATTTATTCACTGGATTTATTGAAACTGGAGAACAGCGCGACACTTTTGTTGGTTTGTATTTACTTTAGAGTATAAGGGGAATTGGGACTTTAGATGAAGCACAATTAAGTGCCTCCATCCCGGTAATAGGTAAGTACAATAGGGAAATTGGGCCTTTAAATGAAGCACTTGGATAGTGGAGGTAAATTTGACCATGTTTAAATTTCAGCATGGAATATTTATTAATTGTAAAATATACAGACAATAAAAATATATAATATAAAATATTCATTTCATATGCATGTAAGGGCATGCACATAGCATAAGCATAGTAAAAGAGTACACATACAGTAGGGCATGATTCTGAAAGTAAGTAGATTGAATAGTATAGCATAATAGTGCCAATGACATTATGCCTGATATCGACAAATGTACCCACATGGTAAATGTGCATCCACTGAGTAGGGAGAAGTTTTTTATACATAATTGAAAAGATCAAATAATAATAAAATAAGCATGGTTCCGTATGAGATGTAGCTGGGGCATCAAATCAAATCTCGACGCGTTTCTTGGATGTTTATCCACTCATCAGAAGCTGATGCAACCATAAATTCCAACTCAGACTGCGAGCGCAGTGCACGGTGGTGGACGCAAAGTGGGCCAGAAGCATGATCTCTCCACGGGAGCTGATATTAGGGATGCGATATCGGGCAGAGTGAAGGGGTACGAAAATGAGATAGAGTGTCTCCAAAAATGGGGATGTAATGTAGTTGTTGAAGCAAACATATCCAAAAAATCGCACCCAAAAAAGCACCAGCACACCATATGGCTGATGTGCATTGACCAGGTAGAGTCTAGCCGTAAACACCTTATATGAAATGAATATTTTTTATTGTCTGTATATTTTACAATTAATAAACATTCCATGCTGAAATTTAAACATGGTCAAATTTACCTCCACTATCCAAGTGCTTCATTTAAAGTCCCAATTTCCCTATTGTATTTACTTTGAACTTTACTTGGGGTTGTGAACAGTGTTAGCAGCTGGCTATATATATATATATATATATATAGAAAAAGAGGGGCACATGGGACTTTAAATGAAGCATGTCAATTGAAAAAGAATATATAAATGATGAACATATGCGAGTAGGTAGATTGGTTGCGTTTAATTTAAGGTCAAAGACCCCACAGGGTGGTCCATCGTTTTGAAGCATGCAGTGGTGTAAACGCATGTATGATCAAGGTAAGAACATATATTGTAATCATAATCATCAAAGAATATGCATGCAAACAAATCAATGGACATGCATAGATGCAGTTCATAATAGAAATGCATGAATTAAAAATTGCCAATCAGAAGAACGAAATCGCATGAAGGGAGTACAAAACTCAATAGGAACAAAGTTAGTAGTGTTGTTACATGAACTATAAAGGATAAACACATGCGAGTAGGTAAACTGATTTGGATTTAATTTAAGGTCAATGACCCGAAAGGGTGGTCCATGGTTTTGAAGCATGCAGTGGTGTAAATGCATGTATAGAGGAGGTAGGAGCAATAATGTGAATCATAATCATCGGAAAATCTGCATGCAGACAAATCAATGGACATACATGGATGCAATTCATAATAGAGATGCATAAATTAAAATTAAAAATTGCCACTCAGAGTGACGAAATCGCATGAGGGGAGTCAAAACTCAATAGAACAAAGTTAATAGTATTTGGCAAAATGGGACCTAGCTAAAGTGACAGAAATCTATGGCATGCTTCCATCCCGAGTTAATGTATATGGGGAAAGAGGGGCCAATGGGACTTTAAATGAAGCATGTCAATTGAAAAATAAATAAATAACGATAGTAAAACCATGCGAGAGGGTAAACTGATTTGGATTTAATTTAAAGTCACAGACCCCTAGGGGTGGTCCTTAAAGTCACTGACCCCTAGGGGGAGTCCATGATTATAAAGCATACAGTATTGTAAATGCAAATATAGTTAGAGAAAGAACATACATTGTAGTCATAATCATCAGAGGATCTAGGTGCAAACAAATCAATGGACATACAGAGATGTAATTCATAATAGAAATACACAAATTAAAAATTACCAATCAGAGTAACAAAATCGCATGAGATGAGTACAAACTCTACAAAGCAAAGTTGATAATATCAGGGATTAAAATAGACTTGATTAAGCATCCTAAGTTTGAAAACCCGACGCGTTTCTTGGCTTCATGCCAGTCATCAGGGGTGGGATGCATGTTTGATGCTAAAAAAGCAAAAGGATATAACAGATATTAAATATATGTGGAATCTCAGCTAAAGAGAAAAGGGTATTAGCTTGATCTGTTTGGTTGGGAAAGTTACTTACAGAATAGCCCAAAGTGGGCAGAACTTCCAGCAGTGGGATCTGTTTTGGCCTAGGATGCAACTGTCTCATCCGGGGTTGAGGCAGGGTTCCGACCAAACCCCCAACAGTTGGCATTTGTCAGGGGGCGGGCCAGGGAAAACAAGAGCCAGCCGATCCAGACACCCTCAACACTGGTCCACTTGGTATGAAAAATGCATGTGTTGACCCAATCTGTGAAAAAAATGGGAGTGGAAGGATGAATAATGCATAGACAGGCCCCTCAAGCGGCGTCATCAGACGCTTCAAGGTGGAAGTCTGTTTATTTTTTGTCCATCCACGTCGCAGCTGAGATAGGTGGACACCCACTGAGGTACAGATTATCCTCAGCTGCTAGTGTTCCCTCATCTCCCTACAGCTGCTAATGACGTCACATGACGTTGGTAGGGACCCGCCCAGGGGCCGGGGTATATCAGCTGGGACCGACAGACGGCTCATTCCTCCACTGTGTTCCACCAGGAAGGCACCTTTTTAGCAGTTGTCATTCAACACAAAGGTAACAGAGTTTATTGCTCCCCTAATGCACACACATATTTATTGATTTTGAGCACTGCACACACATTTCCTCATGTTCCCATTGGGCGATTTTGAATATTTTTAATTTTTTTGATTCTCTTTTTTTCTTAATTCACTTTTTAACATTTCATCATCCTTCATGTGCTCATTACACATTCATTAGCAATTAGTCCACATTTATTCATTATACTTTGATTCCAACACTCACCTTTTTGGCACACACCAAAACCTTCTCTTTTTTTTTTTCCCTTTCACTTATTCATCCTTCCACTCCCATTTTTTTCACAGATTGGGTCAACACATGCATTTTTCATACCAAGTGGACCAGTGTTGAGGGCGTCTGGATCGGCTGGCTCTTGTTTTCCCTGGCCCGCCCCCTGACAAATGCCAACTGTTGGGGGTTTGGTCGGAACCCTGCCTCAACCCCGGATGAGACAGTTGCATCCTAGGCCAAAACAGATCCCACTGCTGGAAGTTCTGCCCACTTTGGGCTATTCTGTAAGTAACTTTCCCAACCAAACAGATCAAGCTAATACCCTTTTCTCTTTAGCTGAGATTCCACATATATTTAATATCTGTTATATCCTTTTGCTTTTTTAGCATCAAACATGCATCCCACCCCTGATGACTGGCATGAAGCCAAGAAACGCGTCGGGTTTTCAAACTTAGGATGCTTAATCAAGTCTATTTTAATCCCTGATATTATCAACTTTGCTTTGTAGAGTTTGTACTCATCTCATGCGATTTTGTTACTTTGATTGGTAATTTTTAATTTGTGTATTTCTATTATGAATTACATCTCTGTATGTCCATTGATTTGTTTGCACCTAGATCCTCTGATGTTTATGACTACAATGTATGTTCTTTCTCTAACTATATTTGCATTTACAATACTGTATGCTTTATAATCATGGACTCCCCCTAGGGGTCAGTGACTTTAAGGACCACCCCTAGGGGTCTGTGACTTTAAATTAAATCCAAATCAGTTTACCCTCTCGCATGGTTTTACTATCGTTATTTATTTATTTTTCAATTGACATGCTTCATTTAAAGTCCCATTGGCCCCTCTTTCCCCATGGCTATATATATATATATATATATATATATATATTGTGACGGTATGCAAGGTGAGGTAATGGATAATCGGTATATTTCCCCTCACATACATTCTGTTGTAAGAGTCTGAACCGGAATTCGGCCAAGGTTTTTCCAGCCTCTGTGGCAGGCTTGGTTTCCGGTGCGGATGTTGTGGTCCACTTGAGTCCACGCTCAGGTGGACTTTAAATGAGCAGGAAGAGAGCACAGGAGAGCTCTGGCTTGAGACTCAGAAAGGAATCTGTGAGAGAAGAGCTCTGTTTGGATTTGAAAAGAAGGTTTGCTTCTCCACATGTTTTGTGGGTGATGGGGACCAGCCCCACACTGTATAGAGAGGAGTCTACTGTTTACTTTACTTTTTTTTATTTTAACCACTTCAGCCCCGGAGGATTTGGCAGCTCAGTGACCAGAGGACCTTTTACAATTTGGCACTGCGCTTTAACTGGTAATTGCACAGTCCTGCAATGTTGTACACAAACTAAATTTGCATCCTTTTTCTTCCCACAAATAGAGCTTTCTTTTGATGGTATTTAATTGCCTCTGCGATTTTAATTTTTTGTGCAAAGGTTTTTTTTATTTTCCTTGTGGCAAAATATTAAACATTCCATGGACTCAAAATGCCTCTCATCAAATAGCTTGGGGTGTCTACTTTCCAAAATGGCATCATTTGGGGGGGGGGGGTTGTGCTATTTTGGCATTTTATGGCCTTCAAAACTGTGGTAGGTAGTGAGGAGTGAAAACAAAAATTTACACCCTTCGAAATCCTGAAGGCGGTGATTGGTTTTCGGGGTCCTGTACGTGGCTATGCTCACAAAAGGTTTCACACATGAGGTATCCCTGTACTCAGGAGAAGCAGTAGAATGTATTTTGTATTTTGTATTATAATGTATTCCACATATAACCATGCCATGTTTGAACAATATATGATTTAGTGACAACAACAAAAAAAAATTATTACATTTTCCCGAAACTTGTGGCAAAATATCAAATATTCCATGGACACAACATGCCTCTCAGTAAAAAGCTTGAAGTGTCTTCTTTCCAAAATTGAGTCATTTGGGGGAGTTTTGTGCTATCTTGACATTTCAGGGCCTCCAAAACTGTAATAGGTAGTGAGGAAGTGATATCACCATTTTACGCCCTTAGAAAGCCTGAAGGCGGTGAATAGTTTTCGGGGTCCTGTACATGGATAGGCTCCAAAAAAAGTCTCACACGTGGTATCCCCGTACTCAGGAGAAGCAGCAGAATGTATTTTAGGGTGTAATTCCACATATAACCATGCCATGTTTGAACAATATATCATTTAGTGACAACTTTGTGCAAAAAAAATCTGATAAATGAAGTACATGTGTGCAATGATATTGATGAAACTTATTAAAATTCAAGCCTATAACTAAATCTGTGCAAATTATCTCAGAAAAAAATTGAAGAAGAATTGTTCCTAATCCTGTAACCACTGAGAAAAGGCCAATGGAGGATGACCAGTGAAGGCCAATACATCCGGTGACTAAAAGGAGAGTCCTTTTATGGTATCCCAAAGGTACCCACACATAGTAGCTCAGCCCTCAAAATTTGCACTCGCCTGCTCGCATTTTGCGAGGGCATTTTGAGGGCTGGCGAGGACTGCCTGGAGTGGGGGGCCCGAGCCTGGGCGCAATGGGAGTCCTTCTCCCAGAGATCGTGGAGGGGAAGAGAGACAGAGAGCCGCCCGGATGTTCACAGCGCAGCGTGGGGAACACAGTGATAACAGCTTTCATTTTAATTTCTGTGCTCCCCGGCGCTCGCTGTCATATACAGCCCCGCCCCCTGGTCCCGGGACTTTGATAGACAGATCACACGTCCAATCCCGGTGACGGGAGATCTGTTAATCAAAGTTCCCCGGCCAGGGGGCGGGGCTGTATATGACGTTAAGCGGCGGCAACACAAAAATTTTAATGAAAGCTGTTATCACTGTGTTCCCCGCGCTGCGCTGTGAACAACATCCGGGGTGGCTCTCCTGTTCCTCTCCTCCCCTGCACAGGTGGGCACAAGCTGCATGGTGGTCACAAGCTGCATGGTGGGCACGGTCTGCACGGTAGGCACGGGCTGCATGGTGGACACGGGCTGCAAGGTGGGCACGGGCTGCATGATGGACACAGGCTGCATGGTGGGCACAAGCTGCACAGTGGGCATGGGCTGCATGGTGGACACGGGCTGCATGGTGGGCAGGGGCTGCATGTTGGGCATGGGCTGCATGGTGGACACGGGCTGCAAGGTGGGCACGAGCTGCATGGTGGGCACGGGCTGCATGGTGGACACGGGTTGCCTGGTGCATGGTGGCCACAGGCTGCATGGTGGCCACAGGCTGCATGGTGGATGGTGGGACCAGGCTGCATGGTGGATGGTGGGCACAGGCTGCATTGGTGGGCACATGCAGCTTGCATTGGTGGGCACAGGCAGACTGCATTGGTGGGCACACGCAGCTTGCATTGGGCATAGGCAGGCTGCATTGGTGGGCACAGGCAGGCTGCATTGGTGGGCACAGGCAGGCTGCATTGGTGGGCACAGATACAGTTGTTGTTGTTAATATTTATTTTTATAACTTAATTCTGCATAAAACATTTAAGTGTCATTTAATGAGATCATTTATGAGGGCGTGTTTAGGGGCGGGCGTGTTTAGGGGCGGGGTTGGTGGGGCAACTGGTGGCGAGTAACCCTTGAGGCCTGGCTAGTAGCTCAGGACTTGAAATTTTGAGCCCTGCAGTAGCTGACATGCTTTTAACCTGAGCAGATCAGGAGACCACTTGTTATCTATGGGGAAGCAATTGATCACTATGAATGAGTTTTCTTGGGGAACCAAAAAAGTTTAGGTAAGACTTGCTTTATCTCTGCTGTTTCTATGGAATGGTGCTGTGTGCATCACCCTCTTCCTTCCTCCATTGCCCTATACAGGAACACATGCACAATATTTTTACTGTATTTTTGGGGAGCAACATGAGATAGTCAAATCCTACATGAATGTCGAATGCCCCGTACCCACGGTCGGAATTTCCGAAGGAAAAAGTCAGATCGGATTATGGGCTGTGTGGGCTTTTTCCGTCGGAATTTCCGAGGGAAAAAGTTTGAGCGCTGGATCTAAAATTTTCCGTCAACAAAATCCGATCTGACTTTTTCCAATCGTGTGTAGAGAATTCCGACGCACAAAGTGCCACGTATGCTCAGAATACATTTGGAGATGAAAGCTATTGGCTACTGGCCTCTTCGTAGTCCCATCGTACGTTTTTTACATAACCTCGTTCGGAACGATTGGATTTTCCAACAACTTTGTGCGACTGTGTGTATGCAAGACAAGTTTCGGACAAAATCCATCGGAAAAAATCCGACGGATTTTGTGGTCGGAATGTCCGACCGTGTGTACAAGGCATAAGAATTCTCCACTGTGTATGGCCAATTTGGGATGTAATGGGTGAGCCGAAGATAAGAAAGAGGAGGTTGTGGGACATATGTAGAAGGATCCCAGCCATATTGTTGGGCATGATAAAAATTGTGTGTAAGGGTGCTCTGAGTAACAGGACTGAGCAGATTATTGTCTTTATTGGAGGTGAAAGGGTTCAGATAATGAGGAGTCTTCAATGCACTAGAAAGAGACAGCAAACTCTAGAAACAAGGTAAACAAAAAAATGGCGCCTCTAAGTGCAATATTAAAAAACTTGTAATATTCCAAAGGGGATTAAAAACACTTACAAGATGCATGATGAGAGAATTGCATCATGTGTATAATAGGGAAGGTGATCTGGCATCATGTGGTCCCAGTGTGTGTCAGGAGTTTCCAGAGATGTCACTGTGCAGCAGAAAAACATCCCAGCAGGGCCAGCAGGAGGAAGCAACAGCTCTGGAGGCACCGATGGAGCAGCCACGCTGTCAGGATAAGCGTTGGACATAAATCCTGGAAGTGACATTAGCAGGAGGGGACCAACAAGTGAGGTCGGAACAACTGATTGGTTCCTTCTTCAAGCCAGACTTAAAACAAAACTACACTGAATCTGAGCATTTTATTTTGCTTAGAAATCACTTTGAACCCCCCCCCCCCCATACATTTTAAGCCACGGCCATCATAAGCAAGGGCAGATGATTCATGTAGCATTTCCTTTCTCAAATCCCTCTGCCCTTAGCTCAGGCATGCATACAGGAGGGTGTGCTTAGCTGAAAAAACATCCCCTCCTCTCCTGAAGACTCCAGGGATGAATGGCATCATTTTAGCCTACACCAGAAACAAGGAAGTTACTTGAATAAATGTAAAACAATAAGCTGAAAACAAGTAAATGTAATATATTTTCCTATCTATTTACTAATGCTGGCAGAATATGGAATAAAAAAAAAAATAGTTAATGTTGATAGAGAGAGTGTGTATGCAAAACAAGTTTGAGTCAACATCCGTCGGAAAAAAATCCAGGATTTTGTTGTCGGAATGTTCGAGCGTGTGTACACGGCATACGAGTTGCTGGAGTTGCACCTCCTCTGATCAATTTATCACTAGATACAAGATTGGATATACATCTGTTTGTTCCGTTGCATTGTGTTCAACTGAATGGGAAGCCAACACACCGCAATAGACAAAAAATTACATACGCACTGCTTCTTCTGACTCAGCGCACTACAGTGGATGTGCAATGTAATGCGTTGCAATGCATGTGTGTCAGAAATGCATTTGGTTAATGTGTTGGGTTACTATTGACAATGGATGGCACTACAACATGATAACGCATGGAACATGTGTCAACCTACATTGCAGTAATGCACAAAAGTGTGAGGGTGCTTAAAGTAAGAAGCAAATGGGCAGGGCGGTTCACAGAACAATACAATACACAGAATTATCCAGAATACTTACCAGCCTCCCAGCTAAATAATTAACACATTTTAAATAAAATAAATAAATTAAAAATCTAAACAGTTTCAGCAATTTGTGTTCAGTTTATGTTGGATACATTTGCAAATATATGTGAAGCTGCACTGCCACATCAAGACCCCTCTGTAAAGTGCGGTCCCTAACTCTACTCAATACATTGAGAGTCTAAACTAGTTTAAAAAATTAATTAAATACAGAGGTTTTGGTTGCATATATTTGCAATCATATGTGAAGCTGCACAGAACTGCCAACTTGGACCATTGTTTTGGCCTTCAACTTCTAACGGTCTAACGCACACCTGTAAAAAAGAGTACTGGCCTCCAACTTCCCCTCATTGCCAGTCCAACGCACACCTGTAAACAAAAGCTCCAGACTCCAACCTCCCCTCATAGCCAGTCCAACATACTCCTGCAAAAAAAGTACTGGCGTCAAACCTCCCCTCATAGCCAGTCCAACACAGCTTTAAAAAAAATACTGCCCTCCAACTTCCCCTTATAGCGGGTCCAACACACACCTGTAAAAAAAAAGTATTGCCCTCCAACCTCCCCTCTTAGGCAGGACAATGCACGCCTGTGAAAAAAAGGTACTGGCCTCCATCCTTCCCTCATAGACGGTCTAATGCACACCTGTCAAAAAAAGGTACTGGCATCCAACCTCCCCTCATTGCCGGTCTAATGCAGAATAAATTATTATTATATCAAGTTTGAGAATTCATCTGTCCCCTGTGCATTATCCACTGCTAACTCCTGTGGTCACCAATAAGAGCATCATCTCCTGGTAGTATTGCTGTCTTGGAGACGGGCGCTGATGAGAATCCTTAAATAGAGCGATGAAGTAGAGCAGGGATAGGCAACCTCGGGCCCTCCAGCTGTGGTGAAACTACAAGTCCTACGAGACATTGCAAGACCCTGAGAATCACAGGCGTGACTCCTAAAGGCAGAGGCATGATGGGATTTGATGGGATTTCACCACAGCTGGAGGGTCGAGGTTGCCTACCCCTGATGTAGAGAAAGCTGATGGCTCGACAAGGAGATCTGATACAGATCTGTTAAAGAGAATAGACAAAGGTAGTAATAGTTACAAAGTCGCCATTTAAAAATCTGTGTTGATGTTGAAGAACTCTAAGGCCTCGTACACACGATCGGACTTTCCCTCGGGAAAGAAGAACAAGAAGCAGAAGAAGGAGAAGCAGAAGGCAGCGACGGCGACCAGGCCACCGCTCGTAAAATAGCTGGAAGAAGAAAGCGGAGGCCCGGCAAGAAGAATAGAAGAGACCCCCGAAGTCGGAACAAGACCCCCAGACGGCGGCGGCGACGAAGAAGTAAGCCGGGCTCCTCCGCTAGTGAAAGAGCTAGTAAAAGAGCAGAAGATAGCGGAGGAGTCCGGTGAGAAGACCCCCCAAGACGGAAAAAGACCCCCGGAGCTGTGCAATAAAGTATTTTAAACAATTGTGTTTTTTTTTAATTTACACTTTTTTTCCTTAGGTGAATGGGTAGGGGTACATCGTAGGGCACGTGGCCTGGTACGGCTCAGGAGGGGCTCGCTAATTCCCACCCCCTTTCCTGACCGGCCAGGCCGCGTGCTCAGATAAGGGTCTGATGTGGATTATGGGGGGACCCCCACACCGTTTTTTCGGTGTAGGGATTCCCCTTTAAATCCATACCAGGTGACGGGGCTAGCACGGTGGCATTGACTGCCTTCGCTAGTCCCGTCTACCTGGAGTCACGTTCTAAATGAACGGACTTTCCTCCGTGTGTGGGCAAGTCTGTTTATTTCAAAAGTCCCGCGGACTTTCGCCAAAACCCTGGCGGATTGTCCGCCGGAAAAGTCTGGGTGCGTGTGGGCAAGTCCACACGTTCGGAAAGTCCGGCGGACCTCCGCTGGAAAGTCCGGTGGTTTGTCCGCTGGACTAGGTCTGGAGGACAATCCCGCCGGAAAGTCCGAGCGTGTGTACGCCGCATTAGATGATATTTTGCTAAGCTGGTACACTTTTCCTGAAATATGAGCCTGTTAGAGGAGAGAAGTCATCTCCTGGAGACATATTATCCTCCTGCACTATGGGAACAGATGGAGTTGCAGATTCTTCTCTGTATATTTGTAGATGAATGCTCTGCACATCTAAAATCTTAAATCTTAAATCGGTAAGCTAAAAGTGGAGTTCACGGGGAAGCTGGGATCATGGTTGCAGATCAAGTCTACCAGCTTCTCATAGTCACCTTCATAGATAAGGGAATGAAAGCTTCCCAGTTGTCAACTTATAGAATATAACTCCCAAGGAGAAAAAGTCAATGAAAAACTGTAACAGTCTTTTTTAAACATCTGTGGAAACATCAAAAAGAGTAAAATGGTCAACAATATGCACTTTATGTCTGGCCTAGACAAAGTCTAAGATGGTTTTAAGTCAATGATCGGTATATAGAAAGTCATAATTCAGTATTATAGGGTCTTTTAACCTTAAGGTAATATTTAGAGATGGATGCTGCTTTTCTGTATAAGGATCTCGTTAAGATAGAAATAAAGGAGCTCCACTGCTGACTTGTTTTAAACATCCAAGTTCTGCTGCTGTCATTCTTAGCATTGCTTCCTAACCCTGAATAAGCATCCTGCCAGATAAGTTGGAGCTCCAGACCTGCTAATTTATTTCAGGTCAGTGACTGAGAATAAATAATGACATCAAAGATAATAACAGCAAAGACTGCTTCCCTCTATTTATATACCGACAGGTAATTATGCTTTGCATTATGTTAAGGCAGCTAATTCATTTGAATGGGCTGCCAACACATCAGAACACACAAAATATCTGACATGCATAATTTTTAGCAATGCAACACACAGTAGTGTGATATCATGGCTTGCTGTGCGCTGCAATGTACAGTATCTCACAAAAGTGAGTACACCCCTCAGATTTTTGTAAATATTTTATTATATCTTTTCATGTGACAACACTAAAGAAATTACACTTTGCTACAATGTAAAGTAGTGAGTGTACAGCTTGTATAACAGTGTAAATTTTCTGTCCCTTCAAAATAACCCAACACACAGCCGTTAATGTCTAAACTGCTTGCAACAAAAGTGAGTACACCCCTAAGTGAAAATGTCCAAATTGGGCCCAATTAGCCATTTTCCCTCCTCGTTGTCATGTGACTGGTTAGTGTTACAAGGTCTCAGGTGTGAATGCGGAGCAGGTGTGTTAAATTTGGTGTTATCTCTCTCACTCTCTCATACTGGTCACTGGAATTTCAACATGGCACCTCATGGCTAAGAACTCTCTGAGGATCTGATAAAAGGATTGCTGCTCTACATAAAGATGGCCTAGGCTATAAGAAGATTGCCAAGACCCTGAAACTGAGCTGCAGCACAGTGGCCAAGACCATACAGCAGATTAACAGGTCAGGTCCCGCTCAGAACAGGTCTCGCCATGGTCGACCAAAGAAGATAAGTGCACGTGATCAGCATCATATCAAGAGGTTGTCTTTGGGAAATAGGCCTATGAGTGCTGCCAGCATTGCTGCAGAGGTTGAAGGGGTGGGGGGGTCAGCCTGTCAGTGCTCAGACCATATGCCGATAACTGCATCAAATTTTTCTTCCGTGCTGTCGTCCCAGAAGGAAGCCTCTTCTAAAGAAAGCCTGCAAACAGTTTGCTGAAGACAAGCAGAATAAAGGACATGGATTACTGGAACCATGTCCTATGGTCTGATGAGACCAAGATAAACTTATTTGGTTCAGATAGTGTCAAGCGTGTGTGGCGGCAACCATGCGAAGAGTACAAAGACAAGTGCGTCTTGCCTAGAGTCAAGCATGGTGGTGGGAGTGTCATGGTCTGGGGCTGAATGAGTGCTTCCAGCACTGGGGAGCTAATGTTTATTGAGGGAACCATGAATGTACTGTGACATACTGAAGCAGAGCATGAGCCCCTACCTTCGGAGACTGGGCCGCAGGGCAGTAATCCAACATGATAATGATCCCAAACACACCTCCAAGATGACCACAGCCTTGCTAAAGAAGCTGTGGGTAAAGGTGATGGACTGGCCAAGCATGTCTCCAGACCTAAACCCTATTGCGCATCTGTGGGGCATACTCAAATGGTAGGTGGAGGAGCGCAAGGTCTCTAACATCCACCAACTCTGTGATGTCTTCATGGAGGAGTGGAAGAGGACTCCAGTGGCAATCTGTGAAGCTCTGGTGAACTCCATGCCCAAGAGGGTTAAGGCAGTGCTGGAAAATAATGGTGGCCACACAAAATATTGACACTTTGGGCCCCATTTGGACATTTTCACTTAGGGGTGTACTCACTTTTGTTGCCAGCAGTTTAGACATTAATGGCTGTGTTGAGTTATTTTGAGAGGACAGCAAATTGACACTGTTATACAAGCTGAACACTCACTACTTTTGTCTGTTTTTTTTTTTTTTTTTCCAAAAGTTTTTATTGGGTTTTTGAACCAAGTTACAGAAACAAATAACAGGTATACAACATATTCTTGTCGAATGATACAGTATACATTAAAGGATGCGTAAAGAATTACAATGAAAAACATAGGTCATGTTTAGAATTATCTCTACAAAGAAATATCAGGGAACAAAAAGAAGAGCAAACTCTCACTTAGACACCCCATCCGGGAACAAGCTGTGTCTAATGATGGGAGTTAACTCGATTGAACAATATTATTGATCCATTTTGATTAAGAATATTGGTTAAATCAACTAATTCGAGAATGCATGAAACAAGGCGTCCATAGTAAGTAGTTCAAATAAACAAAGAACAAGCACCCTAAGTGATGGATAAGTAAAAAGAACAGCCAAAGAAAAAGGGGAAGATAAGTAAGTAAGTCCGACTCGGGGAGTCTAACTTAGACCTGTATTCGTCCATACAGAATGCTCAACAGTAAGATCGGTGTATGTCGTATACAATGACAACATAGAAGTTAACGGACTCAACGGGACTCCCCTTGTACAGGCGGGGAGTAGTGGGCCCTAGGGTAAAACTGGGTGTCAGGTTGTGTCAATGAGGTGGGTCCACCGAGCGAGTATACAGTGTGGGGTGGAGATACCGTTACATCAGTAGAGGCCTAGAGTTGCTAGGGTCCAGGCGGACTCTGTTAGCGTTTACCTATGTAGGGTGTATTGGTAACATAAGACTGAATATGTTAGAGGCTATCAGGGTCCTTTTACCAGGGGTATGTTGGGGAACAGGGCAAGGGGTATGGAGCAGGAGGGGTGTGACGGGGTGGGAGAAGTGGGATGGAGTAATGTGGGTGTTAAAGATGGTAGAGATGGTCTCGTCCCGCTACCCCCCCCCCCCCAGGCAGAAATTGCTTTATCAGAAAAGAGTGGTAGATCGACCGGTAGGAGGGGAGAAATGTTCTTCCAGTGGGCGGGACAATAGTGTTCCCGCAAGAGACGAATAGGCGGGGTCGTAGGTTAGCTGGGTTCATAGTAAGTCAGAGCTGTCATAGTGGTCTCTGAGAGGGCTGCTTGTATAATTGGGCATATTCCAAGGTCGTTTGGAAGTGTACCCAACAGGCCCATTTAGTGCTAAATTTCTGTGGAGTGTCTCTGGAACAGTGAATGAGCTCTTCCAATTCCGCTATTTTTGTGATTCTTCTAAACCATTCCTTGACAGTGGGAATTGATTGGGATTTCCAGTGTACGGGGATACATTGTTTTGCCGCATCAATCATGTGCATAGCAAGTGATTTGTGGTAGTGCGATTGAGGTAGGTGTGTGTGGTGGAGTAGGAATTGGGTCGGAGTAAATTGTAGGTCATAAGATGTAACCTGAGAGGTGATGCGGTGTACTTCCTTCCAGAAACTTTGTATGCGAGGGCATTGCCACCAAATGTGTAGCATCGTGCCCCTATCTGCCAAGCATCTCCAACAGGAGTCCGGCACATCGTGCTTGAATTTATGGAGTAGGGACGGGGTACGATACCACCTCGTTTGGATTTTGTATCCGGTCTCCTGAGTGGTCACATTCAAGGAGCCTTTGTGAATGTTTGTGTGTATGCTAGTCCAGTCTGTTGGTGAGAGAGTGACGGAAAGATCTCTTTCCCAGGCTTTGCACATGATTGAATCGTTGGGCTGGTGGTCAGCGAACAGAAGTGAGTGAGTAGCCGATATAAGATGAGTTTGGGGGGACGTTTGTAAGCACAACTTTTCAAAGAGCGTCAGGGTTCTGGAGCAAGAGGACTGTTTGTGTAGAGAATTCAGGAAATGCGTGATCTGGGTGAACTTCCACGTCGGGATGGAGGGTTTGTCATGTATCGTTGCTATTTGGGAAGCTGAGAGTGGCCGCTCGCGGGCGTAAAAGTGATGTGCCAAAGCATGAGTTTGCGGCCAAAAGTCTTTGAGAAAACTCTTTACCATGCCTGGAGGGAAATTGGGGTTCATTGTAATCGGGGTCATGGGTCCCGGTGTGGATGAGATGGGTACGCTTCGGCAAAGTCTGAAAAAGCAATTGATAGTGGGTTTGATCAATGGGTGTCCGCCCACTTCAGGGAAGGTCTGACAGTTTCGAATCCAGGGTAGAGATTCGAGGGGTAAACTCATAAAGGAAGCTTCTAAGTCAACCCAGTCTTTTGTTGGGGCGTGAACATTCCAGTCAATAATGCGTGTCAAATGAACAGCTTTGTAATAGTTAAGGATATCGGGCAGACCTATCCCTCCCAGCTGTTTTGGTAATGTAAGGTGCGTGTAGCTTATTCTAGGTTTATGGCCTCCCCACAGAAATTTGGTGCAGAGGCTTCTATACGATTTAAAAAAGGAGGGAGGTATATGGATAGGTATTGTTTGTAATATATAAAGAACACGTGGTAGAGCGTTCATTTTCAGTATTGCTGCCCTGCCAAACCATGAGAAAATCGGTTTGTTCCATTGAGTTAAATCAGTCGTTAGCTTATTCAGCAGTGGAAGGTAGTTTCTTGTGTAGAGGTCTTGCAGTTTGGCAGGGAGTTGTATGCCTAGGTATGTGAGCGCGTCTGTCTTCCATTGAAAGGGGACATTTTCCTTGCATTGGGCGACTACAGAGGTGGGCAAAGTGATATTGAGGGCAAAGGATTTGGAGAAGTTAATTTTAAGGTTGGAGATTAAGTTAAACTGTTGGAATTTTGCTAGCAGGACCGGTAGAGTGGTATGTGGGTGCGTGAGGAATAATAGAATGTCGTCCGCAAAAGCGGCTAGTTTGAAGTCTTTTTGCTTGGTCTGTATGCCTTGAATGTCTGGGTCATTTCGAATGCTGTTCAAGAGAGGCTCTAGGGTGAGGATGAAGAGTATCGGGGACAGTGGGCAGCCCTGTCTCGTACCATTGTGGATGGGGAAGACATTCGACAGGGTATCATTCACTCTGATCTTTGCTGATGGATTGGAATATAAGGATAAAATGAAGTCGAGCATACGGGGGCCCAGACCTATAGAGTGTAGTACTGCTGCCATGTAGTCCCATGCTACCCTGTCGAATGCCTTCTCCGCATCCAACGAGAGGAAGAAGCCATGCTGATTGGAAGAAGTGATATGGTGATGGAGATTTATTGCTTTTATGGTGTTGTCCCTAGCTTCCCTGCCAGGGACAAACCCTACCTGGTCTTTGGAGACCAGTGAGGGGAGGTACGGTAACAATCTGTTGGCCAATATTTTTGAAAAGATTTTTAAGTCCACGTTGAGCAGTGAAATAGGTCTATAGCTAGCTGTCTGAGTAGGATCCTTATCGTCTTTGGGGAGTACCACTATATGTGCTTCTAGCATTTCGTGGGATAGCGGGGTCGTTGGAGTAATAGAGTTAAAGGCTTTCCTGAATGGGGAACCTAGGGAGTCCTTGAAAGTTTTAAAATAACTAGCTGGTAGTCCGTCCGGGCCCGGACATTTGCCTGGTTTTAGCTGTTTCAAAGCTGTGTCCCATTCCTGTTGGGTTATTGGGCCCTCGAGATTGTCGGATGTTTCCTGAGATATGGTCCTGGGGCAATGTTGGTCTAAGAATTGTCTTATTTTGGTTGTTCTGGTATGGGGGGATGGGGTCGAGGGGTGTGATCCTTCAATGTTATAGAGTGATGAGTAAAATTTCTCGAATTCAGCGGCTATATCTGTGTTTTTTGTATAAACCTCCCCCTTAGGTGAGCGGAGTTTGTGAACCGTGTTCTTCGCTTTCTTAGTACGTAGTGCCTGGGCTAACAGGTGACCACTTTTATTACCAAATTCATAAAAGAGTTTTTGTGTGAGCATGTATTTTCTACGGGAAATCTTGCCCATCTCCTCCTGTATTTGTGACCTGATGTCTAGAAGTTCCTGATGTGTATCTTGGGCCAGGGTGCGTTTATGTAACGTCTCTAGCTTTTGTAATTTAGTAAATAGGTCCGAAAGCGTTTTACGTTTTTCTTTTCTGATTTTAGCTGTTATTGAAATGATTTTCCCACGTATAACGCATTTATGCGCTGCCCATTGTGTCATGCTCGTGGTATCAGGTGTGTCGTTGTCCCTGAAATAGTTCTCTAAGCAGAGACGGATTTCCTCTTGTCGTGCAGTGTCTGCAAGGATGGTGGGGTCCATTTTCCAAGTCTGGGTATGGTTGAGTTTTTCCGGTAAAGATATTGAAATAGAGATGGGGTGGTGGTCCGAGATCGTCATAGGCTCTATAGTGGCGTTAGTCAAGAATGGGAGGTCGCGTTGGGTCAAGAAAAAATAGTCCAGTCTGGAGTAGCGATTGTGTGGAAAGGAATAGAATGTGTAATCCCTGTCTTTGGGACGAAGCGTGCGCCATGTGTCATGAAGCAGGAGGTTTTGGAGACATAGTTTAATTTGACGTAATGCTTTATACGGCAAATAAGAGGTCCCCGAAGACGTGTCAATGAGGGGTTCCAGGGGCACATTGAGGTCTCCCCCGACTATCAGTATACCAGATTGAAAAGCGGATAGACGTTGTGTAACGTCTCGAAAAAACGGGACTTGGGACGAGTTGGGGCTGTATATATTGGCCAGAGTCAGGGGTTTGTCCTTCCAGGTTCCTTTCAGGAAAAGGAATCTGCCTTGTTCGTCTGCAAGCGTATCAGTCACTTGGAAGGGGACGTTTTTGGAGAGGAGAATCGAGACCCCTTTGGATTTAGCTTCAGGGTTAGTTGCGTGGAAGCTGTGTGGGTAGAAAAAGTTTGATAGTTTAGGTATGTTTGTCGTACAGAAGTGGGTCTCCTGCAGGAAAACTATGTCTGCTTTCATGCTGCGCATGTTGGTTAGCAGTTTTGATCGCTTTTCCGGGATATTTAGACCCTTAGTATTTAGAGAGATCAGTTTAAGGGTAGGGCGAGAAGATCTATTTGCAGTGGAGGCCATATTGATCTACAAGCCGTGTCCTATGAGGGTGTTCTGCCTGGGAAGGGTAGCAGGACGGACCAGTTAGCAAAGGTGGAGTTGAGGGGGTGGGGATGAGAAAGGGTAAGGGATAAGGGGCGAGAGGGACGGGGGGTGTGGGGGAGGAGACTGAGCTGATGTGTGGGCAGGTGCTGAGTGTCAGGGGGGAACAGGGAGACAAAGGGAGTTCTCTGGTGGCGGGTTTGACCACTGGTCAACCCGGTGTATAAAGTACCAGAAGGGGTCAGTGGGGACTCACAGAGTCCACTGTGTGTGGGGGTGGTTGGCTACGGTACCTAAAGGGACGCAATCTCAGGTTCCCGTGAGGTCGTGTACTGTTGTAGGTGTGGTAGATGTGGACTGGGTATTGAAAGAGTTGTGTGCTCAGTACCCGGGAGTCTTGTGGTGGCGTGGTTTCGGCGTATACCAGGAACGGGTGAATATCGACACTGTCCAGGGTGGAAGCGTCAATACCCAGCCACCCTGGCGTGAAACGTAGGTAACTACAACTTAACTTTAGAAATCAGCGAGGCATGTACTAGACAAGAAGGAGGACCATCCACTCTTGTGCCGTGGTGGGTCTGGGATCTTTAGGTCGGATTGAGCGTCCTAAGATCATTGGGAACCTATAGAGTTTTGAATCGATCCAGAGGGGGGTCATTATGTTTAGACATGGGTAAGAAGGCGATGCTCCTAGTGTGGAAAATCCTATTAATCTAAAGAAAGATAGATGGTATCCTGTGGGACAAAACATGAGCATGACAAGAATAACGGACTATCTATATAAGTGAGGAGAATTCACTTAGCCAAAACCTCCGAGAGGGTCACCATAGGTCAGCTGGGGAGGATAATCCCCTGGGGTACAACAGAAAGTACCTCCTCTCTGTGAGCGAGGAGGGTCGGGCCAATTGGGTAGAGGGTATGGGTCATGTGTGGAAGGCAGGAGTCATACCCCATTAGGGCAGGTCCCTGATTTCCTTTTAATCAGATCTACATGGCAGTAGAGCCGCAAAACGTCATAAGGTGTCCATTTTTTTTTTTTTTTTCTTGGTGTTATGCCCTTTTTCTTCCCTTCTCCTCCTCCCACCCCCTCTCTGATTCCCTTTAGTTTCTGCCACCTAGGTAGGTTGTACAGGTGCAGAGTTGGTTGGTGACCCCCTCGTAGGTCCGCCACATGGTCCAATAAGAAAGTAGCGTGTTTACAATACATCAGGACATAACATAACATATTGATGCCGCCTATTGTCAGAGGGGGCTTTTCAGCGCCCCCTGGCAGTCTGCGGCCAGTACATATCCCCCCCCTCCCCTATTGCAACCCAAGTAGTGCAAAAATACAATACCACTTCAATTCAAAGTTCATCGGTGTTGCATAGTGTCCTGTTAGGAATAAAAAGTAGAAGACAAAAAGCAAAAGGATACCAGGTTAAGCGTACATGGTGTCATGATGCGACATTGGTATAGTGGTAGACCGTTGGTATGAAGGAAACGGGAGTGTAGTCTTTACTCCGTCTGAGCAAGGCAGGTATTCTGAGAAAAAACAGAAAAGAAGAAAAAAATAAAAAAAAAAAAAAAGGGGGAAAGAAAAGAAAAAAAAAAAGGGAGGGGGGAAAAATGTTCAGTTTCAGCTGGAGGGCATGTGGCGGTGGGAGGTGGATGTGCCAGGCCCATGGGATACCGCCCATGCCTTATACCAAGATGTACCTTCACTGTTGTGACAAGTGGGAGTAGGTAATTCCTGTTGGTTGAGTATATTATAATGGCCCCAGGAGGCGTCTGCTATTGCTATGGGGATATGTTGTTTCCAAAGTCCCGATCGGGTAGAGGTTCCTCGAGGGAAAATCCCCGTTTGACCAGCATGGGGACACACTGTGGGGACTGGTGGGGATGTCATCCGAGGATCGACTCAGGGGGGTAAGGCAGTTGAGTGGCATATTAGTGGGAAGTTTATTGGGCATAGAATGTCTGTGGGACAAGTCAGTGTAGTAACAGGCACATGAGTGGATAGCTCTGGTAAAGATGGTCAATTGTGTAGAGTCTAGCCATACCTGCAACCGAAAGGTGGATCATTATCTCATGAGTGACGTGCTTTGCGATGATCCAGCGAAGCGGAGGGGCTGCCATTTCTCAAGGGACCCGCGGCATGTGATGGAGAAGGAGGTGGGTGGGCTCTGCGACGACGGCTGATGCTGAAGTTGCCTGCTTCAATCACGTCGTCCATTGAAACTGCTCTTCTCATCGGAGGGAGACGGAAATCACTGTACCAGTCTGGGAGATCAATTAGTGGAATATTGAGGGTGGAACAAAAATGTTCCAGATCTTCTGGTACTCTGAGGTTAGCAGAGCGACCATTTGCAGTGGCAGATAAACAGAAGGGGAACTTCCATCTGTATACGATAGATTTTGTTCTCAGAACGTCCAGCAGGGGTCTCAACTCCCTTCTTCTTTGCAGTGTAATGGAAGATAAATCCTGGAATATTTTTATGTCCGTTCCCCTGTAAGATAAACGAGCTCTGCCTCTGGCTTTCCTCAGGATTTCTTCTTTCATGACAAAATCAGTGAGGCAGCAAATAACGTCCCTAGGAGGGTCAGTGTCCCTTCCTCTAGGGCGCAGGGCCCTGTGCATGCGTTCCATGGGGACAGGAGTGTCAGGGGCCCTCTCTAGCAGATCATTAAAGAGATCAGTGATCGTGCGGGCGAGTATGTTGGTGTCAATGGATTCGGGGAGTCCTCTTACCCTCAGGTTCCGACGTCTCCCCCTGTTGTCCAAATCTTCCATGTGCCGATTTATCTCCCTGAGGTGGACTGCGTGTGACTCTGTCATCTGTTGCATGTGGCATAGGGTAGCATCATGGCGGGTCTGCGTCTCCTCCATTTCCTCCACTTTCAGGGATATGGCCTGGATGTCTGAGCGCAGTTCCTGTATGGCGTCTGAGATCGTGGCTGACAGTGAGCTTTTAATGTCCGCCGCTACCGATCTCAAATCGGCAATGCTCAGAGCAGGTGGCGCGGACATTCCTGGGTCAGGAGGCGGGCTGCGGCTGCGGGATCGAGTCAAGCTTCTACTCGAGGAGCGCGGCACTCGGGCTGAGGCCTGTGTTTCCTGCGCGCCGTCTCTATGCCGCGGCCGGAAGATCTCCGGTATTTGTCTGGTATCCTGAGATCTGGGAGACCTCGATCTAGTGGCAGGAGTGCTCCGGGGGGTATTTTCCATTGCCAGTCACGGGAATCTTGCCTGTAAGCTGATCGCTGGACCTCTGGGACCGGGAGCTGAGAGCTTACGCGTCCATCTTGGATCGGAGTCAGGCCACGCCCCTACTTTTGTCTGTTTTGACTGTTGTCACATGAAAAGATATAATAAAATATTTACAAAAATTTGAGGGGTGTACTCACTTTTGTGAGATACTGTATGTGTGTTCCCTTAGTGTGTTGGAATACCAATGCAAATGAATGGCCCTGCAGCACACTAATGAGTCTACGGTGGTTTAACATGTGTCCAACCCAAGCTGAGAATGGGTCCCAAAGGAAAGCAGGTGGGCTGACATTTAACACATGAAATTGGGATTATAGAAGCATAGTTGAATTTTGTGAGGAGTAAGATGAACTTTAAGAATACTGATGGCCTGCAGCCTAGAGCACTGATAAAGACACAATGCTCCTCAGAGAGTCCGAATACTACCATACAGCAAAAGAAGATCAACAGCATCATGAATCAGGCTCAGCACCAGGCAAAACCTGGGCTAAACCCCAAACTGATTGTATTACTGCTTTATAATAAATCCTGCAAAGAAGACAGGACAGGCAAGATGGTCAAATACTCACTTCTGTTGCCGTGTAAGTTGGAGAGCCAGCCCTGGGAGATTTACAACTAATTCCAAAATGGGGCTTAGAGATGCCATTCCAGCCAAAACAAATATTCAGTCACTCTCGTTGGAAGGTTTTTCCTGTAAGTACCTCTTTAGCACAAAATGTAACAGTTCAAGCCTGGATGTGAAGATCTTGGATCTCTCCAGATCTACACTTGATATGCCAAAGTCTGAGTTTTTTACGTGTCTGGTGCTATCAAGCAGAATGTTGTCTGGCTTGAGATCTCAGTGAACAATCCCACTGCCATGAAGGAAGCTTAGTTTGCAAATGATCTCTGCAGTGAGGAATCTGATGGAGAGATAGAAAAGATCTATGTGAAACATTTTGCATATTAATCTAAGCCAAAGATTAAAACAAAATTGATCCTAACACTACAATTATCATCAAGAAAATATATAAATTGAATAGTTTTTTTGGTAGGCCCCCAGACAATATAGTTGTTTGTGAATACGAGATAAGACTTGTTAGAGATTGCCCAATCAGATGGAAAGTTTAGGGGTTCCATTAGATGATGAACTGGCCAATAATGGTTGCATGCGGTACAACGCAACATCTATAAACACACCATGACAGATCATTCTCAGGGTAAAATAGATCGTCCAAAATCAATCTCACTGGAAGTTTGCTGAAATATATCCGATGCCTGGGATGTCTGCTCAGTGTGCGATTGTACACATTTATAGAGACCTTTGGTGGGACAGATACTACTGAAAGCTCTCTGCCGCTATCTTGTATCTACGACAAGCATATGATGATGTCTTCCATGTACAGTACTATGTTCTACCCCCACTATCATGGTATCTATCTTATATCAAGGACAAGCCTACACTTTGATGTGATCTACCTACTGTACTATGTTCTACCCCATCCCTAGTATTATGGTACTCTATTGTTTTACCTATCTCATCATATCTAGGACAAGCCTACACGTTGATGTGAACTACCTACTGTACTATATTCTACCTCATCCCTAGTATCATGGTGCTCCATTGTTTTACCTATCTCATTGTATCTAGGACAAGCCTACACTTTAATGTGATCTACCTACTGTACTATATTCTACCCCATTCCTAGTATAATGGTACTCCATTGTCTCACCTACCTCATCGTATCTATGACAAGCCTACACTGAAGAATCCACCGTGAAAGGTAATACCCTCACATTTCACTACAGCCCATTTCTTCATGAAGAAGCCATTGTCCTTACAACTAAGTTTCACCACCCTGATTCCTTCCCTGTTATATGTAGTTAGAAGCCCAATTGGTGCAGATGCATCAAAACAAATTATGTGCAATTTAAGTCTTACAGTTTGTTTTAATTAAAAAGCAGCCACAGCCTCAATAGAAAAGCTTGTCCCTTGCCAGCTCTTTACAGGGAAGCAGTGGTCTCTCTATGGAGGTTTGACACGCCCACATTTCTGAATAAGAATGAGATCTCCTGGAACATTAGCTTTGCTGATTGAGAAGTTCATCCGGGGCATGTTGAAATTTTATAGAGAGACCACTGCTTCCCAACAGAAATCATGGGTCCCACTCTGCAGCATGCTGGCAGGGGACAGACTTTTGTACTTTGGCTTTAGCTGCTAAAGAAAAAAAAATTGAAGCACCTTTTGTTTTGATGCACCTAGAATGTATTAGCTTATTTTAATAGAAAGATTAATTGGGCTTTCCAGCTCTGCAACAGCAACACAGATAGGCAGTAGAGTAGGGGAAATGGATTTCTGTCTGTGTCCTTGTCGCAGATTTTCTCTCACTTCTTGTTTGATGAAACTGGTGTCAGCAGGATAGGAAGTGAGGGGGATTCTCTCCAATGGAGTACTGGACAGCATTAAAACCAGACAGGGGTTCTAATCCTACCCCACTCTATCCAGCACCTAAAATACATTTTGGCTGCACATTTTAAATCAGAGAAAAAATATGACCCCCCTCTCCAAGAAGGCGATGGAATCTGAAGCCATCCAATGCCATTGAGACAATCTCCTGAGCCTCAGTGGGGGAGTCTCAATGTGGAGTTTGTATGTTGGTGAAGTCTCAATGTGGATATCACATGTTGGTGGAATCTCAGTGTGGAGATAACATGTTGGTGGAGTCTCAATATGGACATCACATGTTGGTGGAGTTTCAGTGTGAGCCTCACATGTTGGTGGGGTCTCAATGTTGATATTACATGTTGGTGGAGTCTCAATGTGGATATCACATGTTGGTGGAATCTCAGTGTGGAGATAACATGTTGGTGGAGTCTCAATATGGACATCACATGTTGGTGGAGTTTCAGTGTGAGCCTCACATGTTGGTGGGGTCTCAATGTTGGTATTACATGTTGGTGGAGTCTCAATGTGTACTTCACATGTTGGTGGAGTCTCGATGTAAACCTCACATGTTGGTAATGATGTCTCAATGTGGAATTTACACTCGGTGTCACTCACTGGGGCAGGCCTGCCATGTGAGCTGCATCTGCGGTAAATACTGGGCACATCTGCAATAAAGAAGAGGAAACGGATTTATCACCTTTCCTACAATTTATATATTTTTCTTTATACAACATCAAATTACAGAGAGAAAAGTTCAATACTCCAATGCCAGAGACAATAAACCCAACATTACAGGGATACAGTGATGACTTTTGTTGACCTTCGTATAAAAATGCTGGTTGGCTGGCAGGTTTGCCAACCTACTAAAAGTCAGTGACTCAGGAAGCCGACAACAAGTATTTTCAACAGTGTGATGATGCACTTTCATAATTAAATGAGTGAACGGGTCACAGAGGAAGTAGTGACAGTAAGTAGTGGTGTCATCTGCCTGGCTGTGCATGGTGGCAGGGGTTTGTGAATCATCAGACCAGCTAAGCAGAGGCTGTGTAAACTGGCAGTGTTGCTCAGAAAGTGCGTCATGTATCAGCCCTGAGATCCAACAGGAGATTGGTCACTGGCTCTAGGGGGGGGGTGGTCATACAGCAGCTGGAGACTCCGCTGATATGTTTGCATTGGCAGGGAGAGAAAACAAGCGACCAATGCAGTAGGAGTATTTATGTATGGTTTTCTTATGTTGTTATCATTGCTTTATAGATATGGATACTGTTCTTTTAATTGCTATATATTAGTTAAACATATGCCAACCCTGTATACTGGTTGATCGACTTCTAGGATGTCTTGGATCTATTAATGTTTGTTTTAGACCGTACTTCTGTAAGTGTTTAGCACTAATATCTTTTAATAAACTGTCAAGTAGTTTTACACTATGTAACTGTTTTATCTTTCCTTCATGGGCCCTACTATGGAGTAAATTTTACCATCAGCCATAACAGTACCAACACATGCAATATAATAGAGGAAGCTGATTGGATCGTCTATACTTCTATATCACGCCTGTCTAGACTCTTATAATTTAAATATCAGTGGAGGTGCACTTGGGTGCTCAAAACGCACATCAATTATATTCATTGTTACTGGAAGTTCATCAAGGAATGCACCTGTATAGTTCAGAATATCTCTGTAGTTAATCCCCTTTTTAATGCATGCCAATATTCTGTTTGCTTTGCTTGCAGCAGCTTGGCATTGCATGCCATTGCTGAGCCTATCATCTACTAGGACCCCCAGGTCCTTTTTCATCCTAGATTCCTCTAGAGGTTCTCCCCCAGTGAGTAGATTGCATTCCATATTTTCCATAAAACTGCAGAAAACGAGACCGGAAGTGATGTCAGAATAGCGGTTCTGACATCACTTCCGGTCTCGTTTGCTGCAGTTTTATACCATTTCCAATGCCTACTTTTAACTTACGTTTGTAAGTATGCCCTTGTATGTGCAATAAATCCCTTTTTCCTAGCATACTTTACTATTGGTCCCCCTCTTTCCTCTATGGGTTCCTGTTTCTCTCATGATTGAGAATTAATGTGGAAGGATCTTTTGTTTCCTAATTTTCATCAGCCATTCCTGCCATCCAGCAATTCCCGGTGGATATTGTTACAAGTCTAATCTGACCCCCAGACTACAAAGCTGGGTGTCATCGTGATCCGGTGAGTGGGGACACATGTGGGGGTGTTTTTTCACACCTGAACCTGTCTGCAATTTTCTGCCTTGCATCTTTGATTATTAGATGTGAAATATCCCCTGCAACTTTACACTTTGGATGTGAAGCACCTATTTAGTTATATAGAAAATATTATTTCCACGGTTCACATGGACTTTTGTTGCTTATTATATATCATTGTTTATTTGTTTTCACTTATATGGACACATGTTTGTTAAGCGCTGTATCATTTCGTTTATTATGTTCAAGTGTGTGGGACTTTGTGTATAGCAGCTTCATTCACGTCTGATTTTGTTTTTCCTCAGCGCGAGTTATATATTTAGATATATATTTTTTTCACAGATATTGGTGTTTTTGCCCAAACTGAAACTGGGCTTTGAAGCCTTAAAAAAATATTAAACCTTTTGTAAGGTAAACCAGATTTCCAGCACCAGAAAATCAGTGCGGGCTTATCTTCATGTTTATGTTGTGTGCCTGTGCGTGTGCATTGCTCACATGCTAATATTTCTAGGCAAAGAGGCAATAGATGTACTATTCCAGGTCATCATGCTTGCATTCGTGCACACACTCGCGCATATGAATTAGCATGCATACTTGGCACCCAGTTGGCTATTTAAGCTGGCCTATCACCATGAGCAGTTGCTGAATGGTCTTCAACTTGTACCTGTATTCCTGTGACCTGATCCATTGAACTTGCTTATCTGTGTATGACCCGGCTTTCTCCTGGACTTTGCTTTTGCTCCTACATTAACCTTGTTCAGCTGATCTCTCTGACCTAAACCTGTTTACTGGACTCATATTTGCTTGCTGATTCTGATCTGCGCTGCGCTGCTCAGCTGTTACTCACATTGGCCTGCTTCCTGGATTTTCTCTGCCTGCTAACTCGGTCCCTTGTTACCCGGCTGCCTGGTTGCTGCCTCCATACCGGCTCTGCTACCATCTCCTAATCTGGTGCCAAGCTGCCTCAGTATGCTGTTCTTAAGATTGCCACCTGCAGCTTCATCCACCTAAGAGTGGACTTCACCAGCCAGCTACTCCTTGCCCTCACACTCTCTGTCTCCACCTTCAGGAGTGTTGGGCAAGAGATGCAAAAGAGGCCTCCCCCAACATTCCAGTCATCACTAGGTATGTGATACCTTATAAAATGGCTTGCTAATTTAACTGCTAGCTGACCAGCCGCCGCAGTTATACTGTGGCAGGTTGGCACGGCTGCACAAATCGCCGTAGCTATACGTCGGCTCTTTAAGACGCTATAGCAGGTGCGCGCACGCACCCGCAGTGTGTCCCCGGAGCCGATGCACCTACCCGGCAGGCACGATGTGTGCCGGGCACCTGCGATCCCTCCTGACAGAATGAGAAAGGGGATCTGTGTGTGTAAACACACAAATCCCGGTTCTGTCAGGCGAGTAGAGACAGATTGTGTGTTCCTAATAAGTAGGAACAACGATATGTCTCCTCCCCCAGGCAGTCACATCCCCCCACAGTTAGAACACATGAGGGAACACAGTTAACCCCTTGATCGCCCCTGGTGTTAACCCCATTTATGCAGTAATCAGTGGCTATTTTTAGCTCTGATCACTGTATAA
Source organism: Lithobates sylvaticus (assembly GCA_028564925.1). Taxonomy (NCBI): domain Eukaryota; kingdom Metazoa; phylum Chordata; class Amphibia; order Anura; family Ranidae; genus Lithobates; species Lithobates sylvaticus. Next base: position 491,247,435 of record CM053028.1, on the reverse strand, counting down.
CTGTTAATGGTCCCAAAAGAGTGTCAAAAGTGTCCGATCTGTCCGCCGCAATGTCGCAGTCCTGATAAAAATCGCAGATCGCTGCCATTACTAGTAAAAAAAATAATAAAAATGACATAAATCTATTCCCTATTTTGCAGACACTATAACATTTGCACAAACCAATCAATATACGCTTATTGCAATTTTGTTACCAAAAATATGTAGAAGAATACATATCAGCTTAAACTGATGAAGAAATGTTTTTTTACATTTTTTGGGGGATATTTATTATGGCAAAAAGTACAAAATATTTTTTTTTTTTTAATTGTCGCTCTTTTTTTGTTTATAGCGCAAAAAATAAAAAATGCAGAGGTGATCAAATACCACCAAAAGCAAGCTCTATTTGTGAGGAAAAAGGGACATCAATTTTGTTTGGGTACAATGTCGCATGGCTGTGCAATTGTTAGTTAAAGCGACACAGTGCTGTATCGCAAAAAATGGCCTGGTCAGGAAGGGGGCAAATCCTTCCGGGGCTGAAGTGGTTAAATAAAACCCATTACCCACCCTTTATGGATCAAGCTGCTAGTTTACATATAGTTTGCTAATTTTTTTTCATTTTTTTTTTTTAACCTTCAATAGGACATTTTATAAAACAATCAGAGTATGCACAACTCAAGATTTCACACAAAAGCTCATCTGTTTTCTGTAAACAGGGCACATTGTTCTCCACTTTCCTTGTAAAGGACTTTGCTTTGTTTTAACTTTTACAGCCTGATCTGCTTTGTGTTGTAATGCTGACAAACTTTATTACCAGTGTCTCTTATGGCAAGGTTGACTAATCAAGCTCCTCCGGCTACAGGGAGTGTGGTATTTTTCAGCCTTTCAGAATTACTAGACTTCCTTCCTTCAACTAAGTAGGACTAAAGACATAAAATAGAGTCTGGACACATCAGCCTAGTGTAGTACTCAAAAAGAATTGAATTGTATTAACTGAAAGAGATTATCCATCACAGTAGCGGTAGAGTCTTGTGCTGACAATTTTAGTTTAAGGCCTCATTGACATGGGTAGCTGGGGGGGGGGGGGGGGTGTGTGGTAAAGTTCAACTGCAGTTTTACTGCCCCCTCAAATGGCCACCTAAAAGATAACATGCAGCTGCTTTGGGTCTTACACATGGCATTGGCATGATTCTTTGCTTGTGGTTGTGGCAAAAATGATACCCCATGTCAAGTTAGGAGGGAAGTACCTCCACCAAATGCTAACTATTCAAGTGAATGAGGCCGCACTACAATGACAAGTCAAACATGTGGCTTGTGGTTGTGTCACAATATTAACATAGATAATCCCTGTTCGGCTGATATTTTTTTATAAGAAATAGTGAATATAATTAATACTGTGCATGATATTCAAATTCCTCTCGCCTCATTTATTTGTGTTTTGGTTGGGTCAGATTACTAAAGCCCCATACACACGGTCGGACTTTTTCATCAATTTGGTCCGATCGGACAAGGTTGTTGAAAAATCAGACCGTGTGTATGCACCATCGGACAGTGTTCGTCGGTTTGTCCGTCGGACAAAGTCTTATCTCCTGCTGGAAAGATTTCCCGTCAACCCGGTCCGATCACACCAAATCCGAGCGTGTGTACGCTTGTCCGACCGGACAAAGTGCTACGCATGCTCAGATCACATTACAAGACCAAAGCTATTGGCTACTAGCCTCTACGTAGTCCCATCGTAGGCAACAAACGTCACCACGTTCAGAATGATCGGATTTTCCGACAACTTTGTCCGATCGTGTGTACGCAAAACCAACATCAGACAAAGTATGACGGACATGGTCCGACGGACCTGGTCCACGGATTGTCCGCGCGTGTGTATGGGGCTTTAGAGGTAAATATTTCTTACATTTTTGACATTAATTACCTCCTGTTTTTGGCAAGAAAATTAGTGGCTAGGAAATGGTTTTCCCCAGGTCCTCCTACAGTGGATGATTGGATCAAGGATGTAAATACTTCCCTTTACCAGGAAAAAACTGACGTATCACAAAAGGGGATGTCCAAATAAATTTGAAAAAACATGGCTTGCATGGTTAAATGCACCTTATTTGAGATAGTCTACGGTAATATATCAATATAATTATATTTTGAGTCATTCTATAGGGAGGTATATTTACATATAAGGCTCATTGTATAGCATAGGAGTACTACTTTCTGAACAAGATGGGATTGGCATTTGTAACCTATTTATAGTTATATATGAATATTTTACAATATGATGAATACCAATATCAATCACCATTGTGCAGTGCTATAAATACAACTATTGACATCAAACAAATACATGATCATAGTGTGATTATCTGTGCATACTGTATATTCAACATAAAATAGCAAGTATTCTCCAACACAGAATAAAGTTCATAAAATAAGTCCACTTCATTGAATAAATGAACACCCAATCTTCACTCTTCACAGTGCTTAGTGTGATTCTTTTCCACACTTTAGATCTGTTCCTAAAAAGGTGCTCTGTGACCCACTCTCTTCAGCTGGCAAATTCACCAAATCACATAGCCTCTCTACAGTATATTTAGATTGTCATCTAGAGCTTAAGGTTTCTATTAAGGTGGTAACCTATTAAAAGCTCTGAGGGCCACACACCATTCCGGAAGGGTTAAACAAATGCTGAAATGATCATTAGGAGTCATTACAGGTAAAGAATAGTGATGACAGAATCTCAGAAAATCCAAACCAATGCTGATTTGATGGAGACGAGGTTGAGATTTATTACATTGGGCATGTGTTTGCATTCAGCCTGCCATATAGTGAGCTATTAAAATACCCTAGATTACTGGGAAAGTTTTGCTCTGGGCTCCCAGGATGAGCCTCAACTCTCACTTGGGGTCACCAATGAGTGGAAACCAATTATTTATTGGCTAGAGGTCCCTATTTCGTGTTCGTGCTTGAAGCTAATTTCACTCTGTTACTGGAGCCCTGATTACCTAACTTCCTTATGTTCAATGAGCAGGCCCAAGTGGCATGCTCACTAGACAGAAGAGAGGCAGCTGGAACTTATGCAAGGCTTATGCATTTCAAGGTAATACGTTTACTTAAAAAAATAACTGATGAAAATATTACTAACTCAGGATTTGATTTTTTTGAGATACAATTGTCATATCATCTGTGTAGGCATAGTTAGTCTTAAAGTTAAACTCTTAGTGACAAAATTAAACTAGTTTTGGAATGGCATAGAGTAAAATGTTTTCTGGCTAACCAATGAAATTGCAGGCTTGTGGCATCTATAACAAGACCTGTGCACTAAAGAGGAGCTTTAAAAAATGTAAAATGGCTGCCATGCCAAGCATGCTTTAGATCACAGGAAGGAAGGAGACAAGGGAGAAAAGAAGGAAGAAAGGAAAGGAATTCATGTTTAGCCTAAATAAACAATGCAGATAAAGAAAAGGGTCAAAATGCCTTTTGATGGTTCATTATCACCCACTGGGCAGACTAAGCTGAAGGTTTTCAAGGAATGTGTGGATCAAGTGACTAAGCACTAAAATGATGCACCAAATCTAGATACATCAATGTCCCCTATAATAGGCATCATCTATCATATTGATAGACAAGTAACCATGTTTGTTTAATAAGAATACTTGTAAAATACGCTATAAAAAAATCTTATCCGTCTGAATAGTAATTTTGTTCAGCTGCATAGGAGCAGGAGCTGGAGTTCAAGGTTTCGAAAAGACCCACATTCCATTTCGCATTCAAGATCGGTGTTCCAAATAAGAAATCAGAAGAAAGAAAATATGGTCTTTGTAAAGGCAGGTACCGTATTTATCGGCGTATAACACGCACTTTTTCCCCCTTAAAATCGGGGGGAAAGTCGTGGGTGCGTGTTATACGCTGATCCCCCCAAAAAAAGTGCAAAAAAAAATCAAACGGCGCCGAAAAACAGCGACCGCCGTCAATAAAAAACGAGCGCCGCCGAAAAAAAACGAGCGCCGCCGAAAAAGACTGATCTGTCTGTTCGGCTCCGCTTGCAGTCCCGCCTCCCTGCACTCGCTTCCGAAACAGCAGGGAGGCGGGACTGCGAGCGGAGCCGAACAGACGGCTTGGGCTTTTCTCCGGCGGCGCTCGGTCTTTTCCGGCGGCGCTCGGTCTTTTCCGGCGGCGCAGTCTTTCTAGGCGGCAAATTTAAATGTGGGCAAGCTACAAATGACGCTGGCAAGCTGCAAATGACACTGACAAGCTGCAAATGACACTGGGCAAGCTGCAAATCACACTGGGCAAGCTGCAAATCACACTGGGCAAAGCTGCAAATCACACTGGGCAAAGCTGCAAATGACGCTGGGCAAGCTGCAAATGACGCTGACAAGCTACAAATCACACTGGGCAAGCTGCAAATCACACTTGGCAAAGCTGCAAATGATACTGGGAAAGCTGCAAATGACGCTGGGCAAGCTGCAAATGACGCTTAAATGTAAGTGTTTTTTTCCCCTAAACTTCCCTCCTAAAACTTTTTTTCCTTAAAATGCCCTCCTAAACTTGGGGTGCGTGTTATACGCCGGTGCGTGTTATACGCTGATAAATACGGTACTTTAAAATTTTAAAGAGCTTAATGTGATGATATATACACAGAGGCTGGAGAAAAGTAAGGAAACAAGTACCGTATGGTAAAGGAACGAAAGTGTTCCCTAATATGGTGTTGGACCGCCTTTGGCATCCAAGACGGCCTGAACTCTCCTGGGAATTGGAAAATATAAGTCTTGGATGGTGGATCATGGAATCTGATATCACTTTTAATGCAAAAATCCGTTTCACAATCCTGCGCAATGTCCTTTTGTCTCTTTTGCTCATTTGACCATGTTGACTGCGCTTATGCTTATCAGACAACATTTTCCCGGAAACTATAAATGCCGTCATAACTTTTAATACTATAACTCGCGACAACGCAAATATATTGGCAACTTCAGTCACAGATTCACCAGCAAAGCAGGTATCAACAATTTGCCCTCTTTGCAACACAGTAAACTCTGACATGACTCCGTATTACTAGCAGTGCACGCAGTGAATGAGGAAAATTAGGCTTCTCATCACACAGAGGAACAAGTCACCACTTTCACACCTGCAAATCATGTAGTGTTTATATACTGTATATATATATATCCATATATATATATATATATATATATATATACACACCGTATATACTCGAGTATAGGCCGTCCCGAATATAAACCGAGGCCCCTGATTTACCACAAAAAAACTGGGAAAAGTTATTGACCCGTGTATAAGCCGAGGGGGGGGAAATGGAGCAGCTACTGTAAGTGTAAAAGAGGGTCAGCAAATGCCCATCTGCATGTCCCCTGTGTCCTATACAAACCCCTGTGTCCCCAGTGCAGCCTACCTGTGCCAGTCGATCTGTCTGCCACCGATCTGCCACCTGTGTCAGATCGCTGGCTGTCGCTGGCTGTCCGGTGTCCGCTGTCCCGTCACCCGTGTCCCGTGTCCGGTGTCCCCCCCATGCTGATCCTGGCGATCAGCGTGTACGGCGCCATTACATGTTTGAAAGCCGCGCCTCCTCCTCCTCTTCGTCCGTGATAGGAGGAACACTCGGTTTTCCCAGCAGTCAGTGTGCAGTGTTCCGCCTATCACGGACATCCTCTCATCCTCGTCCATGAGATGAGAATGACGGGACGTCCGTGATAGGCGGAACACTGTACTGCTGGGAAAATTAGTGTCCTCCTATCACGGACGGGCGGGATGAGGCGGCGCGGCTTTTGAACACTGCCGTCTGTCTGCATGACAAGCTGTTCATGTAGGCAGACGGCACTGACTCGAGTATAAGCCGAGAAGGGGACTTTTAGCCCTAAAAAAAGGGCTGAAAATCTCGGCTTATACTCGAGTATATACGGTATATATATATATATATATATATATATATATACATAAATATATACAAGAAATCTATGTATTCTTGCTCTACCTTTCACCACCCTCCTCCAAGGATAACAGGAAAGTAAAAAAATATTGCTATAGCATATAGAATGTACCAATTATTCGATTCCAAGCATATACTGTATCAGCTCCCGATTGTTAAAATGTAACCAAGATTTTTTATTTCATATAAGTTAACAATACTCCATAGACAACACATAAACATACATTAATTAAAATCAACCTGCTGCTCTTGCTCCACCCAATTAGCCTATAGTACTTGGGAATTGTATATGCATATCTTTGAAACATCCAAAGGCAAAACTTCAGATGGCCACCAAAGTCACTGCTCCACTCTGTGGAAATAAGATTAGCGATTATCAAAAAACTTGCAGTATTGGTGATGGAACGCTCTTTGTCAATTTGGCTATATCAGATTGTCTCTTTAATATATGTAAATACTTTTGAGATAAAACTGTTGATACACTAATGCTGTAAATTCTGTTGATGAGTAGGGATGAGCCGAACACCCTCCTATTCGGTTCGCAGCAGAACATGCGAACAGGAAAAAAATTTGTCAGAACACACGAACACTGTTAAAGTCTATGGGACACGAACACGAATAATCAAAAGTGCTAATTTTAAAGGCCTATATGAAAGTTTTTGTCATAAAAAGTGTTTGGGGACCTGGGTCCTGCCCCAGGGGACATGTATCAATGCAATTTTTTTTTTTTTTTTAAAAGGCAGTTTTTTTCTGGAGCAGTGATTTCTTTAATGCTTAAACTGAAACAATAAAAATTAAATATTCCTTTAAATATCGTGCCTGGGGGGTGTCTATAGTATGCCTGTAAAGTGGTGCATTTTTCCTGTGTTTAGAACCGTACCACAACAAAAGTACATTTCTAAAGGCTGTAATGAATTGTCTGGTCTCGTAGGGGTCTTGTAGGGGTCCCACCCAAAATCCATACCAGACCCTTATCTGAGCACGCAACCTGGCAGGCAACAGGAAAAGAGGGGGGACGAGAGAGCGCCCCCCTCCTGAACCGTACCAGGCCACATGCCCTCAACATGGGGAGGGTGCTTTGGGGTAGCCCCCCAAAGCACCTTGTCCCCATGTTGATGGGGACAAGGGCCTCATCCCTACAACCCTTGCCCGGTGGTTGTGGGGGTCTGCGGGTGGGGGGCTTATCGGAATCTGGAACGGGTGACCCGCCCCCTCTGATGCCATGGGGGCTTACCCATGGCTTCCTGTGGCGTCAGAGGGGGCGGGGTCACCAGTTTAGGTCACCAGGTGGCCACGCCCCCCTTTGACACCACGGGGAAGCCATGGGGAAGCCCTGTGGCGTCAGAGGGGGCGGGAGCTCAGTTATATAAGAGCTGTCACAGCGAAGACGCATCAGATGGCGGGAGCCTCCAATGGAGGCTGGTCGGTTGCAGCTTTTTTTTCTTCTTTTTTGGTCCATTGGGCGGCGTGAACTTACACTGTGGGACATTTTTATTTTTTTATTTTTTAATACAGGACTTGTCCCAAGCTGTCTCTTGTCTTTTTTACCATTTTGACACTTTTTGTGAAATGGTAGGGGTACATTTGTACCCCGTTACCAATTCACAGAGGGGGGAGTGCCGGGATCTGGGGATCACCTTGTTAAAAGGTGCTTCCAGATTCCAATAAGCCCCCTGCCTGCAGACCCCCACAACCACCAGGCAAGGGCTGTGGGGATGAGGCCCTTGTCCCCATCAACATGGGGACAAGGTGCTTTGGGGGGCTACCCTAAAGCACCCTTCCCATGTTGAGGGCATGTGGCCTGGTATGGTTGAGGAGGGGGGGACGCTCTCTTATCCCGCCCTCTTTTCCTGCGGCCTGCCAGGTTGCATGCTCAGATAAGTGTCTGGTATGGATTTTGGGGGGGGGGGCCTATGCCATTTATTTTTTTTGATTCAGGGTTCCCTTAATATTCATACCAGACCCAAAGGGCCTGGTAATGAACGGGGGGATCTCATGCTCTTTTTTTCAATTATCTATATCTATATTGCCGAGACCCAACAATTCATTACAGCCGCGATCAGTTTAACCACTAGCTGACCGCCCACTGTCAAATGAAGGGCGGGACGGTTCAGCTACTGTGGCGGGACGCCGTCATATGACGTCGTCTACAATTTGGCCACTGGGGGGCGCGCGCGCGCCACGGGAGGCGCGCGCGCGCGCCCGCCGCGTAGCTGGGGCCCCGGTGCGCGTGCCCGGCGGTCGCGATGACCGCCAGGCACCCGCGATAAACACACAGATCCACGTCCTGTCAGAGGAGAGGAGACCGATGGTGTGTCCCTTGTACATAGGGACACCGATCGGTCTCCTCCCCCAGTCAGTCCCCTCCCCCCACAGTAAGAATCACCAAGATATGGTACACATTAACCCCTGCAGCGCCCCCTAGCGTTAACCCCTTCCCTGCCAGTCACATTTATACAGTAATCAATGCATTTTTATAGCACGGATCGCTGTATAAATGTGAATGGTCCCAAAAATGAGTCAAAAGTGTCCGAAGTGTCCGCCGCAATGTCGCAGTCACGATAAAAATCGCAAATCGCCGCCATTACTAGTAAAAAAAAAAAATAATAATAAAAATGCTTTAAATCTATCCCCTATTTTGTAGACGCTATAACTTTTGCGCAAACCAATCAATATACGCTTATTGCGATTTTTTTTACCAAAAATATGTAGAAGAATACGTATCGGCCTAAACTGAGGAAAAAATTTGTTTAAAAAAAAATAAAAAATTGGATATTTATTATAATAAATAGTAAAAAATATTATGTTTTCTCAAACTTGTCCCTCTTCTTTTGTTTATAGCGCAATAAATAAAAACCGCAGAGGTGATCAAATACCACCAAAATAAAGCTCTATCTGTGAGGAAAAAATGATAAAAATTTTATTTGGGTACAGCGTTGCATGACCGCGCAATTGTCATTCAAAATGCGACAGCGCTGAAAGCTGAAAAATGGCTTGGTCAGTAAGGAGGTGTTCGTGGCTGGTAGGCAAGTAGTTAAAATGACAATTTTTCCTTTAGAAATTTCATTTTGCTGTGATACTGTTCTAAACACGGGAAAAATGCTCCACTTTACAGGCATACTATAGACATCCCCCAGGCACAATATTTAAAGGAATATTTCATTTTTATTGTTTCACTTAAAGGATTAAAAAAAATCATTGCTCCCGAAAAAACTATTTGCATTGATACAAGTCCCCTGGGACAGGACCCGGGTCCCCAAACACTTTTTATGACAATAACTTGCATATAAGCCTTTAAAATTAGAACTTTTGATTTTTCATGTTATTGTCTTTAACGGTGTTTCGGCAGCTTTCGAATTTGCCGCGAGCACCGCATATTGTTCGCCGTTCGGCAAACAGGTGAACACACGATGTTCGCGTCGAACTTCCGTTTCCTGTCAAACTGATAGGTTCACCACACCATGGTCTACAACAGTGGTTCTCAACCCTGTCCTCTGTCCTCAAGTACCCCCAACAGGTTATGTTGGCAGGTTTTTCTTTATCTTCCACAGGTGTTTTAAATCAGAGTCAATGGCTTGGTATTTTGGACAGCTATTTTATCTAATAGAAATTTCCAAAAAATGGCCTGTTGGGGGTACTTGAGGACAGGGTTGAGATCCACTGGTCTAGATGAGGTGACTCAAGGGGGTGGAGACACACAAAGTACACAAATCATCAAGGATAGTTCATGCTGTAAGCCTGGGTTCACACTAGTACAACAAACGTTTCCAATATTAGGAGCATAAGTTGCATGACGTGTATAAAATGAATGGTTCCCTGTGAGAGCCATCTTAACTGGTCCGACACAAGTCGTCCGACTTTGAAAAAGGTTCCTGCACTACTTTGGCCCGACTTTGATCCTACTTCAGCCCACTGAATCTCATTGAATTTGGATCAAAGTCAGATCATTGTCTTAACTGAACCGACTTTGGCATGCAACTTGTGCTGTGATGATCTTGAAGGGGAACCCCACGCCAAAATTTTTAAAAGAAAACGGCCTAGAGTCTCCTTCCAAGAGTCTCCTTCCAAGACCAGACCATAGCAGAATGAAATTTAAAAAACGTGTGGGGTCCCCCCAAAATACATACCAGACCCTTATCCGAGCATGCAGCCTGGCAAGTAAGGAAAGGGGGTGAGGGTGAGCGAGTGCCCCCCTCCTGAACCATACCAGGCCATATGCCCTCAACATGGGGGGGTGGATGCTTTGGGGTAGTGAGGCGCTGCTCCCCCCCACCCCAAAGCACCTTGTCCCCATTTTGATGGAGACAAGGGCCTCTTCCTGACAACCCTGGCCGGTGGTTGTCGGATCTGTGGGCGGGGGGCTTATCGGAATCTGGAAGCCCCCTTTAACAAGGGGGGCCCCAGATCCCGCCCCCCTATGTGAATGAGTAGGGCATACATTGTACCCCCTACCCATTCACTTAAAAAAAAGTGTCAAAAATAAAAACAGTACACAGGTTTTTGACTAAGTAATTTATTAAAGCAGCTCCGACGTCTCTTCTCCCTCCGGTGATGTCTTCATCCTCCGGCTTTTCTTCCTCCACTAATGACATCTTCCTGCAGTTCTTCTCCCTCCGCTGTCTTCTCCCTCTGCTGGTTCTCCTCTCTCCGCTGTTCTCTCCCTCTGTTCTCCCTCTGATCTTCACGTGGCGCTCGCTCCAGCTGTAATGCTAGGGCCGCCATGTGCTTTTACTTATATAGCCATGGGGCGTGGCCACCCCGTGATGTCATCCAGAGGCCCCACCCCCTTGTGACGTCACCGCCCTGGGCATGATGAGTGACCGCCGCCGCAGTCTGTGTCTCCCCCTCGTGCAGGGGGGGTTATTGCTGTGTGACCGCCGCCCGCTACCGTCTGTTTCTCCTGTGGGGGGTGCAAGTGTTAATTTGTGCCGCCACCTCCAAAATAGTGAACACCGCCCGCCACTGCCTATCTACTGTCTGGAGAAGTCTGGTCAGAAGTGGTCTTTGTGAAAGAATTGCAGACAAAAAGCCATATCTCGGATGTAGAAACCAGGCTAAGGCGACTCAACTATGCACAAAAACATAGTAATGGGGTGCAGAAAAATGGCAGCAGGTGCTCTGACGAGTCAAAATGTGAAATATTTGGCTGTAACAGGAGTTCGTTTTTTCTGTGGTACAATAATGAGGGTCTGCAGGCAACAGTGAAGCATGGTGGAGATTCCTTTTACAAATTTGGGGCTGCATTTCTGCAAATGGAGTTGGGGATTTGGTCAGGATCAATGGTGTCCTTAATGTTGAGAAATACAGGCAGATACTTATTCATCATGCCATACCATCAGGGAGACGTGTGATTGGCCCCAAATTATTCTGCAGCAGGACAATGACCCCAAACATGCAGCCAATGTCATTAAGAACTATCGTCACCGTAAAGAAGAACATGGAGTACTGGAAGAGATGGTTTGACCCCCACAAAGCCCTGATCTCAACATCATGGAGTCTGTCTGGGATTACATGAAGAGACAGGGGGATTTGAGGCAGCCTACATCCACACAAGATCTGTGGTTAGTTCTCCAAGATGTTTGGAACAATCTACCTGCTTGAGTTCCTTCAAAACTGTGTGCAAATAAGGATTTGATTTGGATTTCTCTTTTGTTCATTTACTTTCCATTTTGTTAATTGATAAAAATAACCTAAAACTTTTGCACAGTGGTGTATATATATATATATATATATATATATATATATATATATATATATACATATATTGTGACAGTACGGATCCCTGTCCTAGTGATTGTCACCCAGGATTCTCAAATAGGCAGGTTGAGAGGCTACAGGAGGCTTATTTAATTTGGAGGAAACTGTTTTATGAGTTTCCTCTGTGCTTGGTACAATCCAGTTGGGGACCTAGAGCCTAGAGATTTCATAGCGATCTGGGCGGGATGGAATCTCCAATCCTGGGACCGGGTTTTGGGAACAGCTCAGACTGGCAGGTGGGTCCTGGGCTTATAGCAGAGCCAGGACCAGAGTTCTGGGCTCCACCCTCCTGAGGAGTCCAGGCGTGCAAGGGAGAAGTGTGCCTGTTGGCACAGGACAGTCTGACAGAGCAGACGGAGGGCCAAAGCCGGTGGGCTGAAGCAGCCAGGAAGCTGTAAGAGAGAGTGTCACCAGAGGTACAGAGTAGGTACCAAACAGGAACACAGTTACAGGGTCAAGAAGACCGAGGGCAATGCCTGAACAGCAGTGCTGACCAAAGAGCCAGGTGGCTCTGTATTTTCCATTTGTAATTTCATTATTGCTTTGAAGTTGAAACCCCTGCGTGGGAATCCTGGATGGACTGTTTTTTTCTTTTACTTCAATAAACATGGGCCAAAAAAGCCCTTAAACTGAATATCTGGCGTAGACTCAGCTCACTGGTAAGCTCTACACTGAAGCTAAATAACCCCCAATATTACAATATATATCATGTTACTTTCCCTAACTAGACTCCAATTTCCTTCTAGGAGTCAAGTGTCAAATGGATTGGAATGAATAACAATTTATTGTTACACATGTAGAAAGGATTTTTGTGTATCTATGTTATGCAATACAACTGTGAAACCACTATTGTCAAGTTCAAATAGGATATGTTTTATTTATCGTATAATAAACAATTAGATGTTAACAGTATATTTTAATTTGTACATTACTAATGTACTTTACAGCTTCTTGGCTCTAGTCCAGCCAGCACCATCTCAAATTTGTTTGTATAAAATGACCTAAAGGTCAAGCAGGTCACAGAATCGTTTTATTGCTTTCAACAGGTCTGAGCAGAGTGCTAATGATATACTGTACATGAAAAGGAAGCCATTGAGCTGCACTATGAAAGTACTGTATACACTGTATATTTATATAATAATCAATGATGGCTCTCATGTTCACTACTTAAATAATGTTGAAACTTACAGATTCAAACTATAAAGATGTGTAATTAAATATATATCCAAAATAAGTTTCACACATTAACACAAACTGATAGGGTTATTACAATTAAAGGGTTAGATGAAAGCTCAAATCAAGGCCAAACTTTTTTTTTTTTTTTTGGTTAGTACAGTGTCATGGCTGGGACCTCTGTGAGGTTTTTATCTTTGTTTGTAATTGCTTCCATGTTGACAAAAATTAAAGGGATTTTTCATATTTAAGCATTCAATTACAAAGTATTATGTAAGCATTATATATGACATGTATATACTTTTTGTTAATGGATAACTACAATTTCTTTGAAAGAAAGACATTTTATAGTGTAGTCAGACGATGGCGCTGCAGTATAAACTGTATTTGCACAATGTTAAAAAAATTTTTTTTAATGAAATGTGCATTGATTGTTAAGCTGCCACCACTACTAGCAAGGATTTTCCCTCGATACCTGCCTAGCAGGAACCTGTAACCTCTGATAATTCATGTACTGACCCAGACAGTCTGAAAGAGGTGTTGCTAAGCGAGAAATTACTCTGCTTCAAGAATGTGAGGTTAGGAACTCAGCAGAGTGCTGGGCTTTCCCACAGTAGATATTTAAAAGGTTGTAGATCATGGCTGCCTAACAGGCACAATATTGGGTCACTTGTCTCACTTACAACAATAATCCAGTTTGATATGGGTCACGCTGTCACAAAGCGTCCACCCATGCTAGCTACATTGAAGGATCATATCCCCTTTCCTTCAAACTAATTAAATTCTTAACTAGTAGGTACTTAAGTTAATAAAGTGTGCCACACAGCTGCTGAAAGCCATTTGTAAAAGAAAACTGGACAGTGGAGCTTTCAGAAGCCTGACATAGAGAGTGCGTTGAAGCCCTACTGGAGCACGGCAGGGAATCAAATTAAGAATGTTAACACAATGCTTGTGTGAGAAAAGACCTTTGTAAACAGTAAAAAAAGGAGCAAATCTCTTTAGCTGGGACAAGTATATTGACTCCTTTCTGGCACTGACAAGGAACTGTGCATTGAAAAAGCCAACTGAATGCAGTCTAATGTATGAGTTTCAATTAAAGTAATTCTGCTTGGGGCTTCTGCTGAGCAAGACACCACAAATGGCTTATGTATGGGATACTTCGTTTAAGCTTGTTATAGTGTTCATTTGTCTTGAATGGAGGTTGATGGACAGCAGTGGTGTAGCCAAGAAATCCAAGATCTGGGGGTCTGCAGACTTTTGTTCCTCATTCAGCATACCTCCTTCATTTCTGTTACTTTTCTTCAGTTTGGTTAATGAAGTTGATTAGTTCTTATGGGTTAGGGTTTGTAGAAACAAGAGTGTTGCAATATTTTTTGGTCTAGAAATAAAATTGGTTGTAGAATTCCAATGAGTTTGAGGGGTTCAAGGTGGAGATTTTAAAAAGTAGAAGAAACTGGTTATGTGGTAGAGGTCCTGTAGGTATAAAAAAAGAGAGATGCGTAGCCTGCTCCATTCACCACTAAAGACTGGACACTGGGTAAACTGGTTGTCAATTGTACATTATTAGCCAGGAAGTTCTAAATTGAATTCACATTCAAGTGTCCTGACTCCTCATTTCCCTTACCTGGCAGGGAAAACAATCAATGGTGGGCTGAATTTAATGGAATTTTAACTTCCCTTTTAGCACCACCATTTTGTCAATATGTCCTTTATTTCATGGTAGGAATGTGGTTGACCCAAAGGGCACAACAAGTGAAAATTAAATGGCCCAAGGGTTTCAATATTTGCAAATAAAACTATGGTATATTCCTTAAGTGTGCTTTATTGAGATACCACTTTAAGAATAGGAAGTTATAGGTGATACCAATAAGGATATCAAGGTAAGTTACAGGTGACTGATGCAGTTGATCTTTTTTGTATTGTAAGTCTTTAGTAAATTACTTATTTTAAAACCAAATTCCAGTATTTTCTCTTGACTTGGCGTGCCAGGTATCACATCTTCAGGCAAGCTAACAAGCCTGCAGTGAGGTGCCACAAACAGTCTTTAGCGCAGTGCAGTACAGTACATGCTGATGGTCAGAATTTCTAAAGGCACTTTACACAAGCACTGTGACAATTATCAGGCTGGAAACACCAACGTGATTGTTCATTTGTAAAGTGTAGCCACCCTGCCTTAAGTACCAGTGTCTATTTGAATACAGAGTTGCTAGGATGTAGTATGTGTAAGCTGAGATGAAAGTGGCGCTTTCTTGGGTCTCTCCTGGTCTCTGGTTATTATTCCTTTCTGGCTGCTGCTGGGGAGTATCTCTGGCAATGGTGTTGGGGGGCTGCAATAGTTATGCTTGTTTATTATCTCCCTGGCCAACCACTAGGAGGCTTATTGCCAGTGGTATTGTGGTGCAGGCTTGAAGAGGGTATAGATATTCAGAAGTGATTTTCCAAAGTCAGTCTTCACCCGGGCAGCAGTTGTATGTCTCATCCCCCTAAGCCTGCTGCCTGAAGAGGGTGACCATGTAATTGGACAAAGGCCTGAGTTCAAGGCCTATAATACAGCCAAAAAGTGTATTGTAGGAATCTGCTGCCCTCTACTGTCTGTATTTGTAAATAATTGTGCTGCTTAACCACTTCAGCCCCGGAAGGATTTACCCCCTTAATGACCAGGCCATTTTTTGCGATACGGCACTGCGTTACTTTAACTGACAATTGTGTGGTTGTGCGGCGTTGTACCCACATAACATTTTCCACAAATAGAGCTTTCTTTTTGTGGTATTTGATCACCTCTGCATTTTTTATTTTTTGAGCTATAAACAAAAAAAGACCATCAATTTTGAAAAAAAAAATTTTTTTTTAACTTTTTGCTACCTATCCAAGGTAGCAAAATAATGTAAAGTGATTTTAAATGAATAAAACAGCAGCGCTAATAATCACAGTGTCTGTGAAAAAAATAATATTTAACCTGTGTAGACAATACTGAAAAATAATCACCCTGTATAAACAGTGCTAAAAAAACAACAACACAATTAATCACCTATATACATAAAGTGAAAAATCAAAGTGAAGTGTGATTATATATTTCTTGCAGGTGTCCAAATAAAGAAAACAAATCCAAACAAAAGTCCATAAACTGTTACTTGTAGTGATAATGTTTCAAAAAGTGACAGAAAAAAGTGAATGAAAAATCTTGAACAAATAAAGTTTTGAAGTGTCTTTAAACAAAATTCTTGAAGTGACTTGAAAAAAATCTTCCACCACACCACCTGTGTTCAGTGCTACCACACCCTAAGGAAACGCACTCACCAGCAGTATATGCCTTGCACTCTCATGCTCGGCCAACTCGCTTAATAGCTCCACATGGGTCACAGATGGATCCAGACAGAGTGTTAGATAATTGCACTCCACATATAAGGAAAAAAGAGATGCTTCCAATAGTGATGTAGAGTAAACCATTTATTTCAACAGCACACAAAATTCCTCAACCATTGTACTCACATCCTTCATATAAAAATAAGGCACTTCAGCATAATCTTTTCAACAGGACCCAGCAGTGGTGACCCGATATATTATGGTCTCGGCGGACCCGGCGTTAATACCAATATGTCTCATCCTCCACGATGTCTCCTTTCTCTTTCACTTCACTTCAAACGGCACAGCACACCCAGTAACTGGAACGTTGAATGTTAAATGCTCCTCACAGTTGCCATGTAACCATACCTAGACATGTTTCGTCGAAGTGACTTAATCATTAATGGTTGGAAAAAGTGAAGTCTCGCTGGTTCGCTCCCTCCCCCTTCTCCCCCCCAGGTTTTTTTGGGGGGAGAAGGGAGATTAGTATTGATTTTTATCTTAAGTGAGGATGATGTCCCTTGCCCCTCCCCTGCATTTCCCACAGCCTCTTGGAACATGTCACATGTCCCAGGAGTCTGCAGGACCATTCACAAAGCAATGTGCAAGCTTGTGTATCCGCAATGGGTGCTGGCTGTGGTCCTCAGGTCCTGTTCGCACCTGAATGTACGTGAACGTGCACAATTCTGCCTGTGATCTCAGAATCACAACAAAACGTACAACGTGCTTGTGGTGCCATTATTTCTTAATGGCACCCAAAACATGGTGTGATTTTGACGCAATTGTTGTACGACAAAATGCATGAAAATTGCGACAAAACTCACAAAGCCAAATGCTCCTGGTCCAGTGACAAAATTTGGTACATGAGCTTTTTTGGCATGTTTTTGGAGCAGAGGGAGGCCCATTCAAAATGAATGGTGCTGCTCCAAACACGCACCACAAAAACGCATAAAAAACGCATCGTGGCAGCGTCGTGTAGTTGTCGCTCAGGTTTGAACCAAGCCTCAGGACGCCACAGCTGGCTCCCATATCCAAGATGGTGATGCCAGTGACCTGCAGCCATAAGAAGAACTGACTGCAGGATGACAGAGTAGGACCCAAGGCACTGGTAACTACCTGATTTTTCAAAATTAGCAGCTATAGTATTTGTGAATCTGCTGGACATTTAGTTAAAGCTACCAAAACTGCGGTATGGCTTTTTTGATCTGGCACAGGACTTTTTAAAAGACCATATCACCAGAATAATTTCCCAAACACTTTATTGAATTCCCCCCATAGGGTTATAAAGTTACTTGAAACATCCACTTTAAGTACTGTATGTGTAATAAGTGGATCTCCTTGTTGCACTTACATACAAGAATTCCACTTTCATAGTTCGTTATTTCCTCTCTTTGAGAGAAACATCTGGAGGTATTACATATGTGTGTTTCACATGGAGGTCTGTATATCAGGCCTCAGGTCTGGTAAAGTGGGCAAATATTACATACGGCAAAAAAAAAAAAAAAACGGTATCACCAATGTATGAAATACTGTAAATTGATGTTTTTCTCTAACTACCATCCAACACAGTACTGCAGGGAGAGGCAGAGGTAGGGAAACCTTCTGTGTCATGTAGTTCTTCAAAGTGGGTCCCACCCTCTCTCTCTTTATCTATATGTGCTATTAAAATTATTTTTTGTATTGTGGAAATCATGACATAGGATGGGGGCACGTTCATGAGATGTTTGCCCTGGGCACACCAATCCTAAAACAGCTCGGTTGAGTTTGTTTTAATGTTAAACATTTTTCATGTTCCAAAACAGTTACAGTAACAAACTCGACCATTACACATTCCCTTCTGGTTTGATTTTAACTTTTAAAGCTTTTTTTTTATTTTATACAAAAACTGTTTGCAATGGGATTTATTTGACATAGATAAGATCTGCCACATGTTGGTCGCATTATGGTTGCATTGGATTTACAAGAATTTTTTGCAGATACAAAGCAAGATATACCGTAACTTTCTTTAAGTTATTACATCATTGTTTGTGTGCTTAGCTAATGCAGTTTTCCATATATCTTTAAAAGAAAACTCCAGTAGGAGGTATTGCATTCCATCAAACCAGGATAGTAAGTTTATGTACTTTAAAGCTGAACTCCAGCCTCCTTCAGTCTTGAACAGTTTTATAGGCGCCCCTCATGTACTGAAATTGCAAGACAGAATCTGAAGACCGTTGGCTTAGTATACACGGATAAGCAGTCCCAACACTTAACCTCCTTGGCGGTAGTCCCAAATGTGGCTCGGGGTGAATTTTCAGTACCAAAAGCAGTAACCCCGAGCCACACTTGGGATCGCATCGCAGGATCCAGGCAAAGTTACTTACCTTGTCCCCAGGATCCTGCGATGTCTCCCCGCTGTGTGTGCAGGCTGTGTCCTCCGCCCGATGTACTGTGTCCTCTGCTCGATTCATTACAGTGCCGGGCTCCATTCCCTGCGAGCGTTGCGACGCATGGGGACGGGGCACGGCGCCAAATTCAAAAAGTTAAAAACACACAATAAATACAGTACACTGTAATCTTACAGATTACATTACTGTATCAAATTATTTCACATCCCTTTTGTCCCTAATGCTTTGTTCAGTGCCCTGCATGTAGTTTTATATTATACTGTATATACTGTTCTTTCTGCTTGGAAACTTGAGAATGTCCATAGCAACCAAGAAGTGTCCCTTTACATCAAAAGAGGTTTTAGACCAGCTAGAAAACAACGATAATAAATTAGAATCACTTGCAGAATTGAGCAATAATGATTTGTGGGGAAATTCATTATCAAACACTGAAAGTAATGACAGGGACAATTCTGCAACTGAGCAAATTTCAGCGTTTTTGATTTGATTACATTATTGAATACATTTTATTATTATTATATTATTATTTGTTATAAATATTTATAGTTATTAATTATATTATAATTTATGACTTTGTGTTACAAACTTTATTATACCCGGGATGTCTACTAAACTCTTGTTTGGACAGATTTAAGAATTGCATACACACGATCGGAAAATCCGATAGGTTTTCCGTCGGAAAAATTGAGAACAGGTTCTCAATTCAAAGTCTGTCGGAAATTCTGACAGAAAAAGAACGTTGGGCATACACACGGTCGGAAAATCCAATGAAAAGCTCCCATCGGAATTTCCGACCGTGTGTATGCAAAACAATTGTACCGCTTTGAGCATCAAAAATCTGAGGTTAAGTGTTCCCAAGGAGAGGGGAGAAGTGATAGGAAGATGGTTTACAAGTTATGTGCAGCTACAGAATGTCTGCTCCTGTGTATGGTGTTCTGTCAGCATGTCAATGTGATGTTAAATGTCACCACCATCTTTGAGAAGTTCCAGTAAAGTGTAGAAAGTGCATTACTGGTGTAGCGCTACTCCATAGGAGCCATAGGAGTTACTTGTCCAGGTCTTCCCAACAGGTCTTTCGGCCACACAGCCAGGCACACAAAAGGCCCATTCACTCTTCCTCCAAAGACCAGTCTAGGGGATGTTGTTTTTGTTGTTTCTATTTTTGGAGAACTTGGTTAGGAAGTGGTGAGATGCAAGATTAGGAACTATGTACAAATGAGTACGTAATCTTCCTGTAGCTTAAGTAGTAGTACTAGAGCCATTAGAGCTAAGTAGTAAAGTGTCTGGACAGAGGTCTTCAGGACACAAGCCGGTGTCCCCTTTCACAGACCCACAGCTGACTATAACTAGGCACCAGAGGGGCAGCTAGAGCACAAGGTGCCCAATATCTTTCCACTGTCTGTGCTCACAAGGCCCAAGGGCAGATGGATGTCTCCTTCCAATCTTTCAAGAGATGCCCACCATTAACCACTTAATCTGCCTATAACAGATATATTGTGACAGGGCAGCTCTATTGCATGAAATCACGCACACTTTGCGCAATAGATACTGGGGGGGCGATTGGACAGAGTGAGAGACAATCAGCGGGTCCCCCGGCCACCCGCGATTGTTCCCCAGAGAGGCAGAACAGCGATCTGCCTATGTGAACAAGGCAGATCGCCGTTCTGACAGGGAAGAAGATGGAGATCTTGTGTTCCTGATAAGCAGGAAGACCGATCTCTGTCTTCATCCAGTCGGACCATGCCCCACACAATTAGCAAGCGCCTCCTAGGGCCACACCCTTTCTTGCCCCTGTTGTTAACCCCTTCCCTTCCAGTGTCATTAGTACAGTAACAGTGCATATTTTTAGCACTGATCAATGTAATAATGTCACTAGTTCCCAAAAGAGTGTCAGTTAGGTGTCCAATTAGTCTGCTGCAATGTCTCAGTCTGGCTAAAAATTGCTGATCCCCACCATTACTAGTAAAAAAAAAAAAAATGCCATAAAAATATGCCATAGTTTGTAGACGCTTTAACTTTTGTGCAAACCAATCAATATAGGGTTATTGGGATTTTTTTTACCAAAAATATGTAGCAGAATACATATTGGCTTAAATTGATGAAGAAATTCGATATTCTATTTTTCTTTTTTTCTTTTTTTATTGGGTGTTTTATAGCAGAAAGTAAAACATATTGTTTTTTTTTTTCCAAAATTGTCACTCTTTGTTTGTTTATAGCGCAAAAAATAAAAAATGCAGAGGTGATAAAATACCACAAAAAGAAAGCTCTATTAGTAGGAAAAAAAAGAAAACCAATTTTATTTGGGTACAGCATTGCACAAACACGCAATTATCAGTTAAAGTAACGCAGTGCCGTATTCCAAAAAATGGCCTGGTCATTAAGGGGGTAAAATCTTCCGGGGCTGAAGTGGTTAATACCAGACAAATCTGTGGCAGACAGCTCCCCTCAGTCAACTTCTTCTAAGCACCCGGGTCTCTGCATTCCTCCCTCAGGTTGCCCACCTGAGGGCCTCCACATGGCAGCTTGTGCAGAGAGGGCAGTGCCTACCTCTGGCTGGACTTCTCCA